>JAMJFZ010001203.1:10670000-11005000 GCA_026225945.1 Cricetomys ansorgei
GGGGATCAGGGCTGACAAGAGGGTGACCTATCCCCCCAACTTGGGTTCAAACACTTGTCTCACAGGAAGTTCTCAATAGGAGCCCTTTTCTCGCCACACCTGCCCTGACCATCCCTGGGAATAGTGGGTAGAGTCTGGGGATGGTAGGTGAGTCTGGCGTGAGCTTCTCTTGAGACACCAAGGCCACTTTCCCTGCATCTCCTTGGCTGTGCCCACACTCCCAAGTAGGGAGAGTGCAGAGACAGCCTCTGGAAGCGTCTGATCCCCCGTGTGTCATGGCCCATTGTCGTTTAACAAGGACAGGACTTGAGTATGGAGATTCGAGGTGCCCACTGACAGCACGTGAGGTATAGGGTGGGTCCCACATATCCCTCAGCCTCATTATTCCCGAGAAGGCTGAGTGTATCCTGATCAGGATGGAGAATAGGATCCCTGCCTGCTTCGGGTGAAGCTTACCAGGACGGTCCCTGGGTGTCTCAGTGGATTCCGACATCTTGACAGCCTCTCCACCAGGGTTTAGAATGGCCTAGGAGATGCACCTCCAGGGGTGTCTGTGAGGACATTTCCAGAGAAGCTTAGCTAAGGAGAGGAGACCCGCCCTTAGTGTGAGTGGCACCATCCCGAGACTGAATAAAAAGGAGAAAGGGAGCTGAGCACCAGCATTTAGCCCTCTCTGCTTCCTGAATGTGGGAGCTGTGTGACTGGCCGTCTCACGCCCCTGCTGCCACACCTGTTCCACCGTGAAGGACTGTATCCCCTTAACCTGTGAGCCAGAATCCTCCCCTAAGGGGTCTTTGTCAGGTGTCTGGTCACAGCAACCAGGGAGGTAACTGGCACAGCTCTTAAATGGTAAAGGTTGCGCGCAGTCCCTGGAGCACACTTCTCCAGCACCTCCAGGTGGGGTCGGAAAGTCTGGGGGCAAAGCTTGGCTCCGGAACGAGACCCCCTGCTTCACGGGTAGCCACCTCCATTCTCGCGTCAGAAACCAGAAGAAAGTGAAAGTTCAGGCTACATCACACACTAGAGGTGATGCGGACCCTCACCATGTTCCACGCCTCACGTCCCCCTATCAGATTTTTGCTTAAGAACCTCAAGTTGGATACGGGGTGGGACGAGGGGAGGGGGGGGAGCTTCTCTGCTATCCTTGGCATCCTGCTGCTCCCAGGAATAACGTGACTTACAGCACCCACTTCCCGACAGCCCTGACATCTGGGTTTTTTTATGTTTTAGAATCTTTGTCATGTCGTGCACATGTGACAGGGGCTCGGGCAGCTGTTAAATGATAACTAGACCTCGTTTGCTCTCAAGACGGCCTCAGACCCTCGTCAGAGATTCCCTCCCCGTCTCTCATTTCCCAGACAGCACAGGCCCACCTAGCAGAATAAAGCTCACAAATTATGGGGCTGTAAGCTCACAGACGAGAGGTGAATAAAGAAGATGCCAATCACTCCTTGTACTTTTCGGATGCTCCCTGTGGGTTCCAGCACAGTGGAGCCTGCAGTCAGACCCCGCCCCCTCGATGCCACATCCCTGGTACAAGAATTAATTTGTATTTATTTGTTTGCTGGAGATCATTTCTCTATCAAGGGCGCCAGTCTTATTTTTCCAAAGCTATCCAGAGGCAGGAGCAGGAGTGGGGCTGTCTGTGGTCATGCACTTCACCCTCAGACTCTTGTTAGAAATCAACAGTGAAGCACGTGCGTCTGCCCACGCGCTCTGTTTTCTGTCCTCATCTGCCGTCTTTCGTCCACGGGTCTCCGTGAGTCACCTCGCCACAATTGCGTTCCCAGGCATCTGACGGAGCTGCCTGCGTGGTGCGATCATTCCTCTGGAGTTATTTCATTCTCCTGACATGACGAATGTGCTTACAGACCACCATCACCCCCACTTCACCCCCGACACACACACACACACACACACACACACACACACACACACACACACACACACACACGCCAGTTACTAAACTTTCCCTTGGCTTGGCAGGAGAAGGTGTCCTGCCGACCACCAGGTGGCAGTAGAGGAAGTCTGCCGTGCCTGTGACTCCCTGGAGGCCTGTTTGCCTTGCTTGCTCTCCCTGAGTCCATCCTTCCCACCTCTTCCCGAGGAGCCTGGCTGTAGGTGTTTAGAAGTGGGAGATGAGTGTCCACCTGTAAAGAAGGGCCTCTCGGAGGATGATGCACCATGAACAGCGGGCTGCCAAGCCTCTCTCTTCCAAATCAGCCTCAGAAACTTTAACTGACTGGTCCCCTGATTTCTCTGTCCGGTTATCTGAGAAGGGTCCCCTGTGTCACTCTACGGGGCAGTGCATTTCATGGAGTGGATGGTTTTAGAGTGACTATCTTGTCGGTTTGCTTGCTCAGATTGTTTCAAGCCTTCTTTGACCCCGAGAGTTTCCCTTCTACCCATGCCGGCCTAGTTCTCAAAGCAGAAGTAGAGTGTGCTTAGCTCTCCTCCATGTAAAGGGAGAAGATGCCCCAGGCATCCGAGGGCACGTATCCTAATAACTGGCAGAGTGGGCCACCTTATCCTATCATGCAAACTCTTGTCTGTTTGGAATGGCAGGATCCATGCTCTTTCCCACAAGCCGTGGTGACATTGTCTGTGAGGGAGCAGGAGAATGAGGGCAAGGCGTAGGAAAGGAAAGAGACACAGTCAGAGCGGAGACCAGAGAGGCTGGGGCCGTCGCTAGGTGCGAGGGCGCTTACACAGCAATGGCGCCACACATGCTCACACAGGATAGAGATGAGCCCCAGGATCCTCTTGTAATCTTAGTGCTCAGGAAGCAGAGGCAGGAGGACTACCTCAAGTTCAAGGCCACCCTGAGCTACATAGGGAGACTTTGACACCCTCATCTTCTCACAAACAACAATTAGCAATGAACACAGCACACTGTTAGGTCATCTCCCTCCCGGAAGGAAAAACACTGGCTGCTGAAAAAACAGGAAGCTTTGCCCTCCCAAAGCCCTTGGCTCCCTGTGGGGCTGAGCCTCCTCCTGCCATACCCGGCAGAGGAGCTGCCGCTGTCTCCTGTCTGAGTGTTCCCACTGAACAAACCTATGTAGCTAAGCAGAGTCAGCCCCCATCAAGGGCTCTTGAATGTCTGACACATAATGAGTGTCAGCAGACATGCAGACTTTGCAGCAGAACCATTTCCCAGCTCAGTGGTACCCACGGAGGGTACGGAATAAAGGAAAATCGCTCCCTCACTGGGGCTGAACTCTTGAGGCCTCAGAAGGACCTCTGTCTCTTTGCAAATGAGCCCTCAGTGGATCCAAGTGAGAATTCTAAGCCAGTACCCAGGCATGGTGGAGCACACTTGGAATACCAAACTTTCAGGAGGCTGAGGCAGGAGGATTGCAAATTGAAGACTAACTCTGAACTACAAAGCAAGACCCTGATAGTCAGAAAATATTAAGCCCATGCTGGCCCAGAACTCACTATGTAGCCCAGGCTAGCCTCAAACTCATTAAAATCCTCCTGTCATAGCCTCACAACTGCTGGAATTTCAGGCATGAACCACTATGCCCAGCTGGAAAAAAAAAAAAAAAAAATATATATATATATATATGCAAACTGTTCCCTGACCCATGAACTGTGGGACTGGTTAAAAAAAAAAAAAGAAAAGAAAAGAAAAGAAATTTGTTGTAAAGAAATGACTCTCCTGGATGGTACTGTTTCTCAATCCTTTGTTGTCTATTGTAGATTTTTTTTTTAATTAAGCTTGGTTATTTTGTGCACTGTTGGATGAGGGGCTGCCTAGATCTTGAAGTTTTGTATTGTCTGCAGGTGTTGGCTTTATGTGGGGGATGTTTGATTGCTCAGGATCTGCACATGCTATCAGTAGAACACCGGAGGAGTTCCAGATCAATAAAAACACCTGAGTTCAGACACTTAGGTTCTGCTGTCCAGTATGTATATATATATATATGTATGTGTGTGTGTGTATATATATATATATATACATATATATATATATATATATATATACTATTGGAGTCACACTTAAAATTCTGAGAGCTGGGGCCATGGCTCAGTAGTTAAACACTTGCTTCATAAGCCTGAGAACATGAGTTCAGATCTTCAGATCCCCAGTAACCAAGTAAATGCCAGAAAGTCATGGTGGCCTGCCTGTAATTCCAGCCTCAAAGACAGACATGGGATAGCAGTGCTAGCCATTTGGGTGAGCTCTGGGATTGACTGAAAGACTTCTGTCTCAGTGAATAGCATGGAAGAGTAATCAAGAATGATTCCCTATCAACCTCAGTCCTCCACAAACATACACAGTATTCCCCATACAAACACACACACACACACACACACACACCACTCACACACTGGGGGAAATAAATAAATCTACAGCTCACTGAAAGGCAATAGTACCAAACACTACTACAAGGTAAGTACTACTAAAGTACTAGAGTAATAGTTTACCAGCACACCATTAACAGTAATACCATCTAATACCACCATGGCACGATGTTGCAGATTCTGCAGTATAAAGCCTCACAATCATTTCAGACAGTAGTATTTAGTTAGTAGCATTTGCCAGGAAAGTTAGCACTGGTTCGTGACGTTGACCCCAGTTTTAGAATGTTGATAAGATAGTTTCCTGTTCCAAGTCTCTTCTGCCTCACAGACTACATTTCTGTCTGCGTGTGCCCATTCAGGCAGGATTTTGAAGATAAAGAAACTCTTAAACTGGTGGTATCGTAAGAATGCAACTGAGATTTATTGGCTCCAGTGCAGAGATTATAAAGGAGAACAATCAATTTTGTCACACTGGTGTTATTGCTGCGTATGGAGCCGGGAGCCGTCGGTCAGGTGACGACTGTGACTGAATCAGCTCATGTGAAAGAGGTTGTGTTTGCCAAAGGTCACCAAGGAAGAGTTGGCAGGAGCGGGTAGGGGTGGGCCTGGAGGGAGACTGAAGCCAGGCGTGAGGTTGAAGGCTTTGGCTTCTCTGGAGCTGTCAGGCTAATACTCTTCCCTGCTCTGGCCTCAAACAGTTGTAGTTTTACCTTCCTCTTGAAAGGAAATCCTGTGTGTGTGTGTGTGTGTGTGTGTGTGTGTGTGTGTGTGTGTGTGTGTGTCTCCCCTCCCCCTTCCCTCTCTTTCCCTACCCTTTGTTCTCCCTTTTCTTCCTGTTTTTCCAAATGTCCAGAGAAGGCACCTTATCACACTTCAGGCCTTGAACCAGCATAGCCAGAGGCGGGGCATGTGGTTGCTCATCTGAGCTACAACCCTCTTCACCCTCCGGAGCATTCCAGATGTGTGGTGGGAAACACAGCAGGTTCCAGGGCTGAGGTGCGGTTAACAGCAGCTCTATTAAAAAGCACCAGAGTCTGACATTGGACTTCAGGCGCAGCTCCTAGTCCCACAGTCAACATCCCCATGCCTGGTTCATCTCACTCCACAAGGCTGAGCAGGTGAATGAGGCTGAGGCTGAGAGCTGGCGCAGGTGACCTTTGAAAGGGTCAGCTGTAAGAATTTATCTCCTGGTGGCTGCTTCTCATCTTTTCTCTCCGGTGCCAGTTCAGGCGGTGTGCACCAAGCCTGTCCCCGCAGTTTCACTGCTGTGGCCATTGTTCACCATGTGTTTATGTATTCAATACTCTGCTTGATGAAGGCGATAGAAAAATGAGAGTAGCAGGTTCTGCATAGGAGATTAGAGTCTAATCTGGAAAGGTGGGCATAGAAACCTGTGATTTCTATTGGGTGTAACAAGAACTGTGACAAAGGTGTGAGACTATAGCCACCAGATTACCGGACAGTCAAGACTGAGTGACCATACGCAGAGCTGAACTGAGAACAGAATCGGTGTGCTTCTTTGCCCGTTGGCTTCCTCCTGTCCTACTGCAAGACCAGGACTCCTCACCCAAGGGCTACCATAGCTTAGTGCGGTGTATCTCACCTACAAATCCCCTTACCCTCTAACCCTCATGTTCCAGGCCTGCCGGTGCTATACAGTAAGACCCTGACTCCAAAAGAAGTCAAGTGCAGATTGTAACGCGTGTTATTTTCGTGTCTTTGCAGGAAACGCCAGTGCAGAGGAGGACCCAGCATGACTACTAACCTATGACTCCTAACAGTATGACAGGTATCTATGTGTCCTTTCTTGATTTTCACTGGCTGCCGTCGTTTGTGTCCCATCTAAAGTGACATACAGGGGTCCCAAGCCCAGCCCAAGAACCTTAGCGACAATTATTTCCAAGCCATTAAGCATTATTACTACCTCTGAAAAGGTCCCTAAAACCATGCTCTCACTTCTTCAGAAATGATGTCATTGCTGGGAGGGTGACCGAGGGGAGACAACAGTTTCAGTGAAAGGCTGGTGTTTGATCCCCCTAGGACACCCCTAGGTGCACTCAGTGCCATTATTCTTCAAAGTCTTCCAGGTTCGTATAACAAACGGTTCTGCAGCCTTAGTGACCACTAGTCAATGTATCTTCCCCAAAGTGGGCTGCCTGGTCCAGCAGCGGTGAATCAGGAAGAAATGTGATGAGGTCACATACGGCATAAGCGAGCTATGGAACTCTTAGCGAGGCCAGAACACCCGCCAGCATGAAAACAGGCTGCCACTGTGTAAGTTCCCTGTGTACGCAAAGGCTCCAGGGACCCAGCAAACAGCACCAAAGGCTGAAAAGATTAGATATAAGCAGACCCAGAGCACTCTGGCTCTTTCTGATGCAAATCACCCTCAACCACAAATAACCACTGGAAAGAAGGCATGAAGCCTAGTCCATCCAGAGATTTTGAATTTGCAAGAGATGTTGCAAAACTAGATTTTCTTTTTTTTAATGAAATATCCAAATTTTTAAACTATCAACAATTAACTTAGAAACTATCAAAGATTCATGGACCAGAATGCATCTGCTGACTGGTGTCAACCCATGAGCTCTCAGAGCAGGACACCATTTCTCCAACTTCCAGCTTAGCACCAAGCCAGTGCCTGGCCTCTTAGTTGCCATGGCAGCAGGAACGATGCCCATACTCCTCTACACGTCATGAAACAGCCTGGCTTTCACATATCTGTTCATGTGTCCTCCCCGTGAACCAACTGTGCAGACAATTCCTTTGAGAATCCTTTCTCCAATACACCTGAGAACCCAAAGCAACTGGAAATTGGAAAACTCCCAAATGGCCAGAAACATTATCTCCACAGCATCACAGCCTGCCTCTCTACCCGCCACGGCTTGAACTCTTGACGTGGCAAAAGATAGAGCACCCGGGCAGACCAGAAAGGCTTGCACCTGTAAGAAACGAGAGCCACGGAATCACACATCCTCTCCGCCATCTAACGTCCCTGCAGAAAACACCACGCCTACCTCCGTTCCCCTGCCGACAAGGCCAGAGTCTTCTTCACGCACGCCTCGCCCACTTCCGTGTCGAAAACCCACTCACACAGTGGGACGTTAGTGTGGCTCCACTTCAGTCACAGCCCGCCCCCGCCGCCACCGTGTTCCTGAGCATCAGAAAGGTAGCCTCAGCCAGAGGAATGCCAATCTCATGTGTACGTTAAAGCACGTAGATAACAGAGCACAGTGGAGGGGAACTGTCAGACTGATCTCAGATCGTGGGTACTCCATGTATGATTTGCCCCTGAAAACACTTTCAAACGTAGGGTACTTTCAAAGGCATACACTCCCGAGACATAGAAATAGCATATGATGTGAATAATAATAATTATTATTATTGCTATTGTTATTATTATTAATGTGAATATAGAGAATAAGATGATCTTTGCTTGCTGTGGGAGACAGATAAGTGATGATCACTCATCCAAGTCCGTCAAGGACAGAGATTGGCAATATTGATTGATTGATTGATTGGGGACACATCTGATCTCCTCTGGTTAGAGAAGACAGAGAGTAGATATTCTGCTTCCAGAGTCCAGTTAGTATTTGTCACGGGTCCTCCGACATGCCCCTGCAGCAGGAAGAGCCTTAGACTGTACGCTACCAAGCAGGCTTGACTGTTTTGTAGAGAAACTCAATCTACGAAACAGGCAGAAGGCCAGCTTTGGCTATGAGATGTCTTTGCTGGTTTTTTCTGTAGTGTCCCCAGTAGACCTGGCGCTTCCCTGTAGCCCCAGCTCACCCCGGGGTTGAGCGGAACCCCAAAGCTGAATGCCTGAGCTGCTACTAGACAAGAGACTGAGCCAGATTTTCTCCTCCTGCCGGCAACTGCCTCCTCGTGGGAGAGCCCGTTCTCACTTCCAACCTGTGTTTACTACAGACACTGGCAGCTGTATTTGCAAAAGAGCCTCCTCCGTAGATAGGCCGTGAGTATGAATGGGCTCAAATTAAAAAATCATTGCGTCAGAGGCCTTACTGTACGTGAAAGAATGCAGTGCCTTTTCCCTCTCTCCTTCACTGCAGGCTCCGGCCGTATCATTATTTTAACCTAAAGAGAGACCACAGTAAACATGAAAGCCATTGGAACCAAATGCCTACTCTAGGTACATAATTTAAAAGCCACGCGTGCATTCTTTCTCCTCAGAAAACGTAACGGGTATCATTACTGGTAAGCATTACGGAAGACCAGTTAACCCTAAGAGAAGAGAGGCAGCTTTAAATGAGTGGAGGTGGGAACACGGAGCCTGCCTTCCTCAAAGCAAGCCAGCACTTTACACAAGGGGGCTCTTTGGGTAGAGAGGCTCTTGCAGCTACAAAGCTTGTGAAACGTGTGCGTTTGAACGCACTTGGGTAGAAACCTCGCCGTTGGAGCTGGGTCTTGCCAAAACGTCATCTCTTTGCCTTGCCTAATTCGAAATTAGGGCTATATGACATCACCACTGAACGATGTTGATCCTTCAAGAGGAAGGTAAGGCAGTACCTTCATCAGATGTTTCATCGGTTGGGCATCAGGCTCCGTTTCCAGGTAATCTGAGGGAACGCTGCAGACATTTATGACACTGTAATGAGCTCTGTTTTGAGTAAAGCCATGGTTCACAGCACAGAGGTTGTAAGACGTGAATACTTAACATTCCTAGCAGAGAAGTGAAAGGCTTTTTGGCCTTATTTGACAAAGAACCAAGAACTTGAACGTCTCTGCCTGTTCCTGAAGACACAGCCGCAGAGATTCATAACATCTGAGTAGAACCTTGCTTTATGAAACTAGGATGTGTTCCTGAGCCCTGGGTGTGAAGCCACACCACCTCAGTTAGTACAGTGTTCCTGAGCCCTGGGTGTGAAGCCACACCACCTCAGTACAGTGTTCCTGAGCCCTGGGTGTGAAGCCACCCTACCAGCCCTCTTGGGTACACAGTATATTTGGTTCTGGATTCCGCCTGCACTCCTTTCTGGTTGCTCATTCCTTCCACCTCATTAGCATTGTGTTTGTTTTTGCCTGTTTGCCTTTATAAACCACTATTACTGGATGCCCCCGTACGGTGTGTTGCAGTGGCACACTGAGCTGGCAGTGGTCACCTTAGTGAGTCCCTCTGTGTGAAGTTCTTTGTTAAGAGTGATATTGATTTATTTACATTTTTATTACTCCCAAAGTTTAACATTTTTTAACGTAGGTTTTGGTTACTCACATAAAACTTTCTGTTCATATTTATTTCCCATTTTCCCATTGTGATCTTTGTCTTTTTTCCTCATCTGTGTAAGTGATTTATACATTAAGGATCTTACCTAAGGCAATCACTCAATCTTTCCAAATATTATTATCTTCATTTTGTTTTTTGTTTTTTTTGTTTTCTGTTTTTGTTTTTTTTTGTTTTTGTTTTCTGTTACTGTGATAAAATACTCTGGAAAGAAGTATTCAGAGGTGTGTGTTTGTATTCGCTCACGTTTCCTGGTTAGAGTCCCAGCTGGGAAGTCACAGCGGCAGGAGCTTGGAGAGTTGTTCCTACCACAGTCAGGGTCAGAGGGAATGAATGCATGCACAGGAGTCCTCGGCCAGCTCGTTCAGTCCCAGGGCCCAAGCCATGAGAAAGGTGCTGCCCACACTCAGCCTGGGTGGTTCCATCCAAGAAAATCCCTCACAGGCCAACCTACTCTAGAGGATTTGTCAGTAACACTCCCTTCCGGGTGTTGTCTGAACACTCAAGCTAGTAATAGCGGATGCTGATATGCATTTGTTGGGGGAGGGGCATATGCAGAATACTTTCTAGTGATTTGCCTCATCCTTGACTCTGCACCTCTCTAATTGTGTCCTTAGGGTCACATCTACTAAACAAAAGCAAAGACTGGCTTGGACTGTTGGGGTCCTTGGATTTTGCTGGGACAAAGATATTGTTACAAAGGTTTTTGTAACAATAAAATCGTTACAAATACTTTTCCAATTGAGTAAATATGTATCTTTGTTTAGTTAGAGGCCATGGCAAGATTTTATCACAGCTTTTCAAAACTGCAACTTCCTTATTGATAATGAATTTAACCATATGCACATACTTTTTGGCCAAAAAGGCTTCTCTTTGCTTTGTTTTGCTTTTTGATACAAGGTCTTGCAGTGTAGCCCTGGCTAACCCAGTACTTGTGTAGCCTAGGCTGACCTCAAACTTGGAGCAGTCCTCTTGCCTCGTCGGGATTATGGTCATGAACCCCAAACCCAGCTTTATTTTGAGTTTCCATTGGTTGTTTAACTTACCTGTTTAACTTCTTTGTTCTGGTGCCTTTTCTTATGACTTAAATAATAGCAAATAATTCATGCTCTATCAAAAAGTGTTACAAATACTTTGCTAATTTAGTATGTGCATCTTCTTTTTGTTAAGATATTTGACCTTTTAACATTTTTCTTCTTCCTTTAAAAAAAAAAAAGGTGGTGGTGGTAGTGGTGTGCACCAGTGAGGACCAGAATCCCCTAGGTCCCCTAGACCTTGTGTCACAGTGAGCTGCCTGATATGGGTGCTGGAATCTGAAATCAGGTCCTCCAACATAGCAGTAAGCCCTCTGAGCTGCTGAGCCATCTCTCTGCTTCATGCTTTATCTAAGTTGTAAGATTTATACAAAGAATTTCCGTCTGTTCTTCACCCAGAGTGTTCAAATGCTAACAGTTCATCAAAAGTTCTTATTCTTCTCCCTTGCCTTTTCTGTTTCCATCTATTCTTTACTTTGAACAGTTTTCAAGTATTCACAATGCCGTGGCACTTGAAGAGTCTTTGGTTTTCAGATGAGGAACTCTGTGGGTGTGGCAGGATGTTCTCCCAAGAAGATTTTTATCCTGTGCAGCCTTCCTTATGATTGGATGCCACTTGGACTTCTGGGAACATTGTTTAGAACATAAAGGAGGGTGGGGGCAGTTGGCAGTTGGTGGTTTGGTTTTTGAGATGAGAGTCCAGTGCTTTCAGATAGGTGCTAGTTCTCTCTGCAGCTCCTGTTATCCAAGCTAAGGGCAGCGGAAAAGAGCAGTGTAATAGTATACCTACTGTGCCAGCTAGCCAAGAAGACATGGAGGCATTTTTTATAGGTGCAAACCCTGCCAAACCTCAGCAGAGGAAGACACCGTCATGGCCAGTGCCATGCTGGGCAGTGGAACCCTGAGCGTCTCATCTTAGGGATTTGTATTGATCCCTAAGCTCCTCGGGTTTTCTCTTAACAGCACATGCAGATCATGAGCAATCAAACATCCCCACACAAAGCCAACACCTGCAGACAATACAAAATGCCAAGACCTAGCCAGCCCCTCACCCAACAGTACACAAAATAACCATTTAAAATATTACTAAAAATAAACTTCTACAACATTTCCCTTTTCTCTGTAAGGCAATCAAAAATTTGTTTTATCTTACAACCTAATTTAACACTACACCAGCAAAACTATTTGCAAGAGGAACAATCATAAGGACAGGACCAAATGAAACCAAACATGTATCAAGCTTTTCATAATGTCTTTGGACAGAACAAAAACATTATCAATGTCCAGTTATCCAGAATTCACTCACAATCTTCTGGGCTCCTCCATAGAGTTTGAGTCACTTCTAGACTCTCTGGTCTCTATGGCCCATGGTGACTGTTTTTCTTGAGACTGTCAATCAACCCTTTTACAGAACCTGCAGCAGAAACAGAGGAGTGGGAGCCACTAGCCCTGGGAAAGATCTGTCTCTTTTGGGCTCCCAAGTCTCACCCAGAATGCACTGGGAGCCCCTGCCAGTGAAACAGGTTAATCTTTCGGTGACAGAAAACCTAACTCCACATGCCCCTCCACAGACAGAGAAGCCCAGACTCAACTGGTGGGAAATTAATAGGCAGGTGCTGGCAACAGGAAGATAAAGACACATGGCAGCAGGTGGAAGGCTGCCAACCTGTGCAGAGACTGGTTTTGCAGACTTGCTGAACGAACACCTCACTGCCAGAGTCTCAAGGGTGAGGTGTTAGGGCTGTTCTTGAGATGGGCACACCCCAGCCAGAGCGTCTGGGCACACCACCGACACCCCAGCCAGCCTTTGGTCTGTCTGTCCGTTGATTCTACTCACTGAGCCTACTTCCTTGTAAATTTGATGTCAATACAAGTACACCATTTTATCTTGAATGGCCACAGACACTAAGCCCCCGGCAGGGAGTTTGGGGGGTGTGAAGGAAGAAGGGTTTGGTGGAAGGAGCATGAGAACTTGGGAATGATGATAAGAAGAGGCTTCGAAAGTATAAACAAGGCACAAGGAAAGCAGGGAGTTTTCGCTGCTCCTGTTTACCTCCAGATTACAGGAGAGAGGAGACGGTATGGGAAGCTGTGGGGCTTGATTTGATTCTGCTCAGGCCATGGGCATTCATTAATGTGTCCAGCTCCATGATAGATAAGCAAGCCAAAGTCCCGGGAGCTCAGGAAGCCAAGCAAGAGAGTTCCTAACGCTAATGCATTGCACACATTCTGAGCAGAAACTCACAAATCCCTGAACTTCTCATACCCTGTGCTTGTTTGTTTATTGGTTGAGAGGATCTAGTGTTGGTTTGGTTTCTTGGTACAGTGATTTGTTAGATGAGGTGATGTATGCATGCTGGGGTATACAGCAGGCACTCTTGATGTTTTGATGCTTTATTAGTTTATCAAATAATAAATTCATGGTGATTTTTAATTCTTTTATTTTATGTGCATTGGTGTTTTGCCCGCATGTATGTCTGTGTGATTGTATTGGATCCCCTGGAAACTGGAGTCACAGACAGTTATGAGCTGCCATTTGGATGCTGGGAATTGAACCCAGGTCCTCTGGAAGAGCAACCAGTGCTCTTAACTGCTAATCCATCTCTCCAGCCCAGTTCTTGGCACCCAGTTATGATGCAAGCCCTCATGCCTTACAATGGGCAGAATGTTCCACATGGTCTGTTGGTCTAAATTATGGAAAGACAAAAGAGACTGGACAGGCCAGTCTCTAGGCCTGTCTGAGTCTTCTCACTGGGAACGCAGGCATTCAACTGGCTTTTGTATCCTGAAATACTTGAATATTTCAGTGTAATTTACTTTCTTGGCAGACAGATTTATTTTTTATCACCTTTAGTACAGTATCTAGAGTAGGTTGTAGGTGGTTTAATTATTGATATTTATGTTCATTTCTCTTTTTCTAAAGGCTGGTTAGGTCAGTATTATGACACTCAAAGCCATTAGAATGACAGTCATGAAGTGAAGACTCAACCATTTGTGTCTAATCGTCCTGGAGACAACCAGGTCCACGTTCACCCGTTCCACCTAGTCTTTGTCTTTTATTCCGTCTATAAACTTGTATCATAGCTGACAAATTATACTGGCTCACTCTTTGTGTAGAATGATAAGTGTTAAAAGCCAGATGTCAGCTAAGAACAAACGGGTTGTATCATGTGAATAGTAAGATACGATTATTTCTAGAATCCTCCCCTTTTTGCACTCAAACCTGGTCCCCAGGAATACTAAGCAACGAACTCACACACACCCCTTTTTAAGACAGAGTCTCATGCAGTCTAAACTGGCCTCAAACTCTCTGTGTAGCCCTGATCCTTGACATCCTGACCCACGTATGTCCATCTATTGCTGAGATTACAGACATGCAGCCACCATATCTGGTGAGTGTGGTTCTGTGGATTGAACCTGGGGCTTCGTGTATGCTAGGCATGCACTCTACCGACTGAGTTAAATCCCTAGGCCTGTAACTGCCCCTTTAATTTCTACCACTGTGTGCGGTATGTCCCAGATAGTACGCCAAATCCTCTCTTTGAGTAAATACTTCCTTCCGTCCACGCCTGCGGTCTTCAAGATAATGTTCAACCCGCACCGAATGTCGGGGCTTCTGTCACTAGACCCAATGACAGCTGAGGGATTATTGAAAGATAATACAAGTCTTCCCTACCTAGTTTTCTTTCTGTTGCTATAATAAGCAACATGACCAAAGCAACTTAGGAGAGGAAAGGGTTTATTATACCTCCCATTTCCAGGTTACGGTCTCCATTATTGAGGGAAGTGCAGGCAGGAACTCAAGCAGAAACAACGGAGGAATGCTGCTGATTACTGACTCACTCTCGGACTCACTGACAAATGCTCAGCTAGTTTCTTATACAGTCGTGGCCTACCTACCTAGCTGGGAGAATGTGGGATGGCGACACCCACAGTGGGCTTGGCCTATCCCATCAATGATCAGTCAAGACAACCTCTCACAGACATGGCTAAGGTTCTTCCGTTGAGGTTCCTTCTTCCCAAGTGACTCTAGGTTCTGTCAACTTGACAGCAGAAGCTAGTCAGAACGTTATCTAAGGCTGTGTAAAATGTGAGAGGCTCAGAGAGTATACAATTTATACCAAAACTGCCAATAAATTGTGTTTTTAGCTTAAACTTACCTCCGACTGCACTGGCATCTCAAGTTGCCTGGAGAACATAGCAGAATCACACATGCTGAGGCCCTGCCTAATTGAAAAAGTCAGGTCTGCAATGCTGTGATTAATTAGCACATGTGGTGATTCTGACAGGTGCGAAGGATTGGGAGTCACTGATTGCCCCTTGGAATGTTAATTCCTCTAAAAAAGAATAATCCATTGGCATGAGCTTTGGGGGAGTGGAAAGATGTGGACACAGGCTATAGTAATAGGAAAAATCATACAGACATCTTGCTACCTGTATATATGTGGTGGTACCTTGTAGTCTTCCTCATTGACTACACACAATAAATAGAATTTATGGACCCTGCACAGTGGGTGTCCCATCCTTCCTCGGGAATGGAATAAGGATTTTGTGGACTCTCCTGCTCTTGAGTAGATAAGAATCAAGAATTCTCGTTAAAGAAATAAATCCCTGTTGCATTTTCCCACGACCCAGCCAGGGTTTCTCAGTCTCCAGTGTTCCCGGCAGCATGTACCCCATAAACCTGCCAATTAAGCAACTGAATATCATTATTGTGAATGTAATTACAGACAGTAATTATGAACCTGTAAATGCCTCCTGTAAATGGAGCACTTTACTCAAACCATCTCAAGTGTTTTCCTTAGGAAAGTGGAAGGAATCCTATCGCTTACCTTACCCCAAACATAGCCTCACTTGCTAGAAGAAAGCCCCTCTCTCTGGCCCAAGGGACATGCAGAACAAGCTTTAATGGGCTCTGCTTTGAAACAGAATGGGTGCACAGTCCTCAGACATCTTTCATCTGAGACCCAAGGAATAGCAACCTCTGATTTCTTCATTTTTTTTTGTTAAGGCTGGGGAATTAGTGCTAAGTTTTAGAAGTGTGTGCCAAAGATCATATGTTGGAAGCTTTACTAAATCCTCTGAGAACTTTAACGTTCTTTAAATTGAACTCTATAGGCTACAATTTGCTAGGGATTTAATCTCAGAAAATAAAGTAGGAAGAGCAGAAACATACGTGGGCGAGCTTCCTTGTGTCCGTGGGGGTGAAGTGAGTCTCTCCAGGCCCAAGATTAACCTTTGCATTCAGCCACTTAGTCATTGGCTCACAAGAAGCTTAAACCCTCATGGATAATAGGTGCTTGAATGAACTCTACACAGATATGTTTAGTTTGAAATCCAATACAATCTCGAAGATCTCAACCTGTTGTTTCCTTTCAACGGACAGTGAGAATAAATGCCTGTAATTGCACCAGCGGTGGACGCAGTTGGAAAGTGGAAGAGTTGATTCACTGTGCAATGAATAATACCTTATAAACCCAAGAAGAAAACACCCATGCTTATTGAACCTGCCTGATACAATGGCTCATACTATCCTATGCATGGAGAATTTCCAGAGCCGTTCCCTGAATCAGAGCAACTGTTACAACCAAAAGCCTAGTATGTGGTAGGATTCTTCTACAGGGGACATGAGCTGCTTCAAGCTACAGTGCTTCCATTTACCAGGCAAGGAAATCTTGTGCTGTGGCTAGAGAGACAGTTCAGCAAGTCAGAGCGCCTGCTGCTGCTCCTCTATAGTCACAGGTTTGATTCCTGGCACCCACATCAGGTGGGCTCTGCGGGCACTCCACGTGTGTGCATACACAGAGAGAGAGAGAGAGACAGAGAAGAGAGGCACTCATTAATAATGGCAGTGGCTCCAGCCTCCTAGGAGCGTTTCTGAATCTGTCCCTGCCGTGACTCTAAATAAACTAAATAAAATAAATCTTTTTTTCAAAAAAGAAAGAAACCCTATTCAGATTCCCACTTTGTGGTCCTTCACATTCTCCTGGATCAAAAGTGTGAATGTGCACATGTGTGAGAACACAAGACTCAGAAGGGGACCATAACTTCCAAAAGTGACTTCTGACAGCTGACACTTCCAGATAAAACCATCCAGACAGCCTCATCCGAAGATGCCAGTACCTTCAGAGAAGGCGTCATGGAAACCCTAGTATGCCTAACTCTTTTATTAAACAATTGAAAAGTCACTTAAAATTCCCTGTGCCAAAGCACAGGTCAGGACGGATTGGTCTCTGTAAGCACCAGGAATTCAGTTGTGGATTTTTTTGTAATTTCAGCATAAAAGAAAAATCACCCAGCAAGTATGTACCCCAGTCAGTGGTAGAACACTAGCCTGACACGTAAGGCCCTGGGTTCAGTTGCACAGCACTACCAAAAAAATTAAGAGGTTTGAAAACTTCACTTATAAACTATGCTCTTCCAATCAGTGTATGTGACCACTCTTTACTTCTTTTGACACACGGTTGCTAAGAATCTCAGGAAGCAGATGGCCTGGGTGTGTGTGTGTGTGTGTGTGTGTGTGTGTGTGTGTGTACATTTCTTACCATTTTTGCCCTCTACTTTGTCTTCATATATGGTAAAGACATTGAATAAGTTGAAAATTGTCGGTAGGGAAGATACTTCTCAGTAAGAAATTCATTATATTATTCTATCTTTGTCCATTCTAGAGAACAGGCCAACAAACCCCATAGACTGAACTAAAAAACGATAGAATATTAGCTACCTGGTACGCAGTCTAAGAGATTCAGGCTCAACCTTTTATCTTGAGGGCTCTTAATTTGCCACATACAAAAACAAACAAAAAAAACACGGCCAGTTTGGGACTACATTGAAAACACAAAACTTTCCTGTGAAAGATCCAGGCATTTAGATGTTGGCACTGCTGTTGCTCTGTGATGTGTTTGCTGATAGTGGTTCCTTCCTGTTTCCTAAGTTTTTCCATCGAAGCAGAAGGCAGCGAGAACAGCTTCTCAGGCTCGGTTTGTGTGGCCACTTGAGCGAGTATGTCCCTCAGGTCAGCCTGTGATAACACCCAAGTCAAACAAGGTTGCATCCTGGGTGTGCTGCATCCAAAGGATCTAACCTAAGGTCATGGCCAGGCCTGACTCTCGAGACCTCAAATGGTCATCTAAGCAGTGACATAAACTGGTGTCAGCTTGCTCTTTGGGCAGCGGCTGTAGTGGTGAGGCCAGTCGAGCCTTGCTGTGGAGGAGCTCAGGAAAGGAGGGAATGTGTTGGTCACTCCAACAGGCAAGCCAGCGCTGGGCTCTGCCCAGGGCTCCCAGCCTCCCCACTTCATGACGTCATAGTGGAGGTGAGTGTGAAGAGTTGCCATCCCCAAAGAACTGAGCAGCAACTGGCCTTCCAACATGCAAACTCAGCAGAACCTTGACAATGCCTACAGACTGTTATCTCCTGTTTTTCACTCCCTTCACACCAGAAAATGGCCTTCCAGCCTGGGACAAACAGAAGATCCATCCAGACCGAGGACAGGACTGGAAGCTCGTAGGAATGACCGAAGCCTGCCTCCACAGGAAGAGCCACGTGGAGAGGCGCGGTGCACTGAAGAACGAGCAGACATCCCCACACCTCATCCAGGCCACTTGGACGAGCTCCATATTCCATCTGGATCCTGACGACGTGAGCGATCAGAGCGTCTCGAGCGCCCAGACCTTCCAGACCGAAGAGAAGAAATGTAAAGGTAACCCACTTCCCACTAGACCGTTTCTACACGCTCGCCTCTTCCGCGGCTGTGCTCCGTCTCCATTGCTTCGCCTGCCCGGTGTCCCTGTGCTCACCTGGCTGATCCTCCCTGGCATCTTTATCCTTTCATTTTCTTTTAAGCACAAGTAAGCAAGTGGGACCCAAAGGCAAGCTTCGTGCCACACCCAAACACTCAGGGAGAGATCTTTATTTCTTTAGCGAGCAGAAATGTTGTTAATTTGGTCTTTAATCCTGCGTGTATCTGAGTGGAGACAGACATGGCCATGTCCGTAACGAGTTGTTTGGAGGTGTGTTTGTGAACGTGTACACGCGCAGTGGCTTCTTACCCCAGTTATGCCGGTGGCTAGAGTGCTCTTGTTGCCTGCCTTTAACCTACATAGACAACCGTGCTTGACAGGGAGATTTAAACATGCCGTGTGGTCAACAAGTCCTGTGTCGGCGTCCTGAAGAGATTAGGGTGTTAGGAGGTTGTCACCTCATGAGGGGAAACAAAACCAGCTGAAGTGTCCCAGGTTCCTGATCACGTAAGGCTTAGCTGCTGTTCACCTCAGGCTGCCCCACCTGACAGATGGCTTCCATGCTGATGGCTTTATGGTCTTAGGGTTGCCCAAAATCTTCGCTTCTTCAACCAGTCTGTGTCTTTAAGTGTCCGAGTTCGTGTAACTACCCATTCTTTTCCAGTTGACAGTTGAAAAGCCAGAAGATCATGATTGGCTTCTTGATTTTTACTTGTGGTAAAGTTTAAATTGTGTCTTTGAAAATTGAAATTCCTGCAATCAAATAACAGTATATCCATATCAGTACAGAATAATGGATGAGTTCTGAAGAAGCTCACCAGCTGTCCTGACTTGAACACAAGCCACAGTTAACAATTACCTTTCCTGAATAAGAACCCAGATCTTCCTACTTTTCTGGAAACACTAGATCAGTGGTTCTCACCCTTCCTAATGCTGTGACCCTTTAATACAGTCCCTCATGTTATAGTGACCCCCAAACATGAAATTATGTTTGTTGCTACTTCATAACTGTGATTTTGCTGCTGTTATGAATCGTACTGTAAATATCTGATATGCAGATGGTCTTAGGCGACCCCTGTGAAAGGCTCACTTGACCCACAAACGATTCATGACCCATTGCTTTAGAACATCTTTGGAACTTCTGGTTTATCTAGCAACTGAGACAGATGTTTTCATTTGAAACACATTATACAAGATGGTGTCCTCATCTCTGGCTGGCGCACAGGCAAAAAACACCATGTTCCTTTGAAAGGTGGTACTTGAACTTCTGTGTTTATTATTCAGATGTTTGAAGTTTTTAAAAACTATATTTTTTAAATTGAAATAGAATTACATTACCTCTCCCTTCCTTTCTGCCCTCCAGACATACATTCATGCGTGTATTTCTGTGTGTGCACAAATATATAAATAGAACCTGCTGAGTCTGTTTTTGTTGTTTGTGTACCAATTGTTTCAGGGCTGAGCAGTCTGCAGTGGACAGTCAATAAGGGTTCATCTTTGAGAGGGGCTGATTCTCCTAGCAGTCATTAGATGCCTGTAGTTCTTTGTCTGTGAGTGGTACCCTGTGAAAACCCCTTACACCTTAATATAGCCATTGATATGGACATTATTGCAGTCCTGTTTACACAGACATTTCTAGGAGAGACTGTTTGAAATTTAAAAAAGGACATTTACAAATATGGCAAAGTACGATTTGATTTCAGCGTTGTCAACATGTTAAACAGGTGAGTCGCCATGTGTGAATGGGTGTGTTCATGCATATTTACCTGACCTACAATTCTGATTTACAAGCAGATTGTATCTTCAGATTTTACAGGTTGCAGTAAAAGCATGCCTGTCTTTGATTTATACTGAACTGCCAGCATCCTCATTTTCAGGATCCAGTGCACTGAATATGGCCAATCCGCAACTGGTATCCAAATTCACTCATTCATGGAGTGCTATGTCCCTATCATTTGTGAGAAATTTTGTTCTTGGATACGTAGTGTTCTAACCATTAAACTTCCAGTTTGTTGATATATCTTGAAAGTAAGAGGGGGTGGGAGTTCCAGCACATGGGGTATGAGGCAAGAGGATAACAAATTTGAAGCTAAAGCTAAATATGAGACCCTGTCAAAAGAGAAAAAGAAGAGCAGACAAGAGGCAGTCTTTGGATTTAAGACTCTACAGTACAGTGGCTAAGAACACAACACTTTGCCAGGACACAACACTTTGCCAGGTGGTGGTGGCGCACTCCTTTAATCCCAGCACTCAAGAGGCAGAGGCAGGCAGATCTCTGTGAGTTCAAAGCCAGCTTGATCTTCAGAGAGAATTCTAGGGCAGTCCAAGTTACAACAGAGAAACCTTGTCTCAAAAATACAAAAAACAAGCAACACACACACAGAGCATTTTGAGATTGACACATTTGGGTTAGGATACCAGCCCTGCCACTCTTTGTTTAGAGCAAACTGACATAAATGTTATATTGATTAAACTACATAAGATAATGTGCTTAAACATTCAGCACAGGATCTGACATACAGTGAGAGCGCCTTACATAGCAAGCGCCATTTTTCCCGTGATCGTTATTGTTGACCATATACCCTTAAGTTACATAAGTGCCTTGAATTACCTGTCAAGGGACGAAGCTAACAGACTTTAACAGATAAGGATGGTGGGGTGGGCCGTTTTAGAAAGCTCAGATCCTCTCCCAGCTCATTCACCTAATCATTAAAGTGCATTTTCATTATTATGGTATTGAAAGGAAAGCAACGCAGGCAAACTTCGTAAGGTTTCCAGAGAAACCACCAAGGTTCACTTTGACCTGCACATAAAATGATGCCCTGACTCAGCATGGAAATGATACCCAAGGGGCCTGAGCCATACAGCCCGAGAACCTAACGAAGTAATGCTCTCATAGGTGAGGACACCGTGAATGACGCCTTCATGTTCCCTTGGGAGTTGGTTCTTCCCAGAGCTGCTGTCGATACTCCATCAATCTGCTATCTATAGAGTCCGTAAAGAAAGTGTTGTCTGATGACTGTTCATGCTGGGCATTTACTTCCTGGCTGGCCACCAGCCTTAAAGCATTCTGGGTATCTTAGCTGATGCCGTGGCTTACTCTTGCATGCATCTGTAGTGTTTGTAGGAGGTCTACTGTGTTGAGGACATTGTGCTTGATGTCTAAGCGTGAACAGAGAGCATTTGAGCAGAAAGACATCCGATTAGCTGCATTCCAAGCATCTCAGATGTAACCAATGGTGACCAAATGATCTTAAATGATGTACAAAGGTTAACTTGTGGCTCAATGATTCAAAACAATAAATTGGCTGCTTGAAGCTGCACATGTCCCCAAACCAGTAGTCCATTAAAGCTAGACCAGAGTACTTCCATGTGTGGTTTGTGGGCTGCAAACTGATCATTATCATCCTCTGCTGGTGCAAGGTCAGAAATAGAGAACCTGATTTAGAAACTTTCATAGCACCTTATCATCACCCACATCCCAGATGTATCATCCATGGATGCCATTAGCTGAGCCAGCACAGACCGGTTTGGTGCTGTCAGACTTGTCTGGTCAGCCACATGTGGCCAACTATGTCAAAGTCTTAAGCAAGAAACGGAATGAGTGTATTGATCTATAATGGATAAGACAGGATCTCTCTGTTGTAGCCCTGGCTGTCCTGGAACTCACTCTGTAGACCAGGCTGGCCTCAGACTCACAGAGATCCGCCTGCGTCTGCCTCCTGAGTGCTGGGTTAAAGGCTTGTGCCACCACCACCTGGCCCTGGATCAGATTTCTTAATACTCTTCAGATACTTTAGGGATCCTTGACTTATGTGTGTAATAATACTCTTAAATGTATTTTACCTGAAGCTTGTTTGGGGTTTCTATCTAATATTTTAAGCAGCATGTCTGTGGGCCTTACTAACTGCAGTAATGCTGAGTGTGTAACCTGGTGGGTGGCAGTAAGGAGAGCCCTGCAGTCCCCATCACATTCACTGTCGGGGACTGAGCTACCTCCTCCCTTCCCAGAGTCCCGCTTAATATACTCTGTGCTCAGAGTGTTAGACACCAGGAAGTAGCACTAACAGCATTTCCAGTAGCTTATTTGAGCTGTGTGTGGCAGTTCGCTCTGTAACCCCAGCACTCTGAATACAGTATTTAGGCAAGAGGATACTGAGTTTGAGGCCAACCTGGACTACATGGTGAGAAGGACAAAGGGGAAGGAGAAAGGAGACTCTGAGTCTCAGTTGGACCTTTGAATTGGAGTGCTCAGAGATGGTCTGGTTCCCAGACTCTGTGTTTCAATCAATCTCTTCTAGTGACTCTTGAGGCCACAGTGTCCTTAGGCCTTTGAGATACTCAAAAGGACTCAGGGCAGGAAGGGGCCTGCCACCGAGTGGCATTCAGGGATATGCCTATCTCTCCCTTCCCTGCTGCCCTAGGAGCCCACTGGCAATCCAGTCTTGGGGACTCACTTTGGGCCTGAGGGTATGCTCACTCACTCCCCTTGGCAGCACCTCCATCGGGTGATAGATCCTTTCTGAAAAGCCCACACTGCAGGATTGGAACTCTGATCCCCCTCTGAAATTCTGACAAGGCCTCTCCCCTCTGCCCTCTCAGTTCCCCTGTTAGGAACCACAGTGTTCAGCAAGCCCAAAAGGTTGGGGACAGGTAAGGAAAGTGACCCCTCAGAGATAGACCTCACCAGCCCACCGAACAACCCAGAAAGTGGGGCCTCCATAATAGCCAGGAACTTTCTGGAAGGAGGCGTGGGGGCTGTTGGGACCACAGTCTGGGCGGAGCCATCTCCCTAACACTGTTGGGAGGATGACAGCAACCTAATGATGTCACTGAACTTTCTCTGCCCATCTGCACCTGCATGATGTAGAAACGGATGAATCTCAGATTCCCAGGAAGAAGAGAAGAGCCAGGAAAAATTTTAATGCATTATTTTCTTTTATTCTAAATGTTCTCTATGGTTTTACAGGGGAAAAATGAAAGTTTCAGTAAGTTGTAAAATTACAAAAAAATAATTTTTAAAATATTTTTTGTTCCATCTACCAAGGACAAACACTATTATAATTTTTCTCACATTTCAGTCCTTTTTTTTTTTCTATCTATTTCTTACAAACTTGGGTCACCGGAGGCACATCTGTAACCAGCTTTTAATGTTTAGCTGTAGATCACCAGCATTTTCCTTTGCCGTTAAAATCTTCTACCGAATACCGACATTTATTGGCAATAGATTATTCTTGCTTGTAGCTAGAACATCATTTATTAAACCAGCTCCCAAGGCTTTGACAAGCTAAAGTAATTTTTAAATAATAAAATGAAATAATATATCAGCAAAGGGGCACACGATTAATTCATGATCTTCATAAAGAGAAGGGGTGACTCAAATCGACAGTGACACTTCAGTTGATGTACAGCTCTCATTTACCAGGATAACAAAGTGCCCTGAAAATCAGAGACATAAACGCAAGCTACTGTGTGCTTAGCAATCCTTCAAGATAGACATTTTTCACCCTTCCAGCAGTCGGCACTGTCTTTGTCCTTGAGTGAAACACAAGGACTTTATCAAGTCAATTCGTATTGGATGGGTTAGGGATTGCACAGCTGGAGCCCTTCCGAGGGTTCTGCGAGCTGCTCCTTCCGTCTCTGCTCTCTGCAGACTGCGTGCTCACCCCCACTGAACGAGGTAATGACTCATACACCTTAGGCCACCCAAAGAACTTTAGTGACCAACGTGAGAATAAGGGGTCACTGCCGATATCTGGCACCCACAAGACAGCTGTATGGTTTCTCGCTTCAAAGGCAGGGGGCCGAATCCATAAGTCGATAAGGCAGATGGAACTAGAAAGGAAAGGCAAAGTACCAACCACACAGAAGGGAGTAAAAATAAACCAGAAATGGTAATGTAGATGGGAAGGAAGCATCAGAAAGTCAAGGTCCGGGTCCATTCGACTTCACCCCTCAATGAGGGTGCAGCATGGAGCCAGAGGTGGACCACTTTGGGCTTTCCCGGGTCAGCATAGCTGTGTCTGTAATACAGAGGAGGGCAGATCTGCTCCCTCTGTCCCTCTTACGATACCCTGCCCCTCAGAAACACCTGCACAAAGCCCTGAACATCCAACTCTTTGCACTTTGATTTTGTGGCTAATGAACTGGAAACCACTAAATCTTTCCATACCCATAAGGGTATGTTCAAATAAATCAAAGTGTATCTAAGACATCCATTAGAAAAATGAAAACTTATGCTGGAAATATACTTTGGGATTACTTAATAAAAGCAAGCATGAATTAATAGTGTGACCCCACTTACGGCTTTGAAAATCCGCATAGTCATACTCTTATGCATAAGGACTAGCTCCCAGATACACAATGAACTTATTTCTGGAGCCACCTTGGGAGGAGAAAAGCGTGGAGGAAGATGGTGCTGATATTAATATACGTGTGTTCACCGATGTTTACAATATTGTGTCAACGAATATATGATGTCTTGGTAGCAAGCATGTATGTTTTTAAGTCAGATGTCTTAAGTTGACGTCTTGCTTTCTAATTCCTAAGCTCAGAGAAAATCTTTGAAAGCTCTCTGGTACTCAGAGTAGGGTAATATGATCAAATGACCTTTCCAGCTTCTGTACAGATAAAGGAGAATATGAACAAAGCCCTCAATATAATTTCTAGGATTTAGTAGAGGTAGAATTAGTGTAATCTTGGGGCCCTTCTGGTTTCTGTTACTCTTTCTGACCTCAGGTTACTCTGGAGAACATGTGCCACAGAAATGAAGGTAGATTACTAAAGCACGAGAGAGCATCATATCAGGGGAACAGGGACGCAGACCGTCGACAGAGTCAATAGGAGCAACCAAAATATTTTTGCGAGGCTTTTAAGATTTTAAAACCTTGAATGAAAAATCACCCAAGGATACGAAGTAGCTGAATTGAGACCTGATTCAGACATTCTGGTTGCAAGCACAAGGTCTCTCTGAGATAACAGTGCCCCAGGATCCTAAGCAAAGAACTTGGTACAGGCAGAACACTCTCCTTACAGCAGGCAGGCGCACGGGGTCGCAGCCAGCGTGATGGAGACAATGCTTTCCACGTGCGTCTGATTGTACAGTCCGGGCATGCTTCCTGCTTCAGTCACTTAGCGTCTGTTAAGCTTCGGACAAGGCACTTGGCCCTTCTGATTCCCCATTTACTACCTGAAAAATGGAGAATATTTTTTTTCAATAGAAATAAATGTGAAGTGGCCGAGACTGATCAGTAGGTGGAAGTTTGACTCCTTTGATGAGGTGAAAAGACCAGAAGTGGTGTGAATGTTGGGAATGCCAAACACTCAAGGGAAAATAACTACTGTGTCCACACGGGCTGGAGCCAGCTCTGTTATGGATGGAGGGGGACAGAAGTCACATCCCTTCAACGGTTAGATCTCAAAGTCATGGACAGGTGGGTAGTTACCTATGACTAAACGCTCTGAAGACACATGTCACCTGTCATTTCTGACACAGATTGAAACTACAAAGATGGTCCGGCCAAATTTAGACAAATGTGTAAATGGCATATTGATCTTGGGTGGTAAAGACAGCCCGAGAATCCACAGGTCTGCAGCACTCAGCCAGTACCTGGGAAATGTGGGACCAGCCGACCACGGTTTGGTTTGTGGCTCTGAAACTAACCACTTAGCCCTGGATAAATAACTAATTCTCTCCAACAAAGAGCATAGAGGTTAAGTGACAACAAATAGCTGACGAGGATCGACCTTCCATTGTTAAAGTCATTTTCCAATATGGAAACTGTGTTTCCATTTGTGAGGAAAACTGGGCTGACCATGTTAAATCAGCACTGGCCCAAAAAACCCAACCTGTGATCACCATGAAGATAAAGTACACAGTCCAAACTAAATTGGGAAAGCAAATATCTCGTGCCATCTCTTTCAGTGGTCTTGTTTCCCTTGGGACCCTTCTCCCCAATGACCCGGAAACCTGGAGGCTCTCCAGACTCCATTTTTAGTTCCCTCAAAAGTTTCCTACTTCATAAAAGTTTGCCGTCCTTCATAAAATAAACTTCCTTCCTGAAGATGAGGCCAGACGCTTCTAGATAGACCTTTTGGGTCTGAGTATCCCAGAGATGCAGAGGTCACGTACCAAAGGTGGTATCACGGATGATCTGTAACTTGCCTTATCTTCAAGATGGTCCCTCATTCCAGTGATGATTTTGTGGCTGGTTCTGATGGTGAGCTGTATTTGCAGATGACTCCTTCAGATCCAGATGAATTTAGCCTACTTAAATTGAGCCTGTTCAGGGTACCAGAAACCCAGAACTAATGACCCTAGAAATAGGATGAGAGCCAGGAAGCCCCATGACCCAGGACCATTCTCTATGGCATCAACCTAACCCAGGATTATGAGCTTTGGCGAAGACCTATCCCTGTGACATTTGTCAGTGTTGACTTATACAAGGAGCTTGACTTTATTAAACGTTACTGCCTCTTAAACTGTAGCACTGGGCTGGAAATGGGGCTGTTTAACTCAAATGTCTCTGTTATGAAGCCACTTGGCATTTGAGTTAGATTATCGTGTGGGGCCTGATGGTTTATTCATCTAGATGGCAATATCCTATGAACGGCAAGGTTCACCCCCCAACTCCTCATCGTTGTCCCAAGACATGCATCTCTAAAGGCCATAACTATTTTAAGTCAAACCTTAGAAATAATGAAAAGATACTTGCTGGGCTCTGTGTTTGACGAACTCTGGAAAGAACTCCTTATAATAAGCCTCAGATATAAAAGGAAAGGTCAAAATCCATGTAAGTAGGATCCATTGCCCTTTAGGAAGGGGAAAATACATGTTAATCTTCTGTAGCACTTTCAACCAGATAGGTTTCTATGGAGACAGGCATCTGAGATGGGTTCATCCTACTTAATATTCATGAGCAGTCTTAGGGTACACTGCCTTCCTCTTGTCCCTGATGTTTATATGTGTGGTACTCAGTTATAACTTTATAAGGACCATTCTATGACTCTGTTTTATTCCCCCCCCACACACACCAAAACAATGACTCGGAGATATCTGAAGGCTCTGCAGCTGGTCACTACAAAAAGCTGAGAATGTCACGCTCGTTAAGCCGACCCATTTTTTTTTTTTCTAGAACAAACCAAAGGCCATTTGTTTTCACTTCTTGTCATATTGCTGCGAATCTGCCTAGTTTGGGAGCTGGTTTTCTCTGTCTTTCAGGCCAGTGACATTTTTCAAGATACGCAGGCTGGTTCTTGTGCACATTTCCCTCCGTTTGGGCTGTAAGTGTATGTTGCATGCTTTCTTGAAGATCTCCAGTCCCCTGAGTTGCTTTCGGTATCTTTTACGGTGACCTCGGGCTTGCCCGCGTACCTCTCACCTACAGCTGGCGCTCTGCCCCATCCGCTTTATCCTCGTGTGTGCGTGGCTGGAGATATTATTTCACAGAACCACTGGCAGTAAGTTAGAAAAGCCATTCCTTTTGACTACGCACCTTAGACTGTCTCCCAAAACAGCGGGGATTTTTTTTTTTTTTTAGATGACCATAATTATCAGTACAGGAAATTTGGCACTGACACAAACTACTTTCTAGTTGACAGACTTGATTCAGATGTCACACCCTGTTCCTCTTCCCACTCAAGGAAGGCAGATGTGACTGGGCCAGAGAGGGGACCTTCCTTTCCAGGGTTAAACAGACTGCCACCACCAGTTGTCCATTTCTCCAGTCTTGCTTCGTGGTCCGGGATACAGGGTCATGTGCTTCGTGTAGTTGCTGTGGGTCCTTTGGCTCTCTCTCCACAGCTTTATCAAGGTATCATCGACAAATAAAAATCAAATATGTTTAAAGTGCAGAATACGTTGCTTTAATAAAATCTACGTTGCTGATTATTTCCATCAAGCTTGAAAAGACTCGTGTCACCTCACATCTTTATAACGTGCCGCGATCGGAACATTTAATTTCTAATCATTTAATAATGTCTATGGGAAGGACACACTGCTGTGTCCTGGGTCCCTGGACCTCTTCCTCCTGCCGGAGTTGGATCTTTATCCGGCATCTGTCCGTCCCCGCTGTGCCCTCTGTGGATGATGTCTGGGCACCACCATGCTATGACATCTCTAGATTCCACATCGAAGTGAGATTGTGCGATTTGTTAGTCTGTGCCTGGCTTGTTGAGGTAAGCGTGGTGTCTCCCAGGCTCAAGTCGGTCTACTTGAATCTGGAACAGCCCTTCTCTTCTCCGCCCTTCTGGGTGTCAGTATTTGTTGAAGATATTTGGGCTGATTCGAGTGTGTGTCCCTGAATTTAGGGTTCACTGACGTTTCCTTATGACTTTCGGAAGTGCTAAAATGTCACAGCATCGCACATTTTTAAACAGTTTAATCACATGACTCAGAGAAGGTCTATCTTCCAAGCCTTGTGTCTTCTCATGTGAGATGGCCTGCACCTTCATTAGAAACTGGCTCTTTATCTCACTGAGCTAAGCAGAGTGAGTTTTGTAAGTCCTCTAAGCATCAGTTCAATACCCTAAGGGTAAATGCCTGGAGACCAAAAGTCACCTGTTTCTCAGTCAGCTCTGACACCTTAGAAGCTAGTGCACGTCAGGTGACACCTCAGGAAAGTACTAGAGACAAGGGTCTTCACAGCCCAAGGGCTTTGTGGCGCCCCTCCTGGCTTTTCTCTGTTGGGCCTGGTCACTCTTTCCTTCTCTGAACCCAATCCGATTAACTTAGAAAAAGCTGTTATTGGAGTGTATTTTAGGTTAGACTTGGTATTTACTAGATGATTTCTAGAACATTTTGATATGTGAAATAAAATTAAGACTTTCAGTTTGCAATGTCTAGATGTGAATCTCATGGATACCCATGAGAAATAAACCCTATTTTTCCAAACTCATATACCAATCCTCTTCCATTCCTCCTCAAATATTGCTTCAGCTGTAACCCATTCTGTTTCCCAGCAAGCTAAAGGGTTTTTTTTTTCTTCACAGTATCATGGAATAGTGTGAAAGTGAGTCTGAGTTCTGCCTTATTTATTGTGACTTCATAACATGCCTGATTGAGACACCAGACACTGAAATTGCCTTGACTTTTACCAAAAGGTTTTCCTCTGAGTGAGTTCTGAGTCTGCAGTGCCGTAGCGTATGCTGAAGTTCTGCATGATGGGGACGCTCTCAGAGTCTGGGGTGGAATTCAGCAGTAAATCTGTTGGAAACCAGGCAATGGTGAAAATTCTATTGACTTTCTGGCATTAGGTTAGAGTGACGAGCACTCCTGTGTTGTTTGGAAAACGTTGGTTCCTTAAACCAGGTGTGCATGTATCCAAACCTCGCATGGCACCCTGAGGGTATCTACAGTTCTTATGTGTGAGTTTCTCAGATGTTTTAAATATTTTGTATATTAGGTCTGACCCCACATAAGTGGCATACTCAAGAAAATGTGGCATCCGTACACAATGGAGCTTTTCCAACCATGAGGAATGATTAAATTGAGACATTTGCAGGAAACGGAAGGAGCTGGAGATCATCATGTTCAGTGAAGTAGCCGAGACACAGAGAGACAACTATCACGCTTTCTCTTATATGTGGAACCTAGGTTCACGTGTAAATAAATATATGAACGTATGTACAGACACGCAGAGGACAAATAGAGGGAAAGCCATTTGGGAGAAGAAAGGAGACTAAAAAAGGGACAAGGGCAACCAGACAGGGTAGGTTACTACATAGGTGGTGCAACAATCCTACTGTTAAAAAAAAAGAAAAGAAAAGCTTCTCTGATGTAGGCAGAGCAATGCACTGGATATGCGGCAGATATTTTAGAGATATTTTATTGCCGTGTTCATTTAGCAGTACAATAAAAATGGGTTTTCACCCAGGGCCCATCTCCTATCTGGTCTCAGGTTCTTAGCCACCTCAGCAGTGTCAGGTGTGGGGCCTTAAATCCAATCAACAAGCGGTTGGTTGTTCCTATAGCATTTATGCCACTACTGTGTCAGTATGTCTTGCCGGCAGGACACTCTCATGGTCGCAGGGTTTGTAGCTGGGAGATTCTGATGATTGCTTCCCTCCTCCAGTAGCACGGATAGTGTCTTCCAGGACTGTGAATGCTAGTCGGTAGGGGTGAAGCTTCAAAGCGGGCACCAGATTGATTTCTCCTTGTTCAACCATGTATGAGGTGTCTTTAGCAACAGAGCCTTCCCATCGGGTTGGAGTGGGAAACCAACAGCATAGGCTGTACCTCATGGTGTTTTGGGATGGGACCCCTTTGTCCAATGACTGAAGAATATGTATCCCATTCCTGGTAGTGCGGGGTGCGGGGTTTACTAGGTAGTATAAGATGTCTAGTTAGGGTATCATGACTCCGTTTAAATTTCTTTTATATGTGTATAAAATAGATATATTATATGTATTATGTTATGTTATATTTATTATATATTTTAGGCAGTAGGTTTCCATATGGCTCTTCAAAGGGGTTTTAGTGTTAGTTGTTTTCCCGTGTTCTCTTCTTTGCCCTGTTCTCTCCCCCATCAGCCCTCATGTTCTAGTTCCTCCTTTACCCCTGCATTCTTTTTACCCTTTCTTAAAAGAGCCGCTCCCCTCCTCCAGTCCCTTACAGGCTAACTAACTTCTGCGGACATTTTCAATGAAACGCACCCATCCAAGCCTTAAAAGCTAATCTCTGCGCATAAACAAAAAGCAGCCGTGCTTATTTCTCCGGATCTATGTTACCGTTTCTAGATCCGTCCTTTCAACCTGCAAGTTTTACAATTCCCTTTTTCTTAACGGCTGAATAATATTTCATTGTGTACATGGACCACGTTTTCGTTCCCCGTCAGTCATCGGAACGCCTAGGCTGTTCCCAAGTTCTGGCTACCGTAGAGTTGCAATGAACATGAAGGAGTATCTCTGTAAAAGATGTAGAGCCTTTTGAGTGTATGCCCAAGAATGGTATAGCTGGACCTTGTGGGAGATCTGTTGTCAGCTTTTTGAGGAGTAGTGAGGACTTTAGTACCAACAGGGACAGCATAGAACAGCTAGCAGCGTTTAGGACCAGTGTCATAGCAATACTAACAGGAAATGAAGGTATTATTAGGAAAAGTCCCAGCACACAGCTTCTCCTTGAGAAGATCTTGAGTTCGAATCCTGAGTCTTCCATTTACTTACTGTGCTACTTTGAACAGTCAATTATTTTTCATCTATTAAAAATATATGCATAGTCAGTGATGCACTAAGCATTCACTGCGGGGGTTAAACATTAGGCTGTATAGAAGCACACATAGATATGACTAGTCTTGGTATGTGAGGTCTCTTGGAGACATTGGGGAGGAGGCCTTTGATGAATGGCTGGGCAGCAGGCCTTATGAGCACAGAGAGATCACCCTCAGTGCACAGGGCAGTAGTTGAAGTTGAAGGCATGAGTGGGGTCACCAGCTAAGGATGATCGATCAGAAGGTGTTTGAAGACAGACACAAAGGGGGAACACCAGTTTCAAAGGGCAAGCGAAGAGCCAGGTGTTGTGACTCACACCTGTAATCACTTGAGAGGCTAAGGTGGGGCAATCGCCATGGGTTTGAGGCCAGCCTGGACTACATAGCATGTTCTCGCATGGACAAAGAGTAAAACCTGTATCACCTCTCCCAAATGAAAGGCTGGCAGAGGAACAGACTATCCCTTGAAGAAGACTAAAAAGAACTAATCAGAGACCGGAGGCCCATGAGGAAAGCCAGCATGATAAGGAAATGTCTGGACCACCCCTGAGTGATGGCTGAGGGAGGCTGGTGCAAGCCAAGTGTCCACGCCATTGTGATACTGCTGTGTTCAGAAGTGCAAAGATGCCGGAAGTCATTTCTCGTTACCGGAACCATACTGGGCAGCAACAACAGCTTGCTAAGTGTTACCTTACAGAACATACCAGATCACCTGAAGCCAAGTAAAGCCAAGTTCTAGGCTGGGAAAATTGAGCTGAGCTGGCCAGGTGGAGTATGACAGTTAATTTTCCCTAGTCTAATTAGGCCTAATGACTTTAGACAAAAAGCAAACCATCCAGGAGCAGGACAAAAGAGAGATGAACCACACAACGGCTCTAAGAATCCTGGGCTCAACAGAACAGCCAGTGAGGCTGGAGAAAGGGACCGGAACCAGCTCACGGGACACTTGCTCTTCTCCACAGTGCTGGCTTTCAAACTTCAGCTGGCATCAGAATCAAATAGAGCTCGCACGGGCCCCCACGGCATTCGGAGTCCGCTCGGTCGCAGCTGGGCAGAAGAGTCTGCATTTCTAAGAACTGTCTGAAGAGGCTGGTCCAGGAGCCACCTTTCGGGATCGAAGGACTTCCGGGTCTCATCTGCAACCCTTGTGGGACCCCAAAGGCTGTGTTACTGTGCCACACCCTAGTGAGATTTCACATGTGAACCCCCAAGAAGAAGACACACTCACTTTTGTTTTACTGACTCTTCTAGTGAAAGGCCACAGTGAATGAGTTGACAGGACCTTCCCTGGGATAGCCATCCGCCTTAGGGAAGTAGAACAATCTGGGCATCCGAGACAGCACGGAGGCCACAGGACTGCCTCCTCCAGAGCGTCCCTTCCAGCAACCTACCCCATCCCCCACTTGCTCTTCGCCCAGCACAGGCCACTGCCGTCAGTGTGGCCCCAGAGTGTCTTGCTCCCACGTCAGGGTCCCTCTGGGACCCACCAGCCCATTCCCTCTCCAGCAGCCAGCCACACTCCTCTCACGAGCACGTTCACGAAAGCACATTTTGTCCTGTGAAGGACTGTGAGCCACTCTTCCCTTGCTACTTTTTTGCAAGGTCACAACAAGATAGAGTTATCCAAAAAAAGCTTTTATTGGACACTAACAGCAATAAAAGAAAAAAAGGAACAAATTCACAGTACAATATGTTTTAAAGAAATGAACTGTGAGCTTGTTCATACTGAAGCAGACTCGGTCTGAGAGTCCAAAGGCGCAGTCTGGTCTTGGGGACTTATAGACCTTGGGGACCTATAGACCTTCGGGACCTATAGACCTTGGGGACCTATAGACTTCCCCTTCAGCTCAGGAGCTCTCCTCCTGGGTCCTGTCTGTGTTCTCTCACATGTAATTTCAGAAATGTACCCCACTTCCAGGTGATACCTGTGTCCCCACATCTGGCTCCACCCCCATGTAGGCCAACAGATCAGATCACAGGGTTCTTAGTGTGTGTGTGTGTGAGAGAGAGAGAGAGAGAGAGAGAATGCTGCCATGGCCTAGTGGGTTTTCACATGTGAACCTCTAAGAGAAAGACACGCGCAGAGCCTTGACCACCAAAGCTCTCTCCATTGCTTTGTCTTTAACACATCTCTTGGACCTGACATAATCGGACCGCTTTGGGAAGGCCATGTGGACACTAAGCCATTGGACACGGTGTGATACACCGTGGGCCAGATAAGCCCTGTTTCTCAAGTCACTGAATAGCTAACTCATCACCAGTTTAAGAATCTTCAGTGACGCCTCACCTTGAATCTTAACGTGACTCGCGCAGATGGCTGCATCAATTCATAGACAGGCAGACCCAGTCTGCCACCAGGCACAGGTGCCATTGCTTCCTGTTCAGTGTGACTTAACCTATTTGGCTACAACCAGTTAGAGCCACCTGCTACCAATTAGAGCCACTCGCGTTCTTCACACGTCAAGAGCGTCCCCACCTGTTGTGAGAAGAACGCCATTCACAAGAGCCTGATTCTCCTTTTTGTACAAGTTACCCTAAGGTGCCGCACGGGGAGGGGTGGCTCAATAGTTAAGGTGCACGCTGCTCTTGCAGGCCACCCCAGTGTGGTTCCCAGGACCCACTTCAGGTGCCCCCCAACCACCTGCCTGCAACCGCAGCTCCTGGGGAAGCTGATTGCCCTGACCTCCACAGGCCAGCGCCAGCACTCACATGTACGCAGACGCATACCCATAATTAAAAATAACGTGGGGTAGTATGGACGTAGAAAGGGGGCAGGAAGGGGTCTAAGAAGAGGGTGAGGGAGGAACAGGCAAGACTATGAATACTTGGGGCATGAAAGCAGAAGCAGGAGAAACAGGAAGGGTGGGGGAGGGGAGCTGGGGAAGAGCACCGGGTGTGAACTTGAACACCGTGTAACAGACATAAAGAGGGCACCCCACAAAACCTGTTCCTTCATTCACCAGCTAAAAATCAAAGTTAAAAAGAGAGGAGTCTCTTCCTAGTCAAAGGTCACAAAGAAAATTCAGCCTTTTCAAAATGGCGATCAAGATGCAGGCGGCGGCTGTCAGTAAGAAACAGCAAGACTGTTTAGAAAGAACTGAGAGGGAGGCTCTCTGAAGCTGTGCCCTCCCTCCCACCCCTACCCACCCCGATGTGTCCACCTCACTGCAGAGAAGGATCACATGGGCCTTCCGTCCACACTCAGAAACTTCTGAGCATTGTTTTTGAAGTATTCCCGTGGAAGAAAAATTGAAACTCTGGCTTCCGTTGAGATTGGTGGTGGTGGTGGTGGTGGTGGTGGAGGAAAAGTCAGAAACGGCTTGGATCTGCGCCTTCAGGGAAGCGGGGAGGGAGGCAGACAATTCACAGGGTACATGGCAGAACCAGAGATTTGGTGCACACCTCCAAGCATAAAAGGCCACGGCACACGGGGCTGCGAGGACAGAATGTGGCTGCACCGAGAGGTTAATTTTCAGATCTGGTTTGGAACATTTGAGATAAATAAATTGGATCAGACAGCAAACATAAGGCTTGGATCCTCTTTCATGGAGTTTGCAGAAAATAGTCATTGCTTCTGATGAAATGTTTTGACGTTTTCAGTAGGCAGAACATGCTAACTTTAAGGGCATGTGCATGTGTGCATAAAAAGCTTGCAAATAAATCTTCTATTTGTTTTAGAGTAACCAGGGTGTAGAAACACTGTTAAAATGCGAGCTGTGTGCCTGGTTCCTCATGGAAACTGTAACCTTTTACAGTTCAGAATTACGGCAGTTCAGTTTTCCAGTTTCAAGTATACCGATCAGAGGGCATTCCTTTCCTTGTTTTGTGTCTGGGTCAGCCTGGCTTTCATCGCTCATTTTAACTCATCTTTTGCTTACCAACTGAGTCAATGGCTCTTCACTGATGAAAATGCCGTCACTCACAGGCCGAGCAGCCATGGCCCACCTGGCTGTGGACATTTAACGCAGCTGTGTCAAGCTTCCCTCCTGCCAGAGACCACAACTAGCGGTACAGCCTTGTCTCTGTCTGCCACCTCGATGCAGTCTGTTGAGTGGTCATATAGTACTCACTCCCCTCCTTGTTCCTGCTGTGTGTGAGCTTGTCACTTAATTTCATGTCACAGTTTAGGACTGGAACAATATATACAAAGTAATGGTTTTGTCATCATGGTCTAGGGGTCTTCTGGAGAGAAATGCCAGAAAGGTCACACATTGGGCGCCATCAAGGACTCAAATGTAAACACCACTACGGGGGGCTCCTGCCTGAGAGTCTTTGGAAGAAAGGAAAAGAATCCATAGCTTGAGAGCAAACAGCTCCCACCCTCCCTGATGTCAGTCTAGAACACATGTGCACATGGGCACACACACACACACACACACACACACACACACACACACACACACACAAAAGCTGTTCATAATACTCTTAGCAAAGACTTATGTTCTAATCTGGTATTTGACTTCTGTATTTAAATACATTGCAATTCTACAGAAAATACTTTTCCCTCTTGGATCACTGTTTTTCAATGTCAGATATATAAATACATCTTAAATGCCATGAAAGCTGGAAAACAATTTCAAAGGCAGATTTGGAAGTAAAACGTGTACAAGATTTCCCACGAGCTTCTGGTCAGAGGGTGGCGGCACACACAAGGGAACAGGACAGCTGCTGCTGGGTTGGGATGCCCTCACATTGAACACAGGCACACACTCAATGCCTGCGCAAGCAAAGGGTAAAGAAAGTTTACTTAAGCTCAGGCCTTGTCTAAGTCAGTGTTGACAGTACAGAAAGTGATCGTGGGTAAGAAACAGAACAGAACTCAAGATACCAGCAGCCTTTGAAAATACGGCTGGTGGGTCCCAGGTATCACTAAAAGATGGCCAGATCTGGCTATTGGAAGCCAACTGGTGAAACTCGGTGCTGGAGTCGCACGCTGATGTTTGCACAACTAGGTTCGTGTCTCAGAGCCAGTTGCCAGGCTCATTGCTAGTGGCTTTCCTCTGGTTCAAACTAATAAACTAGATTATTGATTTTAGGATTGTCTGTGTAGCCAAGAATGTTCTCTAAGATGTCTTCAGAATGTTTCATGCTTAAGTTGTCAGCAATAAGGACTTTAACGAGCAATCATTTTCTAATCGTGTTGAAACGGGTTAAATAAAACCTGTGTATAAAATGAACTGCCTGGCCTCCGCATAATAGCACCTCCTCGCTGTCGCAGTCCTAGCTAAGTAGAAGCCACTTCCACCTTCCTTACCGTCTTCCCCTGGAATTAGCTGCACGCACCGCTTAAGACCTCTGTTGCCCTAAGTCTGCTCTCGGCTGCACTTGAACAGCGGCAGAGCTCGAAGATGCAACACAGAACCAGGGCACACCGGGTGCCCCTCTGAGGCTTGGCAGACCAGGTTGCTGGGCTGCCGGTGTTTATTCATCTCCTCTCCGTGTCTCATGTGTATGGATGCATACTCTCCGCGCATATGCCCCGCTCCAGGGTGTAGGGGGCTGGCGAATGCATGCGTAGAGCATGTGTATATGTAAAGTAGAAACTGAATCCGGGTAACAAAATGAACTACTATATGCCAGAGGTCCACGAAGTGCGCCCAGCTGCCAGCAGCAACTGCTACATGCAGGTCACTGACTATCTCACGTATCTGGAAGACAGTCCGGCTTACAGTGGTCGTGATGCCCAAGCCTTGCCCGGTAACAGCATATATATGGAACAGGCCTGGGCAGTGAATCAGCCTTATACCTGTAGTTACCCTGGAAACCTGTTTAAAAGCAAGGACTCTGACTTGGACATGGCCCTCAGTCAGTACAGCCAGCCTGCATATCTCCCGGAAGAAAAGCCTTTTCCTCAAGTGCAGTCGCCACCGCACTCACAGAAAAAAGGTAGGGACGCTGGCTTCCATTTGCTTTCATTTCGTTCTGAAGTTTTATTGCGTCTGCTTCTCCAAGTTTTTGCATTTGAGCCACTGGAGATTTGAAATTAAAAACAGCAAGTAGGTGGTTGCTGGTTGAGCGAAGGGTTCTGTTGAACATGGAAATTACCAAACACTTGCTTTTTTTTTTAAATGACAGCTAGTGAGAGCCCGTGTCTGGGGTGGTGTGTGGAAGAGCGATGCATGCTGTCCAAAGTGAGTGTTCTTGGCTTCTCTGCTAAAGAAAATATGTCAAGGGATTTCCTTGGTGGGATAGCATGGGAGACAGACCAAAGATTCACTTGCCTCCTTTCTTGACTCTCCCTGCTGAAAGTTTATTCTAGTTAGCTAGTTAAATGACTTAAGGCTTTCCCTGGCGCTGCTATCCTGATATGATTTGCAAATGCTCTTTTTTTTTTTTTTTTTTTTTTTTGGTATTTACTGGTCGGTGTAGAGAAGCTATTTATAACCATGTTGCAGTGTTAGAATATCAAAGTTAAACAGAAATGGACACACTTTAGACATTGCTCCCTAAAATTTAGTGGGTCTATAACCATGAACAAGGAAGTCATTGTATAAAAGCAAGTGAGATATTTTTCAAAAAATCTAATATTAAAAGAAGTACAATATCTAGTTGTTTCAATAAGCATAGCACTTAATTTTCTGTCTGTAAGACATTTCTTCTATTACCAAAAGATTAAAGAGGCAAACAGGTTCTACACGGGGAACTTAGTAGCAACTTCCAGAGAGTTTAAATTCCATAGTAGATATGCTGGAAACTTGTGTATCCTGAGTATGATGAGCAGGGTCTGTGAAGGGAACCAGATACAGGAGTCCCTACAATTTGCAAGACCATGATGCCCTGTAATCTCCAAAGGCAAGCTGCTCTGTGAGGTTCATCTCAAGACATAATATAGTACCTTTAATTATGTTTTTTTTTATAAAAGCTATTTGTTCTTTTGTAGTTTTATGTTTTAATGTTTTTGTGTTGTTTTTGACAGTTTCATACCTATTTCCCCCCCTCTACAACTCCCTTTGGAGCCTCTTCCTCTCAACCAGCTCCCCCCCCCCCCCCGTGACTGCACCACTAAAGAAAGTAACGCCCCCTTTTTTTTAGCACTTGAGACTCTATTGTTAAAAATAGCCAGCTATGAAAGCAAAAGTGTTCAGAGTACAGCTCAACCCCACAGTGAAGCTTGACTAGGAGAGTCCTAACCTACAACTTTCAGCATGAAACCTTAAGGGGCGTACCATTACGACATCCTTAACGTCCCAAGGGTGTCTGGGAGCAGGCGCATGCAGAGTCCTGTGTTCTCAGTTAGATTCACATCACTTCGAAGGGATCAGAACTTGCCCTATCACAAGGAGGGCACAAGGAAGGGCGTTCTGTTCCCTCACAGGGAGACAGGCGTGGGCCCTCTTTCACTCCCTATGTAAGTGCTTGACTTTGGAAATGAAGAACTTGTTGCCTCGCTAATCATGCCAGTACATGTCCGTCGCTGGGTTGATGGATCCCAAGAAAGCGCTGGCGTCTGTGTCTCCGTCTAGCTAATCCGTTATTTTTTAAAAATTCCTACAGAACATTATGGGCTCATTTTCCTTCCATCTTTTTCAGTATGTTCTCTCCCACCAGCGCTGTGGAATATTTGCTTATACAATATGAAACTGGGGATTCTTTACTCATTAATTTGATGCGTGAACTTGAAGGAAAGATGCATCGTATGCATATGTTGATGTAATTTCTCAAAGCCATATGCCATCCAAAGTCCACAGCCACCTGCCAGACTCCCTAAATCAAAGCAGGCAAATGTTCTTAAGTGAGTCGTTATTTACCGTTACGAGTCTTGGAGGAAATCCCAGCAACACTAAACCCGGCGGCTAACTGTGTCTTAGGACAGAAGGTCAGAGCCAGCATGTTTATCCATATTGATCCACTATTGATTTTTCCTGTGTCGGAAGATAAGTGGTGTCTCATTAAGGCAAAGTTAAGACTGTACACAGGTGTTCGGCGGGGCAGACCTCGTTTCCCAAACTGGGTTTTTATCTACTTTCGTGAAAGCCATGATTTCTGTGTTTCCCGCTTCCGTTTTAAGACTATAAATTTTCAGTGATGCACTGACTGGATACTTTCTCCTTTAAAGTTTCAGCTCTATTCAGTGTTCCCGTGCAAGGAGGGATGCAGGGAGAGACATGGGTTTGTGTTTACTGGGGGCAAGGCACATGGAGGCCCAAGGACAGCTTTCAGGACTCGGTTCTCTCCTTCTACCACAGGGGTTCCTGGAATCAAACTTAGGTCCCCAGGCACTTCTACCTCGGAGCCAAATCATGAGTCTTTTTCTTTATTCAAGAACAAAATGAGTTATTCTTGAGTCTGTAATTGGCGTGTTCTAATGCATGGAGTAGTCCCCTAACCTTGCTCTTAGGCACTGGGACTTCCCACTGCGGAGAGGAAGGCTTCGTTTAGAGTGGTGGGTGGTCAACACTGCAGAACGCTTGCTTCTGAACGTGCAGCCGGGGAGACTTAGAACTGCGTATCGTTTCCTTCGTGCACTCTGGGTTTTTGCATTTTAGCCAAGAAGGAAAAGAAAAAGTTACCAAATCCTTAAGCAGTAAGAACACAAGCCAAGGAGTCTGTCGGGCTTCTGCTCACTGAATTCCAGTCCCAATAAAAGTACACCAGTGTGTAAGAGTCACACTGAACAGAGCCGAAATGTGAGCTGTAATATCAATCCAGTGTCCCTATGGAGTATGAAAAACAGCTTTTTTCAAGACAAGATTCTATCACATACGTCTCAAGCTAGCTTCAAAACTGCTATCCTTTTGCCTCAAACTTACAGTCATGAACCCCCACACCTGGTAGGAAAACAAATTTTACTTCTTAAAATTTAGGGACAGATAAAAAGAAACCAACTAATCCTTCACAGACATGAGTCTTGTTTGTTCTCTGAAGTGACACAGCTACTACGTATTCTGATCAAATTTGTCATTGTAGCCAGGTCAGCTTCTGGCCTCACCTGTTCAGGACAGAAAGAGAATAAAATAGGAATCAAGTAGAGAAATGACAGCCAGGAGCTATGACTTCTCCTCTGTGGCTGTGGTTTAGGGACAGTTAAAAGGCTGACATTTTTGTCTTTTGCTCTGTGTGTGGGCTAGCCATTCCCATCAGAAATTCTGACTAATGCCAGTGTCTTCCCAGCTTGCCTTTGGCCACTCAGAAGGCGGCTTCTCTTGCCGGCTTCTCTATCCCTCTAAACAGAATACTTTCCCGGAGTCTGCCTCGGCAACTCAGGACAGGCTCTTTGACGGTCTCTGCACCGTCTGTACAGGAACCATGTGTTCAAAAGATGCTAGACGGAATGAGGCAAAAGAATGTTGATTTTCTGGTTTTGAGCTTGCATCTTGGAGGAAGGGAGGATTTGCTGGGCTTCCTTTGGTCTGTCCACGTCCCATCGATGCCATCCTTCAGGGGGACAGGTTCAACGGAAGCAGCAATCCAGGGTAAAACTGAACTTTCGGCCTTTCCATCTCCATGACAGGATTCCATCTGTTGTCCTGTCCTGTTGACTCCACGTGACGTTAGAAATGGACGTTAAACAGTCAGTTTGAGGGGACCCACATCAGGATGACGGGATGTAGGAGGCGCACCAGGTCCCTCAAGAAGTGGAGTCTCTAATTAGAATTTGCTAGACCTCTTTCGAAGCTTGAAACCTAAGGTCGGGGAGAAAGAGGCTCTAAAGCAGTGGTTCTCGACCTTCCTAGTGCCGCCGCCTCTCAATACAGTGCCGTACGTCGTGGTGACCCACAACCATAGAATTATTTTTACCGATACTTCGTAACTATAAATTTGCTACTGAACAGTGTCACTGTTCCTAAGCCCGTTGAAAATATGTTTTCTGGTGGCCACGACCCACAGGCTGAGATCTTCTGCTCTAACGCCCGTGTCCCCACACTCACAGTAAAAAAAAAAAAAGTTGCCTGTCAGATAGTGTCAAATCCTAGAATCATGTAGAAGCAGCCTCATGCAAAGCAGACTGGACAGGAAACGCTTGGTTTTCCAGAAGAGTATGAATTCCCTGGCACGGTCACTCCCTGACATGAGCCTGCATGTGAGATCTCAGCTGGCGTTTCTCCTCCTTACCTATTTCCTTGTTTTAGTCTCCCTGCCTCTCTCCACTCCCCCTTCCTCTGCATCGCTCTTCCTCTCAATATTCCTCTTCCCTTCTACCTAAACTTGTGGAAGCACTAGTGTGAAAGCTTTCCCCGGGAAACTTGAAAACTACGGGGACCACTGCTGCAAACGTCATCCTTAAGTTGTTAATGTGATGGCAAGAGGAACTGTGAGGTTGCTTAGCCTTTTAAATTTGGCCATGCCACCCACATGCCAGGAATAGGCAATGCCCCTCCAGAAAACAACGCCACTGGTGTTTTAAAATACAGAGCACACGTGCTGTTCCAGAGGCTAGAAGCGCCCCTCAACACCCAGAAGCGGGTTGCCACTGCCCACAGCAGTAAGGGTGCTGTCCTATGGACAGGTACCACCACTCCTTCCCCTTCGTGCAATGTATGATTGGGGCGTGGACAACCCACATAGTAAAAAATGCAATGTGTGTGCGCGTGAGTGCAGGCGCCTGCGGAGGCCCGTGGGTGTTGGATCCCGTGGATCTGTGGTTACATGCAGTCTCGACCCACCTGACATAGGTGCTGGGGAATGAACTGAGGTTCTCTGTAAGAGCAGCACCTGCTCTTAACCACTGAGCCATCTCTCCAGCCCACAGTGATCCACATTTTTAAAACTATGACTTTGAATCTTATTCTGGATGGAATTTCTGATTCTAAAAAGCACTCAACTTTCTAAAGTGTGCAGGACAGGAAGCAATTGTGGGTGCACATGTAGATCCCCCAAAGCCATAAACTAACTGCCACAGCTAAAGCAGAGGAAACAGCCATTTCTGGTGGTCCTGTCTCCGTCCCTCTTCACGCTGCTGTTCTAAGACACTTGGCCCTCCTGCCTCATAGCCCGCTTCTTCTCAAAGCACACGGTGATCTCGTTTGTGCAGGGGTCTAAACATGAGTATTTCTGAGATATTAATAGACAGTCAGGCTGTGTCATTTCATGTCCGCTTAATTTAAAATTTTCAATAAAGGCATACAATCTTATATGCCAGATAATAAAACTATCTCACATCTCCATTTTTCTTGGACTATTTTTATGCTTCCACTTCTGATAAAGATGAAAATCTGGTGAAGTATTTCTTTCCTTTTAAAGCAGCATGGTCATGAACAAAGTTAAGCAACAGCCAACTGTGTACACCCGACCTGGGGTGTAGGGGGGAAGTGGTGTGGACTGTGGAGAACTGGACAGAAGGCATGTCCTTCGTGGGGAGTTGGGCTGTCTGCTCTGCTCTGAGAATTTGGGCTGTGTTGTGAGACCTTCTAATCTATTTCATATGAAGCAAGACTTCTAGATCCTATATATTTTACACCTTAGCTTTATATTTTGGCTTAGTCTTTTTTTTTTTAATTCTATGAGCCAAACACTGTAAACTGCATGTGCCCTTTTTGATTAAACTTCTGAGTGAAATTCATCATAGCAACCCATTTCCTTTCTTAGTGATTTTTATCCTCAAATGTTTCTGTTCTTACTGTGGATTGAAAGGTTATAGTGGCTACTAAGACTCTTGAGTCTACAAGATATAGAAAATGAAGCCCAGCCAGGAATTGTGGCATACTGAGCTGTATATAGCTGGGCCTGTCAAATCCAGCACTCTCAAGGCTGCAGCGGGAGAATCGTAAGTTCAAACCTGGACTGCAGAATCAATTCTAACAAAGCCCGTGTATATCCATGAGGCCTGGCTTGAAACAGAAAAAAAAACAGGGAGCCGGAGGTATAACTCAGTGGCATGGTGATTGCCTAGCCTGTGCAAGACCCTAAGCACTGGAGAAAGTAATAGATCAGATAGCCAAGCCTGACCCTAAAAGAAAAGCACTTTATTCTTGGCTCAAAAGAAATAATTCAAAACCTCTGTGCTAAGAGCTTGAGAGGGCCCAGAGTGCCTCTCAGAGTCGCTCTCTGTCTTTCCCTGAATTCATCTCTAGCCTTTCTACCAATGCTTCCCATACTCTATCTCCAAGACATGAAAGGTTGAGCCTTACACTTGAGTGCCTGTGGTTCCCATCACCTCGGGCTTAGCCAGCCAGAAGGTAAAATGACAGGCTACTCAGTGACCCTGGAGAGAGGCTACCTACACTACCCATGTGTGCAGTAGGTATTGGCTGCTCTGAGGGGTCTGAAGTGGGAGCCTCGGGGGCAGCTTTGCGGGGGGTGGGGACATCACAGACAGATCTAAGAAGCCCTCTAAAGTGAGTGCCCCCAAGGTTTTGCTCAGTAATTTACATGTAGTCCCACCGTTTGTCGAACAAATAAATGAACAGATGGATAGATGGGTGGTTTAATTACTGATGTGGTGTTTATCCGAGGGTTAAAGATTAACATGACGGAAAGCTTGGTTCCTAATACGAAGTATTAAATGTAAAAAGAATCAGGATTAGCACGTTCGGAAAAGGCTAAGCTGTTCAGGGAGGACTTTTAAGTGTATAAAGAAAAGGCTTCAGGCAGAATGTTACACACAGGAAATGGGTTTAAATTAAAAGGGTCTGAGCCGTGGGATGGACTGTGAGAGTTCAATGTGGAACTGGAAAAATGACTAACACGGTGATAGTTTAGCTTCTCTGGGAGTGTTGAAATGCAGTCTCGCCCGCATCTCAGCCCACCTAGAGCTCTTGCTGCTTTGAGCCGATAGTTCTGCATTATGAATCAGAGTCCCCCTGAATTGTTTTCTGGAGTAGCCGGTCCTCTTTAGCAGTTACCTGGGAAACTCGAAGATGTGCTTCCTCGGATGGACGGTGCAGTGCTGTCTTTCCACACATCAGAATGTTTTGAGGCAAGCACAAGCCCTTTCCCTGTCATCTGAATTACTAATATCAATTCCCAGATTACACATTACACACCTCGAGGTGACTATATTCATTTGTATGCATATACATAGGGTATGGAATGGCTGCAAGGAATTAAAGAGGCCACAGGTTTCATGGATGCCTTACTGGAGGCAGAAGCAGACAGCTGACACAGATATAAAGAGAGTCCCTACAAGTAGGTACATAAGCTATTAAAGGAGCTGTTTGGGGAGGTGCTGGATTCCAGCTGCAGACACAAGGGACCGCTTAGTCAAGGTGCAGGACCTAGAAGGTCCTGTAAGGTGTAAGATTAAGTCACCATGGTTCAAGTGGACCATGCCAAGCAGCGAGGACCAAGCTGAGCCAAAGCCACATGGATGGTTGGGAGGTCTCTGCCTTCCCGTCCTTTGATGCACACATGAAGATGACCGGCGGGTTGGTGGGGCCACAGACAGGCAAGTGTTAGGTGCTCCCCTCTGTCCGGGGTCCAGATGAGGGTGTTACATTCTTGTCAGCCTGGTGTATTTGACAAGCCCTTTGGCCACGTTTTTCTGATACGGCTTTAATATGCCCGTGTGCCCCTAAGTTCCTAATCATGATGAGTTTAGAGGTGGTCCTTCTCAGTTTTAGGAATAAGCTGTGTGTCAGTTTACGCCTCGTGGGTTGTCTACACAGGTGATGGTGTCCAGACACAAATGCAATGCAGAGTCACGCTGCTTCTGTACGTGCTCTCAGAGAGCAGCCAGATGTTGCTTCTAAAATGGAGTCTCCCGGGGCAAGGCATAGCCTGAAAGACACTGTCTCCCACAGTAGAGTGTCTAACTCAGCCTGATCTGCACATGTAGCCTCTGGGTCCATCTCCTCTCCGACCTGCTCAGAGGGATTCCCCCACGACAGCTAATGCTTCCTCTAGGTATCAGGACTGGTCCAACCAGCAAATGCCTTCAACTTTAGATCTAGCATCAAGATTAATCTATTTTATATCCAGTTACTTACTCACTGTGTGTCTGCTAAGGTGACAGGAAGTACCAGGTGTTCTCCAAGGACCTGCCATACTGTATAATTCATTCAGAAGAATGAACCTGGCCAGCATCCTCATTTTATCCCCACAAGGACACTGGTTCTAACATAAACCAGAAAACCAGTACAACACTCTTTCTTCCCACAGCTCAAGTCCTCCGAGAATCTTTTTATTTAATCAGTTTTACCTGACATGGAGGAGCCTTGAAAACATTCTGTTAAGTGCAAAGCCAGTCACAAAAGACCATGTACATTTTATCCCAGGGGTTTGAAATTTCAAGAGTAGACAAATCTGTAGACACAGAGGGTGGATTAGGGTAGCCTGGGCAAAGGGAGGGATTCAGTCTATACTGGTAGAGAAAGTCTGACCGCAGGAACAAGAGACAGATAGTCCCTCTGTTTACCAGGAGGCTAAGGAAGATGAGTGATACTGAGCTCACATCTCCCTTTCCTCTTATTCAACCCGTGTGGCTCTGCTCATCTCAGCTAAACCTTCCGGAAGCACCCCTGTAGACATGCCCAGAGGCATGGCTCCTGTGTTCTTCTAAGCCTAGTCAAGTTGACAATTAAGGTTAACCATTATACTATCCCACTAAAAACAGCTGGTTTCTCTGCGTGGTTTCCATGTACGGTTCTCTACAATGATGTTGAGAATTGACTTCATGATCTTTTCCCCACCTTTGCCGCCTTCTCTCACTGAGAATCAAACAGAGCTATGGAAACGGAACTAGTTGCTTACAGGCATCCCAAAACAAGAACCTGTTTTCTTTGTTTTTATATTCGGTGCTCAGCACACAGTATATGCTATGGGAGTTCTAACTGCAGTTGTCAAACTGTTCCTTCATTTTGTCCCTGCTCTGGGGCTCTCCAGGAATTATTTTTTTAATGCCTGATGAGGGGCTGGAGAAAGGCTCAGCCATTAAGGAGACCAGAGTTGGGTTCTTTACTTGTAAATAGTTGCCTGTAATCCCAGTTCTGAGGGAGCCGGTGCCCTTGTCTGGCCTCCACAGGCACCTGCCTGCATGTGAAGTACTAACCCCACAGACATATAAACATAAAATTTAATTTTTTTTCTAGTCTTATGAACACTTTAAAATAAAATGCTTGATAAGAGTTTGGGCCGTCTCGATCCCAACAGCTGAATCACGATTTGCCTGATGCAGAGCCAACTAAGAAAGGCTGTTGTAATTCAAATCACAATCCTGCTCAGCACCAGCTCCCCTCCAAAGCCCTCCGTCAGCATCCGATGCAGTCGCGTTTCCCTAGATTAAAGTCAAAGCAAAGTCATTCCTAAGAAATCATGGAAAGGATTAGTTTTCTTCTGTCTTCTGTTTTGAAAAACCGAGCGTTCGGTGTCCCAGTTGTCAGGAAAGGTCGATGAAAATGCCGTGGGAAAATATACAGTACGTTACGAGTCTTCTCAACCTCAACTGTGTTGGTTGAAACCAAGAAAGTTTCCCTGAACCCAAGATCTTCCACCTTCCCACCTTCACATACCAACAAACCGTATACCTTTTTTAATATTTTGAGTTTATCTAAAAGTACGTCTGTCTTTAGCATGTGTTTGAGCGTGTGGCCGTGGGCTCCACATGAACAGGAAGAAACGGGCATGGGCAGGAAGATGGCTGCTTCTGATGCTCATTTTAACATGAGCTTTCTGAGCCCAGGGAGTTCGATCTACAGACCAAACACCAAAGGGAATCACTGTGGATGGGTTTCCTGTCCTTAATCAGCAGAACCTCTACCCTTTCTTCTACCTAGCAGCACTGGGCTGCGCATTCATTTGCCAAGCCTGTTTCTGATGCCCTTGTTCATTCCATTCAAGCTCGAAACGAACTGCGCAACTCATGACACCAGATGTTAGGAGAGCTTGATCTCAGTCTCTACCCTGTAGTTCCTAGCATGACCCTAAGGGAAGATCAACCCCTAAAAGCCAATTTCCTGGCCTGGGAAGTACTTTACTACCGTAGCAAACAAGGCTGACCGCTTTGTGCCTGTGCCTCGGCTTGAGAAAGGATGGGGTCTTAGGTGCACATTCTAAAATAAGCCTTCTGAAGGCAAGCATGCCATCTGGTGCTCCTATACCTAGGTAGAAGTTGCCCCAAATCTCAGCTTCCTGCCCCCCCCCGCCACCCCGTGACACTCATGGGCTCCCTCTTCTTGCTTAGACGATGCCCCCGACAGCAAGCAGGAACCCCGTGTCTAAGACAGGTTGCTGTTACTCTGGATACTAGCTGGTTCCATGAGTCTTTTCTGTAGTTACCACCTCTGAGCAAATCAATCTTGTCTCTGGTTGGGCAACCTTAGCTTCCAGGTGACTTTGCTTTAACGTGATGCTGTGCCTTCACCTTCCTCTTTGTCCTTTGCAGGGTATATCCCCAGCTACCTAGACAAGGATGAGCTCTGTGTAGTATGTGGGGACAAAGCTACAGGGTACCACTACCGATGCATCACCTGTGAAGGCTGCAAGGTAAGTGTCAGGGTCCCCAGCACAGACCACAGACCAGCACCCAGCCTCTCCCAGAGAGCCACTAGAACTCAGTGTTAAAAACCAAATTCCACCGTTCATGGCCTCTGGACATGCAGGGGTCCAGGGGTCCTCTTCATTTCTGATGTGTTCAAGATCTAAATTTTTTTTTTTTTCTAAATCATGAGTATCTAAATGAAATTTTGCAATAATGGAGTGCTTGGTTTCTTGTGTTTTTAAGACAGAAAGGCAACTAACAAAAGGAAAATAAATTAATAGACTCTGAGTTTTAAAGCATATGCTTTTTAGCACACAATCAATCCAGTGATTCACGGCCTCTCCTCCCATTCCATGTGCAATGTCTGAGCAACTGGGGTTTGCTCCTCCACAGCCTTTTCTGCTGTGAATCTGCAGGGATATGCCTACTTCTAAGGCTTCCATTAGGCAGAATCTTCGAGGCCACTTATACTCAATTATGTCTCAGCATTTATTCAAAGTGGCTTTCCAAAGAGCCTGTAATAAATGGAGTCTGGTTGCCATCAGGTAATTTTGTGCTCTGCAAACCTTTCTTCGGGAAATTCTTGACAAAAACATACCGGTCCCGTTCACTTCTCCACACAGAGCCTACGTCTGCCTACTCTTTATCGGCAAGGTGAAGATGAGCATTATGGGAAAGATCGTTTGGTCTATCAACCTGGGCTAGAAAATCAACTCAACGAGGTTTAGCCCAGTGTAGAATGGTGCAGCTGATGCTGCACAAATGGGAGTATATTAAAAACCAGGGAAGGACTTTATATTTCCAGTAAAGTTTACAGTAAAACATATACTGGAATTTTAAAAAAAAAAAAGAAGTCTCCCTTCTTCCTCCTCCCTTCCATCTTCCCCCGCCCTCCCTGCCTTCTTCCTGCTCTTGCCCTTAAACCCTACAGTCAACAGGTTAGTTGCATTCAAACCAGGGTGGGCTCCGCTTCCCTAGTTCTCCGTGCAGATACCATACTTTTTGCACAGAACACTAGGAAGCACTTCAGTGACGCTGCGTCATCTCTACAAAGGCAGCACGCAGAATCCTTCCCGGTGTTCTGGGGCCGCATCGGCCACACCGTCATTTTGGACCGTGTGCAAAGCAAGGGACTGTCCCTCACCAAGATCCCTTCGATACAGAATTTGCAGATGACAAGACTGGGCTAAATGACAATAAGGTCTCCTGGAGTCTAAAAAGCGAATCACGAGTTCTGGCTGTTTCATTCATTAGGAGACTTTCAGATCTGCTCTGGAAAGTTTGGTTTCATCACTTCATTTGAAAGATCAAGGCTAGCTGGGCCTGGTGCCTCAGGCCTGTGATTCCAGCTACTTAAGAGACTGTCACAGGAACACAGGAAGGTCCAGGCTAGCCTGAGCTATTGAGTGAGTTGGAGGCCAGCCTGGGCAACTTAGTGAGAACCTGTCTCAAAAATCAAAAGTAAAAAGTACTGCAGATAGTAGCAGAGTACCTTCATGTCCAACTAATCCCCGATACTAGGCGAAAGGAAGTAATAAAGTTACCTAAGATCAGATGCGTTCTCTCATTTCTAAAGATCAGTAGTTGAGACTAGGAATTGAAACTAGTCTTTTGGTCATAAATCTTAACCTGCCTGGTTATACAGCATTACAAAGCTCTTACAACAACATCATAAGACAAAGTTTGAGTTGAGGAAAAAATATAATGAAAAGACAGTTCTCCTAAGTGATTCTAAAGGCCGGCTGTGCCTGTGACAGAACACATTTCTAGCAACTTCCCCAAGGGAAGCTCAAGCTTTCTCACCTGACCCTGCTCACTAATGTCAGCTAGCCTCCCCACAAGACCACCCGGAGTATAGAGGCCTGATTCCGCTGAGATTTTCTTAAAATAAACATTGTATAAGAAGCAGGGGGAGGCAAGGTGATTCAGAGCAATTCTTGCTCTTGTCAGAGGATCTGAGTTCCCAGGTCCCATATCAGGCAGCTCACAACTGCCTATAACTCCAGCTTCAGGGGATCCAAAGCCCTCTCCTGGCCTCTGAGGTCACCTGTACACACACACACACACACACACACACACACTTGAAAATAAATCTTTTCAAAAACAACACAAAACGCTGGGTGGTGGTGACACATGCCTTTAATCCCAGCACTAGCGAGGCAGAGACTGGCGGACCTCTATGAGTGAGTTCGAGGCCAACCTGGTCTACAGAGTGATTTTCAGGACAGTTGGCGTCACAACACAGAAACCCTGTCTCGAAAAACTAAAAAACAAACAAACAAACCAATAACAAAAAAAAGAGAGAGAGAGAGAGAACCACAGAGCACAACATCTCTGCCTGTGCGTCAGATCAGATCCTGTTTGTAGGCTGACTCCATCACAGACCCAGAAAGGAGCCTGGGAGGGACAAGAGGGTCTCAAGATTTCTTCATGTGATGAAGAAGCAACTTGGGAAGTGGGCGAGGAGTTTCCAAATACAATGCTGTTCTCAAGAGCGTTTTCAAGAGTGTCAGGGGCTTGCACCTCACCATTGATTCAGACCTGTGGCGTGTGCGGACAGAACCCTTACTACCTAGCAACAGAAAGGTTTCGGAGCTCGACTCTGCTGTGGCGTAACCAGTTGCACACTTAGCATTGTGTAGGAAGAAGGTTGACGTTTGCCACAGCTGTTTTCGAAGAAAGACCTAGATCCCTCTAAGTGCTGAACTCAGAGCCCCGCTTTCACGAAAAGCAACTTGTGGGAAGAAAGGATTCATGTGGCTTGCATTTGCCGGTCACAGACCATTAGTAAAGGAGTCAGGGCAAGAACTTGAAGCAGAAACATGGAGGAAGGCTGTATGTTGGCTTCTCCATGCTTAGCTAGCTTCCTTATACAGCCCAGGACCACATATCCAGAGAACGGTGCCACCCAGTGAGCTAAGCCCTGCTACACCAATGACAATCGAGACAGTCTCTCACAGACACGCTCACGGGCCACACTGATACGGGCGGTCCCACAGTGGAGACTCCTCTAGTTGACTCTAGGTTAGAGAATTAAAGCTAACTAGAATGGGTAGTAACATATGGGTCCTGGTATCTGGCTAGTCCATCATCTGGGATCCTTAATAAATGAATCTTGCTCTTTTCTGTGCACAGAAGCAAGTGTGATGAAGGCTATGAAGGAAAGTCCTCTGCTCACCGACAGTTCAATGAAGCATGTCCTTACTCACTCCCTAAGAAGTCTCTTTTGTCAGCTCATGAGATCCGATGGGTGGATTGGTTTGGGTGCTGGGGATTGAACTCAGAGCTTCTTGTATGCTCAGCAGCTTCTGTGTCACCGAGCTACACTTCCACATGCCTTGAGAAATAAGGATTTCTCAAGTAAATGTCTTATCTTTAAGTTCACCTCCACGCGTTAATTTTCATCACTTTTTTAAATTAGGGAACCTAGCCTCTTTGCATTTACCTAAAAGTAGTATTCCCTCATCCTAAGTTCTGCTGTAGATAGGGATACTGCGGTAGCATGAACGTCATCAGAGGCAGGCTCCGAAAGGCGGTACAGGGAGCAGCACGGCAAGCCGCTTAGATACAAAGTGAAGTCTCGGTCACTCCATTCAAAGGGACACAGAATACCTCTGCGGAGACACAGGACCCCCCTCATCCTAGGACATCCCAATACTAGGCTCACCCTGGCCTTGGTGTGGTCTTCCTAGACACCCAGTGGGAAGGCGGAAAGGGCAGAGTTCCTCCTCAGCAGCTGTCCACATTCTCCCGGAATGGTTCCTTGATAAACATGGCTTCCTCCAGAAGGGGACATCACCCTGCCTCTTCCTATTGTGTGCTGTCCATCTTGCCAGAAATGTCTAGATCTGTTTTGTCTCCTCTGTCTCCTTGGACGGAGAGTCACAGTCAAGGGCGGGAAACCCACATGGAAGCTTGCATTACGTTCTGGAGTCATGCTGTCACGTGCCCTTCAGTCGAGATTGACCCGTTCTGCCCCCGGGGACCGTGGCTGATGTCTCACACAGTGGCTCATTTGTGGTTCCTGGGCCTATAACAGCCTATCCACAACATCTGCAGGCCTGCACACATGTGTACGGACACAAAACCCTGCTGAAATGACTTTTCCTCTTAGAGTATGATTTGAGGTGGGGGGGGAATGCCTTAAAATAAAGAATATGAGCCTCAGTTATTTCTACTTTGCTCCATATAAGGTCCTACTCTGGACCTTTCCATTAGAAGGAATAGCTTGTGTCTGAGTGAAGACTGTGCAAATGGACGTGTGTCCACAACCAAAGCCAAAAATAATTAAATGGGATATGGGGAGTGGGCAGACTCTAGGGCAACTGTTACTTCTCTAGCAAAGACTTTGAATTGTAGGAAGGAACTCTTTCAAAACTTGTTTGTTGGGCTGTGGAGATGGCTCAGCAGTTAAGAGCACTGACTGTTCTAGAGGTCCTGAGTTCGATTCCCAGAAACCACGTGGTGGCTCACAACCATCTATAATGGGATCAGACGCCCTCTTCAGATACGCAGGTGTACGTGCAGATAGAGCACTCATACAAATTAAATAAATAATACAAATTAAATAAGTCTTTTTAAAAAAACCTGTTAGATTAGATGAAAGTTTTGGGGATAAGTTAGATGAAACTTTTTATATTATCTGCTCATTTAAATAATACACCAAAACCATTTCGTTTTATATAAGGCGAACAGTTAAGGAGATAAAATTTGGGTGCAGCCAGGCAGTGGTGGTGCACACCTTTAATCCCGGCATTTGGGAAACAGGGGCAGATGAATCTCTATGAGTTTGAGGCCAGCCTGATCTACGAGTTTCAGAATAGCCAGAGTTACAACAGAGAAACCCTGTCTCGAACACCACCCCCCCCCCTAAAAAAAAAAAAAAAAAAAAGATTTGGAGTGCATATGTGTATTATGGCACACATTTAGAATCTGGAATCCCAGCATTTGGGAGACTAAACCAGAAGGATTACAAGTTCAAGGACATCCAGGTTTATATAGAAAGTTATATAGTTATATATAAAGTTCTATAGAAAGCTGATTACATAGCAATATCTTGTTTCAGGAGAGAAATAATCTGGTGTACAGCTCCTGGGTTGTAGGCCAAGTGGCCATGTGATCTGGGCAAGTGGTTAAACCTGTCTGAGGCATACTTTTGTAATCCCTACAATGTAACATCAGTAGAACCTCCCAATAAGGCCACGGGGCAAAGGGATACAGGATGCATCTACAGCATCGTGCCCTCAAGTAAGAAGAGCTCACGGTCATCGTTAATTCCTGTCATTCCTAGTGCAGTGGTCAGGACTTAGAAATCGTGTCCTGAAAGATTCTAGTATAATACCTTTAAGGCCCAGAGTAGTGGTACATTTCTGAATCCTAACAGCACTTGGAGAGGCTGAGACAAGAGAGTTATGAGTTCAAATCCAGCAGAGTCAACGCAAGAATGTACACAAGTTCCATCACAAGCCAGCCTCAGCGACATAACAAGAACCTATTTCAAAATCAGTAAATAACCAAGTAAACAAATAACAGTCTTAAGGAAGTTACGTCAGTCAGCCACATCTAGACGCAAACAGCGTTCTTCAGAAAGGAAGAAGCACGTTGAACTCATTTGCCTGCAGACACTGGAGGGAAAGACAGTTTTAGAAATAAAAGCCCCAAGCTTGACTTTTCTGTTCTCTGAGTCCTGTTGTTTGAAAGGTTGAGAGGGCTGGTCATGGCCATCTTAAGGGTCAAAACAAGAATGAAATGAAATCTATCAATAAAATAAAGACATGTATTTAATCACCAAACAATTTAAATGTTCTTATTTTATATATATATACACACACACATTGTACATAGTAATAGTTTTCTTAAATAAATTTTCTTGCAAGTCTATCTCATCTTTTAAATAAGGAAACTGTTAAATAAGTATCCTGCTCTTTTATTTCAGGATAAAATAATAAACCTCTTCATGCACTTAGCTTAACATATTATGACACCCTGTGAAATAAAAATTTTACCATTTAATTTACAGAAAAATAAAAGCAAACACCAGGTTGCCCATTAGCTTCATTTCCTTGAGTAAATGCCACAACAGTATATTTGTGGCACTGCAGCCCTGTGAACCCTCCCTCGGCTCCCTGAATTCACTTGTGTCTTCTACTGGGGAATATAGGTCAAGTGAGAGCCCCACCCCAGGCTAAGGTCCAGAGCAATTGACTTCATTCTTATGTAGACACAAAACTCCGGAGTCATTTAGTTTCGGGAAATATGACCCCTATCTTCTTGGGTCCTTCTCCTTTAGGGTTTCTTTAGAAGAACCATCCAGAAAAGTCTCCATCCGTCTTACTCCTGTAAATACGAAGGAAAATGCGTCATAGACAAAGTCACTCGCAACCAGTGCCAGGAATGTCGCTTTAAGAAATGCATCTACGTTGGCATGGCAACAGACTGTAAGTAGATGCTTTCCATTCGCGTGGTACTGGGGAGTGTTGGCTGGGGAAAGGGTTTGGTTCAAGATCAACAAAGAAAGCAGGAACCTCTGTGGATAGAGCCCGGCTCTCCTACACCCCCCTCCACCCCTGCCCTGCACCACCGTCGAGGAAGTGGGGATCATTGATCTTCTTCCTGATTTATCAATCCCCAACTTCCAAAGCATCCAGATGATGTGGGAGGGAGGAGTTACATCTCCCCTGTGTGTTTGAAGGCAGGCTATTAGCAGGAAGCCTGTTTATGCTTCCATACAAACGAGAGGGCTCATCCGTGAACCGGGGTCACCTCTCACCCGCGGGCTTCACGTGCGGAGAAGCTTATAGACCGGCCTTTGGGTTTTTCAAAAGCAGAAATAAATTAATCTGGTGGACAGTTTTGGAGATGGGTTGCTGGCAGAAAACATCGTGTTCAAGAATTTTGGAAGAATTAGAAGTTAGATGTTCCCACATAAATCATTCCACTGTTGACTGCCTGTTGTATTTTTAGCCAAAAAATAATAATAATAATGATAGTAACTGCAACTGTACTATTCAGTTTCCTAAGCGCTATGGCATATGGCAGCGAGACTAGCCCTGGGGTCTCTCCACCCAGCCCTGGACCAGGGATTCACACCAGCCACCTTAATTAATCATGAAACAATCAAAAAAAAAATGTCATTCAAAATATGTAACCTCCCCTCTGCCAGGAATCAGTAAGAGTGATTTCCACAGCCGCTGTGTTTGTACAGAAGGGGTTTCAGTCATGAGTTTAAAAGGAAAAAGAAAAACTCAGGAAAAAAAGAAAAGGCAATGAGAATTTTCCTGATATAAAAAAGAAACAATCCTAGTTTGTATTAGTACCATCAATCGAAAGGAAGGTAGGAAGGGAGGGAGGGAAGAAGAAAGAAAGATAAAGTCCCAGACCTACCACTGAGGAGGTACGTGACCTCCAGAGTTAAGCTTCAGGTTTCCTGCCTGAGAAATCACCACCCCTACCTCACAACCCCAGGTCCAGGAGTCAGTCTCTAACGCATGTCAAACGTAATGTCTGTGGTATGCTGGAAACCACTGGGCAGTGGTGCTTTGGGCATTGTGACCCTTTAGGAAGTGAACCAAAGTTACATCGCAAGACCGCTTCATACCCCACATTTGTAGACCCTCACGTGCCATTAGTGATTCTCTCCTGATAAGGTTGTCTAGGATTGCTTGTGAATTAGCCAGGTGCCTTGTTTCTCTTCTTGCTGTGTCTGCCCTCTCCATGGCCCACGGTGTGAGTTGTAGAGACTGAAGTCAGGAATCCTGGGTCTTCCCCATTCCCTACCATGACCTGGATGTGTGACTTCAGGCAAGTCATGGTTGCGGGCTCAGTTCCCTCCTCTTGGCTCATGGTAGGAGTGCCTGTTGTGAAAGCAAGAAGACCTGAGTTCTAACCTCCAGCATCCACCTCAAAGCTGCCCATGGCCAAGTGTGCCTGTAACACCAGGGTTGAGGCTAAAGTTGAGTAGGTTCTGGGAAATCACTAGCCAGCAGCCTCCTTGGCAAGGGGCCTAGCCTGAACTGGAAGCTTCGGGTTCAGCCGAAGACCTTGTCTCAAAAAACTGTGAGGAGGGGCTGAGGAAGACACCTGGTGTACTTCTCTATCTTCTGCATGTGCACACAAAGGTTCACTATACACACACACACACACACACACACAAGTGTGCGCACATGCACTTTTAGATAAAATAACAAGCTGGAGAGATGGCACGGCCAGTAAAGGCACTGACCACACAAGCCTGTTGGTATTCAGAACCTACATGATCAAAGGAGAATACCAACTCCAGTGTTATCCTTTGAACATCACTAATGTGCCTTGGCATATGTGCACCTACACACAGACACACAAATAATGATGATGATGATGATGATGATGGTGATAATTTTTAAGAAAAATAGAATAAAACCTGAGCCTTTCAATCTAGTGAAATGGTCTCGTTTGAAAACTAACCAAAGAAAGACAGAGTTCTAGTTTCTTTTTTGCACGAGTGGTAAACTATATGACTGCATTCCCTGATTTACAGTTCGTTACCATAGTGAATACCTTGTGCATGGGTTATTATTGATCCCGTCTTGTAAAGGGAGACATGAGAGCTCAGAGAGCTGAAGAAACTTGCTTAGAGGTCACACAGCTAGAAAGTGCTGGTGTCAGGATTCAAACCCAAGGCATCTGGATCCCAAGCTGAGGCTCTTTATCTACTGTTGAGCGTAGGCCAGGTACAAAGACCTGCAAAGACTGGCTTGTAAGAGCCGGGAAGAATCCTTTCCCTCCCATGACTCCAGAAGACTTCCTTAACTGGAAGTACTTAACTCCAAGGAGTGAATGCAGATGGCTGCCCAAACTGATTTCCCAGGTAGTGTGGGTTTTACGTCCCCCTGCTTTAGGGAGAATGTGCCCCGTGTGGCTCTCTAAGCCGTCGAGCCTGGGGACCCCGGCGCTCAGAGCCTGCAGTCTATGCCAAGCTCCGGATTACTCGTGGGTCTCTCTCCCCTCTCTCCCAGTGGTGCTGGATGACAGCAAGAGGCTAGCCAAGCGGAAGCTGATAGAGGAGAACCGTGAGAAGAGGCGGCGGGAGGAGCTGCAGAAATCCATCGGGCGCAAGCCGGAGCCCACGGATGAGGAATGGGAGCTCATCAAGACGGTCACCGAGGCCCACGTGGCCACCAATGCCCAGGGCAGCCACTGGAAGCAGAAGCGGAAATTTCTGGTAAGGTTTCTGGCCAGGCTCACTATCCATGGGCGCCTCCGTTTTCTGCCTAAGATTAGAGCGCTCTGAACCCTGCTGCCGCGCGTGCCCCATTTTCCTGAGCGAGAGGCCAGGAGCTGGCACAGCTGGAACTGGCACAGCTGGAGCTGCAGTCCTGCCAGCAGGGGGCGCAGGAGCTACTGGGTGCAGGTGCTCCCGGCTTCTGACTTCAGGATGCTTCTGCTAATGAGGCCAGGGCTGGAGTGGCTCTGCAGGAAAGTCTAGCAGAATCCCTAGGAAGGAGGGCTCTGGACCTCAGCTTTAAGTTTTTATCTGCTGGAGTCAAAATGCTTACCTAGGAATAAAAGCTTGAGTCCAGGAGTCATGAAATAAGAGCATAGCCATGATGGGAGGGGTCGTATAGAGACAAGGCAGACCTGGTCAGATCTCTAGGTGCTTACTGGATTTTAGAGAGAAAGCCCTTCCCGTCCGTTTGTCATCTAGACTCCCCAGTGCTCCGAGGTTGCTGGAGTTGCTATCCCCATTTTACAGATAGGCAAACCAAGCCCAAGCCCCCACATAGAGATCCCAGATGGTATGGCAGTAAGTGTCTAAGCCAGGCCCCAAAACCAACAGGCCCTCTGGTTCCAAGTCTCCCGTAGGTGGACTCATTAGACCGACGACCTGTCGTAGCCAGTATCTAGCCACCTCAGAGACTGGCTCTGCTCTCAGTGTGTGACATAAAGGCTTTTGTGAGCACCTTGCTGACTGACGGCAAATCCTGTGGCCCTGGCTGTACGTCAGAGTTGCTCTCTCTAAACAGCGGTGGGATCATCTGTGCAACGTCCACCACAACCAACAGTACAATGCGATGGTTTCAGGCTTGCAATCCCGGCTACTCACAAGGCCAAGGCAGGAAGATTGCAAGTTCGAGGCCTGCTTGAGCTGCAAATCCAGCCCAGGCAATTTAGCAAGATCCTATCTCAAAAGGTAAAGCCAAGAGCTGGGGATGTGTCTCAGTGGTAGGGCATTTTCCCAGCATGCATGAGGCCCTGGGTGGATCCCCGCTGCCACAAATAACAATCACAAAAGGAATTGGGGGAAGAAAGGGCTATGCTAATGTACCTATCCCGGAACAAATCCCTGCCACCATAGACATATACTGCCACATGTCTCGGTGGCCTCGAGAAAAGTCACCAGACACTCGAGTGGTGCTTGTGATATGCCAGGTTCAAGCCTACACGCTGTCTGTGCTCTTCACTCCCTATGCCAGCCCTATAGGTAGAGACAGAGGACACCTCCGTTACAGGAGAGAGGCGTGTGGGGAGCTCGTGGGGGCTCTTCCCACAGCTAGACTGCGCCAGAGCCTGGGGGAGCAGGGGCAGCCGGTGCCAGACCTGTCTGGGCTCCTCCAGTCCACTGCCCACGTAGCCTCACTACCCCTCCAAACCAAGGAGGTCTTGGGAGCATCGACCTACTGCTTTGCCTTTGACCCCACCCCGGTCTGTCTGTCCAGAAGTCGAATTGCACTAATCCTGGATCAACAGCCAATTCCTACCAATCTCTCTGGACGGCAGCAGTAGAGTCCAGCATGCCCTCAGGTCTAAGTTTGCCTGACTCCGCCTGAGTCCGCCCTTTCCTCGGATGTGTGGCCGGTCAGCTGGCCGAGCACTGCGTTCTGATCTCGGTAGTCCACAGGAAGTGGAATTGAAGCTGAGCCTGAGTCCGATGGAGGAGTCGGGCCCATTCGGGACTTCTGGAGAATTTTGTGCTTTTATTTTTTTACCCATAGGATAGACAAATCTAGGTAAACCAGTTTCTGTCATCGCTAAACTGCTGCTTCTCAGATTCTAAAGATTTGGTTTTCATGTTACGTGTGTGTGTGTGTGTGTGTGTGTGTGTGTATGTGTGCATTTGTGTCTGTGGGGGGATATGTGTAAGTGTGTGTGTGCATGTGTGTCTGTGTGTATGCATGTGTGTGTGTGCATGTGTGTCTGTGGGGATATGTGTGTGTGTGTGCATGTATGTCTGTGTGGGGATATGTGTAAGTGTGTGTGTACATGTGTGTGTGAGTGCATGTGTGTCTGTGTGTGCACATGTGTGTGTGTGTATATGTGCGTGTATGTGCATGTGTGTCTGTGTGTGTGCATGTGTCTGTGTGTGCATGTGTGTCTGTGTGGGTGGGTGTGTGTGTGTGTGTGTGTGCACGCACGTGCATGTGTGTCTGTGGGGATCATATATGTGGGTACAGGAGCCCCCAGAGATCAGAGGTGTCACATCCCTCTGGAGCTGGAGTTACAGAAGGTTGTGAGGACCCTGATACAGTACAGGGAACTGAACTTGGGTCCTTGGCAAGAGCAGTATGCACTCTAAACCTGAGCATCTCCCCGGCCCAAGGTTTATGTTTTCATTTAAGAAGCATCCATTGACATGTCAGACGTGTAGCTCACCACTGAAATGCTTGCTGCATAGGCACAGGGCCTGAGTTTGATCCCAGCACTCCTGTTAAAAAAAAAAAATGTTTTAAAAAGCCAGGCATAGTGGCACATGCATGTAATCCCAACACTTGAGAGAGAGACAGGCAGAGCCCAGGGGCTTGGCGGACAGCCAGTCTAACCTAACTACTGAGCTCTGGGTCAGTGAGAGGTCCTGACTTAAAAAATAGGATGGACAACCAAGGGGGCCCCTGGGGTTCACACACTTACATGTGCAAGCGCACGGGTGTGTGCACACACACACAAACACATACCGTGCACGATAGAGAGAGAAGTACCCGTGATCAGATACTCCGTGTGTATCCCGAAGTAAGCTGTATTCCTGTGGAGAGAGACGAGCAATGAGGGCTATAGAGCACAGTCAGTGCGGGAGTGCGGTGAGGGCCTTGCGCAGTGTGAAGGGACGGAGTGTGAGCTGAAGCTGGGGAGAGCGTTCGTCCCTCTAACTGGGCTGCTGTGAACAGAAAAGAGCAAACTGTGGAGAAGGGAGAGCCAGCCTTGCAGGCTCACCTTCAAGGCTCCCGGTAGTCGTCATGGATCTGATCATCCACAGAAACAGAAGGCTGTGTCAGAGAGTGGCCCGCGGGTGGGCGTCGAGTCAGAGCCAGGAAGTGACCCACACTCTGGTTTCCTTCCGAAAGCTGATGAAATCAGCTATTATACCCAGCTGCGTGGTTCACCATGGCATGGAACATGCATCTTTTGTAGATCTCCGGTCTGTTCAAGAAATTGTCCCTTATGGTCCAAACATAAATAATGGCCTCTCAAAGTCAGTTATTTTAGGTTTCCGGCTTGATCAGGACTCCCTTTCTATTCCATCTTACCCCACAGTGCAGCAGCCTTCTGTGCCTGTATTACCCCCGGGCCGTCAAGGGGCTAGGACAGCCATGCTCCAATAAACACTAGCCCTTCAGTGCCTGCGGATGAAAGGCCCAAAAGCATCCCTCCGGGATAGCTGCCACTACAGGATGCCCCTCAGTACACCCAGGTCCTGTCTCCTGCAGAGAGAACCTGCTGCCCTCTCCTTGAATAAGGGATGGACTATGGCTCCTTTAAAGTAGATTTGAGCAGAGGAGATGATTGAGTGACTTCTTAGCCTGGGTCATAAGAAACTTTGCAGACGCTGGACTGCAGCTTTGTGGTAGAGAGCTTGTCTGGCAAGAACAGGCTCTGGATTCCACCGCTAGCATTAAGGAAAAAAAGCTTTGATGCTCCCACTGGGTCTCTTAAAAGAGGAAACCAACTGCTATATAATCAGCAGTGGCACCACCACCATCATCATCATCATTACCATCATCATCGTCATCAACATCATCGTGTAAGAAGCTGGGGCTGGTAGCTTGCATCTAGAACCCCAGCCCTATGAAGCTGAGGCTGGAAGATCACACACACACACACACACACACACACACACACACACACAATCAAAGTACTCTTTGAAGCCAGCATGATTGGAGGAGACCAGAGCTAGCCAATAAAAAGGTCACCTGAAAAGAGAAATTCCCAGTCAACTGGAGCACTGAAAGAAGTCTTCTGGTGACACCTTCGGGACAGCCAGTTGATGAACTCCAGGCAGACACCACCGAGTCCGACCCCTTATCTGCTGCGTTTGGTGGCTCCGGTCTGTACTGTCAGCTACCCAAGAAGCTAAAGCACGAAAACGACAAGTTCAAGACCTGCATGGATTATAGAGAAAGTTAAACCAACCTAGGCCACTTAGCAAGACCAGACTTTACAATAAAAAGGGTAGGGGGACTAGAGATGGAAGGCAGTGTTTGAGTACTTTGTGTGGGGCTCAGTCCCCGCAAATAAAGTGCCCAAACACTACCAATAAAGAAAGAATTTAAAGGGACTTTTGCTGTGCCACTAACCCTCGGCACACAGAGAATTTAAAAATTGTTGTTTTAACCTGCTTGCTGTGTTTTAGAGTGATTTGTTACACAGCAATAGCTAACCAGAACAGAACTCAATAATTGCAGTTGAACATACGGTTCTACTGTTCCATCCTCAGAGAGAGTACACTTAAGCCCTGGACCACAGCAAGTTTGCATATTTACAAAGGCGTTCTCTGGTTATTTGTGCTCAGAATGAAAACCGTCCTCTTTTGAGCAGGGAATGATTTCCACAAGAATGTCAAGAAATCATACTTTAGAACAACATCACTAACTGACTCTGTCCTAGGATTTATCCTTAACCGTCAACCTAACACAGCCTAGGGTCAACTGAGAGGAGCCTCGATGAGGAATTACCTAGATCAGACTGACCTGTAGGCGTATCTGTGAAGAATCGTCTTGATTGTTCATTGATGTTAGAGGGCCTATCCCCTGTGGGTTGCACCATTCCCTAGAAAGGTGTCCCGGCTGTGTACAAAAGCTAATCATGAGCCTGAACAAGCCAAAAAGGAGAACTGCTGCATGGTTTCTGCTGTGCTTCTGTGGACGTGTGTGAGTTGGTGGTGAGGCTGTACAGAATAGCAAGCAGCCCTGCCTTCAAGCCCTTGCTTGGGTTTCTTCCCTCAGTGAGAGGCTATGACGAGAAGGTGTAAGTTAAATAAACCCTTTCTTCACCTCAGTGGCTTCTGGTGAGAGTGTTTTATCCCAGCAATGGAAAGCAAACAAGAGCAGTATCCACATACCAGAATTTTTCCATGGACAGAAGACTTTTTAGGGTTTGCGTTTCCTGCACAGCTGATGTCTCCTGTGTTTCGAACACGGCACACTATTGCATTGGTGCTTGTGGGCTGGTGTCCTGCTGTTCTGGAAGAGGGTGGAAAGAGGCTGTGACCATTTAAGAATCATATGCTGTCATGGGTGCTGTAACTATGCCTTCATCAGGAATGGGTGTCAGATCCAGAAAAGGAGCTCCTTTGTCATTTGCCCCCTAAGAACGGACTCCAGCCAAGTCAGAAGAAGAGATGGTGGTTTGATAGGGGTTTCAGATTTCTATTTCCATCTGAGAAAATGAGAGTGTTTGCCAAGTGAGGAACTTTTACAAAACCCATGCCGTTTCTTAATGAATCTACAGCCGTGCTGTCAAGTCACACGCAGACGCATTTGAATCATATTGTTTCCCTGCTTTACTTCGGTCTGCTTCAATCTCCGACTGTACAGAAATGCTTTCAACAGTGAAGACACTATTAGGAAAAGCAGAAGTGGGCTGAGGAGGGAGGAGACCTTGGCATGAAACCCACACCCACTACAGCCTGCTGTGTGGTCATCATCTGATGACACTGTGTTACTGTTCTCCCTGCTGCACTACAGAGGTGTGTCTCACAGACTTTCTACGAAAGTATGAAGTGTGACCTTCAGAGTCAAGGCAGATCTGCCCTGTGTCTCCCCCAGCCGAGTCACTGTCTGATGTCCACATTCTCAACTGGGGCAGTGTCAGAGGCGCACAGACTGAAGGGTCAGATAGGTCCATGCGTGGTCCATGTGGTCAGGTCAGGGGACAAGCGCAACCTATCCATCCCAAATGATTGTCACTTCATAAGCAGGCAGAAGAGCCCAGCTATGTGGAAGCTAACACTGGCAGCAGATAGCCTGGGTCTAACCCTTTCTAATTGTATGTCCTGGAGTAAGTTATACACACAGGTCATTTGCCTTGAAACCATCTCAAACGGAATAAAACTGATCACCGTTAAGGACAGTGTGGTGCCTGGCATCTCGCACTTCATGCCCCATCTCCATCCCTTATACTCTCACCATCGTACCCTGTTCATCCCAGGAAGTGTAAGCCTGGAGTCATGTCCAAGGCCCCAAGGCCCTGAATGTGTCAGGGTCCTTTTTCACCGCTTTGCAATGGTGTGAGCAGGCACCTGCTGAACAGAAAGAAGGGCTCATCTGCCTGGCTGAATCCCACTCTGCCAGTGCCAGAGAGCTGCCAGGCTAAGCCAGGATGTCCTTGGCTTTCAGCCAGTCATCTGAAACAAGGCCAGCTGGCCACATTTCCTACTTACCTCAAACAATGCTGAGGAAACCTTGACACACTGAGCCAGCTGGCAGAGGTCTGTGTAACCCCAGCCCTCCCCAGTGCTGAACAGAGACTGATATCACACCTGCACACACGCCTGAACCCCTTTTCTGTACTTCTCTGTCTCCACTGCCCAGAGGAGCCAGGCCTCTCTGGGTCCCTGAGCCTACATCCAGTGAACCTTCCTGAGTTCTCTATTTCTGTATTTTACTGTGAGCCTGTAGTCCAGTCCTCCTCAGCCTGCCTGATCCACTGTTGTCACCAATAACTTCTCCCTCTGGCTCACCCCTTCTCCAGCCCAACAACCATACAGCTCATTGAGCCTCAGTCATGTTTGTAGCCCTTCAGTGAGTGTTGTTTTGTATTTAGAAAATGTTTCTTCCCTCCTGTGGTCCATGGGGCTCAGCATGATGCTCCTGTGCCAGGCTCCTCCCACCTGGGTCTCTTTTCTATCCTCAGAACTTTGCATTGCTGTGTTAGTTACTCTTCTCGTGGTTTTGAACGACTCCTTGACAAGAAGCAGCTTCACGGAGGAAAGGTTTATTTGGCTTACAGTTTTAGGGGACACAGTCCACCACGGCGGTGCTAGTTAGGGTTATTATTGCTGTGATGAAACACCACGACCAAAGCAACTTGGGGAGGAGCAATACCTTGAGGGTAGGAGTTATCTGTGGTCCTGTGAGGTGTGGCCACTGACAGGGTGAGGGAGGAAAGATGGCCGCCGCAGTGTTCCAAGCTGAATCGGCTCACTGGCAGGCTAGATCCTCAGAGGGGCCCTAGACTACCATCAGCAGCACATCCCCCACACCTCTGTAGAAAGACATGTCCTCTGGTTCCGCCTGGCTCTGGATCCAGACACAGTGGGTTGGGCTAGAAATCTGGAGCACAGTGAAGTTTGGAGCCACAGAGCCCCACCATGGGCAGTGGGGTTGTCACTGTGACTACTCCACAGATGGGGCAAGGTAGTTCTGCCCCACTCCCTGCCACACACACACCCCCCCCCCCCGCTCACTCCTTCCTCCGGGTGTCTTGGAGAAACTAGATCTCATTCACATCTGTTCACTGTAGCTTTAAGCAAAAGATGGCCACCATCCCGCAGCGATGGGTGTCTGATCGCCTTGTTGATGCTCACAGCTCCCTGGAGAGTGCCTGGAGAAGCCACCTGTCTTCCGGGGCCAGAAAGTGGACAGATGTTAAAGACCATCTCCCTAGCCTGCTTTTGGACTTGTCCAAAGGCCTGGACTTCTTTGAGGCACGTGGGAGAGAGAACTGGAGACCGGCATCAGCGTGCTGCCAGGCCACACATAAATGGTGGTTACTAGTGTCCCAGAGACAAGATGAGGGGCTTGTCCTCACCAGAAGTTCAAGATACCCTAGGGGAGGTGACAGAATGCACATTGGGGATCTGGGTGGCTTTGGGATATTGGGGTGTCTACCACGCACAAGTCACCTGGGACCAGACTGAAATTATGATTCTGAATCATCGGGTCCAGAGAAGGCCTGCGAGCATCCCCAAGTGACAGCCACTCCGTGGTACATTCTGAGCAGCATCGTCGGGCAAGTAAACAGCCATAAAGGACTCTGGAGACATTAAAGATAAACAAAACCACCTCAAACTAGAGTCCACAGGTACAGGGGAAGGCACTTGAGCTCTAGCCACAGAGTCAGAAGCAAGAATGTGAACTCTAAGATTTTGTTAGGGCTCAGCAATCATGTGCCCTCATTTCTGGACACACTGAACTGTGCTCACTTTCCCAACACACACCCCAGAACACACAGTGATCTGAATGCGCCATCCCGGTGACGTAGAATTCCCACCGCCAGACCTAAGTACGGCCCCTTGTGACATCAGAACAACCCAAATCACCGTCCCTCTTCCTTCCTCCACCTCTTCCTCCCTTCTCTCTCTCTTCTCCACCCTACCCCCTTCTCTCTCTCCTTCAACAGTCCTGTGAACGTTATCCCTGGGGCCCACTAAATAATGGCCAAGGCATGCACATTTGCTCAAAGTCGTAAGTGTCGTGAAAGCTATCCACTTTGTCAACATCCAGGGGCAACCAGAAGTGACAGCTCCTGACTCCCTGCCACATGAGGCCTGTGCTAAACCAAGGTTTCTTCAGCTTTGCTGACACTGTTCTTATTTCTCCTCCTCAGCCAGAAGACATCGGACAAGCACCCATCGTGAACGCCCCAGAAGGTGGCAAGGTTGACCTGGAAGCCTTCAGCCATTTTACAAAAATCATCACACCAGCAATCACCAGAGTGGTGGATTTTGCCAAAAAGTTGCCCATGTTTTGTGAGGTGAGGACATGGCTCTTCCTTCTGGGTCACTTTTCATTATAGTCCCATCGACTTCCAAGAGCACCAGGCATTGTTTAACAGCAATCAGCAGAAGTCTCTGGTAGGAAAGCAGAGTCCATGCAAAATGAGAATGGCTGTCAGGGCTTCCCTCAGAGGTGGAGCATATGTATGATAGACCTAGGGTCTATCCCCAGCACTGTCAAAAGAAAAGAAAGGCTGATTTCCAATTGTGCCTTTGCTCTTCGACCATCGTTGGGTGAGATACAAAACTAGCTTATCGAGTAGGTTGCCAAAGTTCAAACTTATGTCTGTACCCCTTCCACAGAAAGATGGCTGTGTGGTTCTTTGTCCAGAAGAATTGAAGTCCAATGGCCCTCACAGAGCAAGACACTTACTGTCTCTATAGAGCTTCCCTCTTTCCTAAAAGATCATTTCCTGTCCTCTCTGGGGCCCAGAAAGCTTGAAACTTGAAAACTTGAAACCAGGAACCATGGAGGAACATTGCTTACTGTTTCACTAACAGGCTTATACTTAGCTAGCTCTCTTATATAAGCCAGGACCACCTGCCTAGGGGATAGTGCTGCCCACAGTGGACTGGGTCTTCCTATGTCAATTAACAATAAAGACTGTTCCTCATAGATATGCCCACAAACCAAAATGATAAGGTTGGATACTCAGTTGAGTCTCTTTAGGTGACTCTAGGCTATATCAAACTTACAGTTAAAGTTAATAGTGAAAGCACATAGCCACAAAGTAGCACTGCCAACAACTGGAAGCAGATGTCGATCTGCTGTACACACATTTACACATGTATCCGTATATGCATATATATGTGTATGTATATATGAAATATAAAATTTGCTAATACACTAAGACCTATTTTCTGCTTACAAAACTGCTCTAACGTTTTATTAGAGAAATGGTCCCAGCTGTAAGGATGCATCTCAAGAACATAATGAACCCCATAGAAAGCACCAAGAATTAGAAGCACCATGACTCCCACAGCCCAAGGTGCCAGATTACTCTCAATGGTAGGACATCTTTTAAAAATCCTTGTTACAAGGTGATTTAGATGATCACATGGCATTCCAAAACGCTGCCCTACCATCATTCAGGCTCATTCTTATAGGACGTTCCATTCATTTCCTTTTTTTTTATTAATTAAACTGGCCACGGTGAACATTCTGATGACTATGCTCTGCTTACAGTGCTCATTCCTAAGTTAGTGTTAATTTTTAATATAAAATTTCTAGAAGCCACTTAAGAGATACTTGAGATAATTTATAGAGAAGGAGAAAAGAATCCAACAACAACAACAGCAACCAACACGATACACACTTAATTCAGTGACATGGGTGAAAAGCTGCTTGAGATTTTCCAATCCAAGGCTGTAGCTAGCTTACCTTTCCAAACTCCCATCAGAAATACAAAGTACTTCACCATCAGGATTCCGTCTCCTTCAGTGCTGGGATGTTGTAGTCTCAGATTTTCCAAAAAATAGAAATATCTTTACAGCATGTTATCCATGTTCAGGAACTTCTAGGCTTCTGATAGACCAGCAGTTTCAACCTATGGGTCAAGACCCCTTTGGGAATCGAACGACCCTTTCACAGGGTCACCTAAGAACATCTGCATATCAGATATTTACATTATAATTCGTAACAGTAGCAAGATTGCAGTGATGAAGTAACACCAAAAAGAGTGTTCGAGTGTTGCAGAAGTTTATTTTAGTTACATATAAAATATTATGCACTGTTGGGTGAGGTGCTGTCTAGGGCGTTTTGTATTGTCTGCAGGTGTTGGATTTCCGTGGGGGATGTTTAATTGCTAATGATCTGCACGTGCTATCAGTAGAACACCTGAGGAGTTCTGAAAGAATAAAAACACCTGAGCTCAGATGCTCGGGGTTTCCACTGTCAAGCAGGGCATTGGCCATGACAGTGGTTCCCTCTGCTGAGGTCTGAAAGTGTTTGCACCTACGAAAAATGCCTCCCTGTTTCTCTTGGTGAGCTGCCACAGGAGTGTACTGTAACAGTCGAGGATCACTACAACATGAGGAACTATGTTAAAGGGTTGCAGCATTAGGAAAGTTGAGAACCACTGTGCTAGATAGACTTTTACTCTCTCAAAAGCCCAGAGAGGAAGATGAACTTTGTAGGCCCTGAGCTCCCCAAGGAGGAGGATGGACATCCCAGGTGGTCTCTTGGCATCTGCCATTCCAGCTGTGTCTGTGGTCCTGCTGCTGCTAAGATTCTGCCAACTCACCCAACAAGGCTGCTACTACCCTGAAGTCACTGTCAGCAAAGCTGCCTCACAAGAGATCTTGCTGGAATGTGTCATCTGTGCCCTGGTAGTCTTCTGAGGAGACAAGAGGACCAAGGGCCCTGTGACTCCACAGGTCAGACCCTTGTGGGAGCGTGCGCACACAATGAGAGCACTGTGCCCGGTGACTCAGAGGGGTTCACCTACATACTCATAGATCTCATCAGGATCCTACAGACCTCTCTCAGAGGCAAACGCTTCCGGTCCAGTTTCTAAACCACTGATGCTGCTTTCCTTGGCTTTTATCTGAATTCGAACCAATCTTCAACACTTCATCTTCAAGAAGACTTGGCTGGCCTGCCCAAGTTCACAGACTTCATAACGTGTAAGAAAATAACTGGTTTTATCTAATCAGAAATTTTGCAGTGCTATGGAATAGAGATGCATGTAGCTTTTCTGGTGGAGTGCTTACCTAATTCTGGGTTGACCCCCAGGACCACATAAACTAGACTTGGCGGTACACGTCTATAGTCCCAGCACGAGGAAAATAGAGGCAAGAGCTTCCAAAGGTCAAGTTCGTCCTCAGCTGCATAAGTCCAACTTATGTGACTATGTGAGACCTTGTGCCAGATAAGGAAGAAAAGAGAGAGAGAAATTTCATATCGCTGCTGAATGCTTCTTCTCAAGAGTGCTCAGCACTTAACGTGAGCATTACCTGGGAGCTTGGGAGACACTGAGGGCAGGACCCACAGGCTGCACCTGAGGACCCCACAGAGAATCCTGGAGGAGCTGGAGCGGGGAAGAGCGACTCTGGGTTCGATGCAAACCCTGCTCTCCCCAGCCCGTCCTCCCTACCACCTGGAAGGAAGCTCAGCCTCCCGCTTTGAACTCCTTCTTGAATCAGGAATCCAAGAATATAATTAGGAGTACAAGTCAGGACCCAAACAAAAGCAAATCACTAAGTAAGCAGAGAAACATAAGCAGTTTAAAGTTAAATGGTTCGACGGCTAGGCTGAGAAGTGGACAGTGTGGGCTGCTCGGCGTTTCCCACGTAGTCAGGAGGATTGCTGTTAGTTCCTAAATGGACCAGTCAGGAGTTCCCATCTCCAAGAAGCTGCAACAGTTTCAAGAAGACATGGACATTATTTGGATATTCACTGCTATGGAAATGTCCCCATAGTTTAGGTATTAGGAAGTTTGTGTTGGCCTTGAATTCTGATAGAGCTAATTTCAAATTCCAGCCTCATCCACGAAACTTCCCTGTGCCATGTACACACCAACATGTTACACTTCCAGTGCCTGTGTTTCGCCTGTGTGAATGAGACCGGAATTTGAATATTTACCTTACTGTCTTGCTGAAGTTAACTAAGATGACTGTGTAAATCTTTGCATGAAACTCAAGTCCTAACAGTTACTCAGGCCCTTTCAAATGAGCTTGTCGTTGAACATTCTTCTTGAACTTTCTCTCCAACCCCAGAAAATAAACTTCTATTTTTACTATTTTACCACACAAAGTTCTGTTGTAAACTGATTGTCATAAACCCTAATTAACAAGGTGACCAAATGAGCTTAAAATGACCCTGAAATCTGAGCAGAAAGACCTAGCTTGCCCATTGACCTTGGTATCTATCTGAGTCACCAACAATTTCTACCGGGAAATAGAAATTTGAATGGAGTCAGGACACCAGGATTCTGGCTTCATTTCTGCCCTTGTTTTGCTGGTTGACCACAGGCAAAGGCTGTATTTCTCTGGACCCCCTTGGTAACTTACATCTGGCTAAAACCTCTTGAGACACTTGGAAGACACTTGGAAGCAAATCTCCTTCATAAAACAAAAAAGCCCTGTTGCCAGTTGACCACAGAGTCAGCAGATAATTACCAGAGCTATACAACAATAAGAGATGAGGTATGAACTCTGCTCATCACCACCATCAAGTAGAATTAGAGCACAGACTCCCAGGTGGAAGAGCTGACTAACAAGAGGCTTCCGCGTGGCCGTAACACCAGTCGGAGGCATGCGGTAAAGGAGGAGTGAAGCACTGAGATTAACCAGTTTGGAGTTTTTAAAATGGTGGTTGGAGGGGCTGGAGAGCTAGCTCAGCCGTTAAGAGCACTGGCTGCTCTCCCAATACTCACATGGCAGTCTTATAACCATCTGTAACTCCTGTTCTAGGGGAATCCAATGACCTCTTCTAGTGCACGGACATACCTGCTGGCAAAACACCCATACACACACACACACACATACACATACACATACACACATGCACACACACATACATACACATACACCCATACACACACACACACACACACACACACACACAAAGTATTTGAAGTCTGGGCATGGTGTTGCATACCTATAGTCCCAGCATTCAGGAGGCAGAGGCAGGAGAACTGCCAATCATCTGAGGCCAGCTTAGTCTGCATAATGAGTTCCAAGCCAACCCGCACTACACACAGAGACTCTGTCTCAAAACAAGCAAGGGAAGGATGGTTGTGAGGGTCCCTCCAGCTAGAGAATGAGAACCCCGGCTCGGTGAATGCAGACCTAGGTTGGTCACAGAGGCTGTACGGTCGCTTTGCCAACACCCTGGCTGGCGCCTGCCTTCTCGCTCTCTGCTGATGTGCCTCCTCCTTTTCAGCTGCCCTGTGAAGATCAGATCATCCTCCTCAAAGGCTGCTGCATGGAGATCATGTCCCTCCGAGCTGCGGTGCGCTATGACCCAGAGAGCGAGACTCTGACCTTGAATGGGGAAATGGCAGTGACTCGGGGCCAGCTGAAAAACGGGGGTCTCGGGGTGGTGTCGGATGCCATCTTCGACCTGGGCATGTCTCTGTCATCTTTCAACCTGGACGACACGGAAGTCGCCCTGCTTCAGGCCGTCCTGCTCATGTCTTCTGGTAAGTGTGCTGAGATCGTCAGTGGGTGTGCAGAGAGCTGTGGGGGTCTGGTGTTAATTCAAGTCACTTCCTGCAGTGGTTCGGCCTTCCCCAGGCTGCGAGCGATTAATACAGTTCCCCAGGTTGCGGTGACCCCCAACTATAAAATAATTTGTGTTGCTACTTCTTCACTGTAATCTTGCTACTGTTATGAATCGTAATGTAAGTATCTGATACACGGATGGTCTTAGGCGACCCCTGTGAAAGGGTCATTCAACCCTCCAATAGAGCCCTGGCTCACAGGTGAGAACTGCTGAGTTAATGGGTTGTCTGAGTGAGGGTTCTCTAGAGTCCAATGCTATATAGCTCGGGGTTACCTGGAAGTCACTATGTAGTTCATACTGGCCTCTAACTCAGATGCTTTTTAAAACAGTTTATAGAAATAGTCATGTCTGTGGTTTTTCAGAAGTGTGCTTCTCTTGGCCTTGGATTCTGACAGAGCTAACTTCAAATCCCAGCTTCACCCACAAAGCGTTCATCGTGAACCCCAACCAGCATGTTACCATCCGGCTACCTGAGTTTGCATATCTCTAAACTGAAACTGAAATTAGAATGTTTACCTCACTGAATTACTGTGGAGATGAGCTGAGGTAACTGTGTAACTCTTGGCGTGGTGCCCAATTCAGATAAAGAAAGGGGGACAGAGGCAACTGAGACCCTGTGAAATGATCACCTTTCGGCAGACGATTCATCCACGCCTGCCTGCTTCCGGCTTTACGTGCACTAAGTACGGATGAATGGCAGCACCACCCTGCGGGACTGACAGCCCAAATTTCAGTCGCATCTTACTATACGGCACACTGATCCCAAACCGAGTGCTTAAGACTTCTAGAACCGGGCTGAGACATGGAACACAGCTGCAGACGTCTCTCCTGGTAGCCTTTCCTCCCAAAGAGTACTCAGACTTCTTACAGGGCCGCTGGGTCCCCAGAGGGAAAGTTTCAGCCACGTTAAAGCAAATGCTGCCCAGACTCAGGGCCCACAGCATCGATCAGTTCAGCCACAATGCTATTGGCCAACTAGTCCTAGCTCCACCCCCATTCAACTGTCCACCTCACCACACCCCTCCAGGGAGGAACACCTCTTTGACCAGCCTCAGCTGCGGGTCAGAACTCCAGCTCCCGCTGCAGGGGATTTAATAACAGAGCTGACACTATCCACTATTTATTTATATCATGCTTAAGGGAAGCCAGTCCAGAAATATCGAAAGATTACTGCAGGACGTCTCTTCATTTCAGAACATGCGTGTAAAAGCATGGTTTTAGGTTCTTGTTTTTGTTTGTCATTTTATTCTGTCACTGTCTGCTTAACTTACTCATACCTCCCTCTTGACTAGTTACACTTTGGGGGTCATAGATGTGTCTAGCCAGTGTTAGACCCCCAAGAAATGTTTACTGGGTATGAGGCTGAACACAGCTGAAAACATGGGCCACAGATACCTTGAAAATTCCTTATTGAGCTGAAGCTTTCTAAGTGTTTCTGAAACCGATCTAGAAATTCATTTCCTACATAAAATTTAAATATGACAGATAGTTTCTTAAGCAATAATACTTGAAATTATTTTTGTGGAAATTTTCAAATATAGACAGAATCGCACACCGAACTCTCTTCCTGACTTTGGACGGACTCCAGGGGGCTCCATTTTCCCAATTTCTGCTGTTCCCAACCTTCCTGTGATTTGCTTTTAACCAATAGAATTCAACAAACTTGAAGTTACCTCATGTAATTCCACAGGTTACATAAAATTATTGCTCCCAGACTTATTCTACAAAGACCCCGGTGGCTTTGTGAGATCAGCAGCCATGCGGGGAAAGTTCACACAATGGGGGAACTGCGCAGCTGGTATCCAGCCTACGACCGGCGGTCACTTGACCCTGAGGTCTTTGGGGAATTGAGTCCTCAGAGAAATAGGATCTGGAGCCTCTCTGTGGGCTGCCTTTGTGAATCAGCCTCTCTCTAAAGTGACCCGTTAAAATATAAATTGAACATATGTGGGAATTACATTCATGGAGGGATTGAAGCAAGTTTTAGCTAGGTCATTATTGGTACAAAGACACTTTTAAATATGTTGACTTCCATAGGGAGGAAGCTATTTCTTCTGTAGTTTCATCTGAGTTTATGCCCTAAATCCGTCAGAGAGAGTCACTGCAATGCTGGTCTGACTTTAACACTTTTGACTTTAATACTTGCCATCCTGATTTTAACAAGAAAGTGCTCAAGGGCACAAAATCTTCAGCAAGAATCTTTGGCTTTAATAAAGAAACTTTTATTATTTAATAAGTATTTTTCTATGCATTCATCTGCATAACTATCATCTGTTTATGAAAAATGGATTTTATTACTGTGTAACAAGACGGTCCCGCTGGAGTCAGTAGGGAAGGGAACAGGCAGAGACGGCAAATGTGTCCATTTTTACATCACTGTGATGAAACACCCCATAAAACCAACTTGAGGGATGGAAGATTTCCCTTGGATCGTGGTTCCGGAGGATAGTGTCCACGGTTTACTGGCTCCATTGCTTTCAGGTCTGTGGGGAGGCAGGACATCATGGCAGGAAGCACAGGTTCAAATACAGTGGCTCACATCCTGGTTACCAGGAAGCAGCACCATCCCCCACCTCCACCAAAACTATCCATCCCAACACTGCACTAACCCCACCAGAGCCATCCACCTCAGCACTGCACCCACCCCCACCCAAGCCATCCATGTCCACACTGCACCCGCCCCCACCCAAGTGATCCATCTCAACTGTCACCTTGGCCTCTGGTATTCCTACAGCTTATGCTGTATTCTCATCGTTCCTAGGAGCAGTGAAGTCTCCAGACCCGGAACTGAATCAGAAAAGCTCCATCTTTCCACCTCTGAGTTCATATCCATTTTCTTCTTCCCCTCAGTGAAGTCTCCAGACCCGGAACTGAATCAGAAAAGCTCCATCTTTCCACCTCTGAGTTCATATCCGTTTTCTTCTTCCCCTCAGATCGCCCAGGGCTGGCCTGTGTCGAGAGAATTGAGAAATACCAAGACAGTTTCCTGTTGGCCTTTGAACACTATATCAATTACCGAAAGCACCACGTGACACACTTTTGGCCCAAACTCCTGATGAAGGTGACAGACCTGCGGATGATCGGAGCCTGCCACGCCAGCCGCTTCCTCCACATGAAGGTGGAGTGCCCCACGGAGCTCTTCCCCCCTCTCTTCTTGGAAGTGTTCGAGGACTAAACGGACTGCATGGGCTCTTGTCATTCCTACCGCGCTACTGGGTGTCATTTCATTCCACCTCTAGCTCTTTTCCTTGTTGTTGTTTCTTGTTTCTTTGTGTCAGGCGGGATCATCAGGGGGCCAACGGGGGTCATCGATGGCATTGATTTGGACGGCGTTGTCCCTTGAATGTGGGTCCTTGTAACTGTCGCATTGTGTTCTCCTGTCCTTAGTACGAATGCTTTGAAGGGTTTACAGCAGTGGGGGTTACGTGGGGGACAATCATTATTTCACCAGCACCAAGCCATCACCAGCTCCCATCTGTCCCTGGTCAGAGACTCAAGCCAGCCAGACGGCACCGCAGAAGACGAAAGAAGCCTTAAAACCAAGACCGCGGCCATCTTAACCCAAGTCCCGTGACCCAGTTCTGATGTTTTCAGGGTGGAGCCGCAGAGCACCCGCCACCTCCGTCCCGGTTGAGTGGTTCAGCATTTAAGGGAAAGGAGCAGATTCTACTCAGGAACTCACCGTTTCCAGCACCCTAGCTCCCCAAGCAGTGTGACTTGGATTGCGGGGGGGAATATCCACACCCTAACAAATCAGCTTTCCTTGCCAAGGCCTTTTGTGACCTTGTGATTTACTCAAGTAGGAGAGGACGGTGACTCAGAGACGTGCAGGTATCTGGCTGGTTGGAGGCCACAGGGAAAGCCATTTTCTCAGCATGCCCTAGAGCTTGGAAATCTTTGTCGGTGTTACAAGCATAGTTTCCAAAATGCAAATGGTATGACCTTGAGCAGGCGGGCAGTCTTCACAGTTTAGATTCACAGGCCCCTCCCTCCAAGCTCCAGCCTGTTCACAGAGTGCCGTCCCCTTTTGGTGGCCTGTGAAAGAGTCCTCTCCCTGGCTCACAGGAGTCTTTATCCAGGCTGTATCTGTTGAGCTGATGACATTTCCCTATGGATTAGGGCTTCTCCCAATGAGAGAGAAGCACACATGTTGACGTTCCAGTCTTGTTTGGAAGCATCCCTGGGAAAGATCAGTACGGGGATATTCTGACTCAAAGGGAATGCACTCCTTGTGGGTGGAGGGTGCCGGATGACTGGAGGTGCTTCCCTCCAGCAGGTCTCGGATCTGCAAATGCTTTACTTTATTCACAAGGATCTCATAGTTCTTCCCCCAACCCCTATCCTGTGGCACTAGACAGCTTGGCTGTCCCCAAACACTAATCGTTCTACAGCTTAGACATCACCGTTACCTGGCAAATACAACTCATAAAACAACCGCCTAGGAACACAGTGTTTTTAGCCCTGCTGCCCAGCCTACCCCCAGTGACCAGTGTACAGTAAATGTTTCTGAGAAACATGTAGTGACAAACTTATCTGAAAACGGGCAAAGAATGTACCCATGGAATTGAATGTACCCCATTCTTCACTGGCAAAGCGGATACGAAGTGTCCCTTTGCCTGCCTTTCACTGCCCTGATTATCCTGGAAATATTAGGGAAAACAAGCCATATCAGCGACAGTTACCTAAAAACTAAGGAAAGAAAGTCACTGTGAAAAGCAAGGGGACACACTTGGCTTAGCGTACTTGGCTCCGTTAGGTTTAGCGGAGCATAATCGGCCTCACTGGCCGTCAGGGTGCCTGAGGTCTCATCTGTGCTTTACGGCCTGGCCGACTTAGGACCTCACATTTTAGTTTTCTTACCTGGTAAATAAGTTGATCTCTGAAAAATCCCTCTCATCTTCTCTATTGTATGACTTTCCAGTAAAAGGGGGGGAGGGGTGTCTTTTAAATATTCCTTTCATGTTTAAATTCGTAGCAAGGCCCACTCAACAGTTAAGGAATGTATTTTATTCAAAATGAGGATCTGATTCAGAGGAAAGCCTCGAAGTGTAGAGGCACAGCACAGAAAGTCCCAAGAACCTGTGGAAATAACGGAGGAAGAGGGGCTGGATGGTGCGGCACTAAAGCATTTAGACTGACTTCCCAGATAAAGAAGACAAGAACACCGCTGTGGACTTGGTACAGAGATTAACATACAAACAAGAAGCCCCATGGATCCATGTTCAAACACCTGTCAAGGGTCTGCTTTCCGGAGCAGCCTGTAGCCAGCTTCCTCCCTCGTGAACTTCATTAACATCTGTTCCCTGTCAACTCTCCTGGAGGACCTCTGTGCAGACAATAAACACAAGCTTACTGTGCTTGCCCTGCGAGCTCTTCTTCCAAAGGGAAGGAGAGGGAGGCAGGCAGGTGAGTCCTGCCCAGGCACTGAGACTCCTGGGGCATCAAGGTTTCTAAGGAAGTTTCCAGACGCTGACAGCTTCGAAGAACATCAGACGCCTGGATTCCAGTGTTAGCGCAGGGTTGGACCCAGGGTCTCTCGGAGTGCAGTGGGGATTAATCACCCCTGGCACTAGCCCAGCCCTCCGCAGTCCGGCCAAGCCTCCGCACCGAGCTCCGAGCTGCGCCAAGGCTCACCTTCAAGGGGCAGACCCCGCCCTAGCAAGCACGCTGAAGGCTTTGATACTAAAGAAGCTTCGGTCTTCTGATGGGAAGAACAGCAGCAGGTCAGGGTGACTCCGGCCATGCCTTCCGGAAGCTTCGTCGTGAGGGATTCCCTCCCAACATTTTTTCCTTATCTTTTTACGAAAGAGTTTCTTCCAATCTTGTCCAGACTTTCCAATCAAGTGTGGACGTTGTGGAAAGAACCTTCACACCTGCCCCACTGTGGGGAGACATTCCAGTCGAGGAGAACACGCCCGTCCTGCTGGGGTGGCTCGCTTACAAATCCTACTCACAAATTCGAGGGCTGTGCACCTGCAACAGATGTGTGCGCAAATATGCGCGTGCGTGTGTGCGTTCCCGCAAGTGTACTTTGCACTTCAGTGTCCATGTGCAGAACTTCCAGAAACTGGAAGAAAGAAAAATCAAAAAAACTTTCCTTCTCTATGATTCTGCTGAAAACACCATGTGCCGCCTCTGAGCTTTTTCTAGTCTGACGAGCCTCAGTCCTCAGCGATGCGCTTGGGTGACAAAGCCTCAGTCCAGCGCATCCCCCGCCTGTGGCCCCAGCGCCACGCAGTCCCAGTCTCCAGGAGAGCCAGGCTGGCTGTGCTCTGCAGGGTCCTTCTCATGCTAACCCGCAGGCCAGCACCCGGGCCTTGGCCTCGCCACACTCGGTCCTCCCCACCCACCCCCGCCTCATGACCTGCTGGTCCTCGTCAGAGCATGTCACTGTCAAGTAAGACATCCTCAGTCTATGGAACTCAAACCTACCCGTGTCATATTGACCTTTTGCTGCATGAGTCATAAATTATGAAATCGGTCTTAATGGGTTTTTTTGAGATGTAGCCGGCGTTTTGTAAAGGCTAAACCTTTTTCATGAACTTCAGTGAATAACCAAACCACAGGTCCTCCTCAACACGAGAGGTGACAATCGAATCTTTTTGCCCTTTCCGATGGCGATGGCATCAGGTCGTAAAATAAGCTCGTAATTTTCCTGTTATTTTAATAATATGGAAGTATTAGCATAGTGTTTCTTTTGATAGGGATAGACTGATCCATATTTAAATTTTATAGAGAAGAAATTTTATTGTACTGTGATGTAGATATTTATTATGCAGGTAAGGATTTGCCCGGTGTGTATTTTTTACAATTGAAACATTTTACTTTAATCTTTAAAAAAAAAAAAAGATATTAAAAACATATATACAAAAAAAAAAAAGTCTAGGGAGAAAAAAGGTTTGGCCTTATCACAGAATTTTTACTGTGTCGTATAAATGTTTGCAAATGAAAAAAATTACACGTTTCTAGTGTGTTTCCACATGAATTAATGCCGCCTTCAGGAGCAATATTGTGCAGGTAAAACATTGTTTGTGGCTTTCTGTTGCACAGCTCAAGGTGACCCACCTTATGCACAAGACAATCAAATGTGAGCGTTTCCTCTGAGGGTGCAGACAATACTCAACAGAGCACAATGCGAGAAGCAGGAAGAGACGCAGGCAGCCTAGGAGACGCACCCGTGCACCGCCGCTGCGGGACGGTCAGGGCATGAGCGCCCCCACGTGGCCTTACGCCGCTTCCTCCCTCTCCTTCCCGTTCCTCCTTGTGCCTGACATTGGCATCTTTCACTTAACATCATACAGCCAAAGTAGTTCTCCATGCTTTCTTCAGAGAAGACAAATCTTTTCCCCATAATGTGTTCATGCCCTGAGAATCAGAAAGAAGAGAGAGATAGAGACAGAGAGAAAGGAAAGAAAAGGAAGGAAAGAAGGAAGGAAGGAAAGAAGAAAAATAGAGAAAAGAAAGAAGAAAAAACGGTACAGGATAGAGTTTTACAGTCAGTGGATGATTTGTGTTTTGCAAACAGTGTTAAGTGATATTGATAGATTGGTAATATTTTTTTCAGCCTAAAATTGTTGAAATCTGTGATCAAAATGTTTTAAACTATCCAAAAAGAAAATTTGTATATTTGGGAAAATGGATTTTTACATAGCTTTTGTATGCAGATATTAAATTGTAATTATGAATATAGTGGGCGTAGATACTCATAAGCTTAAATTCTAAAAAGAAAAAGCTTACAATGGACGCATATGTGCCTGTCTCTTTCTTTAAATATTTTTGGATAGGAGGGGCTGCCCGCACACTGAGGCAGGGAAGGAATCTTGAGCACAGGAAGTGTCTACTAAGATGAGCAGATTCACCTTTGGGGAGGAGCATGTAGAGGGAGGGGAGATACACAGACAGACAGACAGACTGACTGACAAACGGACATCGTCAAATCATATACGCAGAATATCCAGCAGAAACCTAAGGAAACTCCATGAAGGCAGTCTTTCAAAGTTCCCAGTAAAGTAGAAGAGACTTACTATCCTAAAGACAGCATCGTCAAATCAGGGTTTACATACGGGAAAAACCAACCGGGAAACTTTAAGTAGCCAACTAGAGTTTTTGGTTAAACTTTCTCCAGCTTCTGCTCTGACTGCACATGCTTGTCTGACACAAGACAAACATTAGCTAAATCCTTTGATCTAGACAGGATGCTTGGGAGTGATTTATTTCCCAGCTGTGTTTAAGGACACAGGTTTTTACTTTAACAATTTACTCTTCTGCTCTCAAGGACATTTATTTATTTATTTATTTATTTATTTATTTAAGCTGTTTTGCCCTCCCTGTCATGGAGTTTAGTGAATCAGCCCATCCCCAGACAAGGAACTTTGAAGGACACTTTGATATAAGCATGCTCGGGTCTGAGAGGGGGGCTTCCCCACAGAACAGGAGTGGTTCACTCGAGGGCAGTTTTTCCCCTGATATTTATATGACACACCATAGAGGCCAATGGAAATGTTTTTCCCATGTGAAACTTCACTCCGTTCAAGGACTTTGGGTGGTGAAGAGTACAGTAAGGCGAAGGGCATGTCCTTCTTTCTGGCTGTTAACAACTGTTTTCATTTACTTACACACAATGAGTTGCCATGAGGAAGGCAGATGCATGTAGAAAAGAAAAAATCTTCAAAATTACAAAACAGGGTGTCGGGGATGAAAACCACTCCTGAGTCTGACTCCAAAGCCTGCGGAACGCTGCCTTACAGCAGGCACAACACGTTCCCGTATGCGCTCGGGGTTTTGGGACTCTCCCGGTGAGTATTCTGAGCCCTGAAGAGATCCTTTAGGTTTCGTCTCATTCCCTGCACTAAAGCCAGGCAGGACCTTGGTAGAATAGCACGTCACAACGTGGAGTGCCTGCGATCCCTGGGGGATATGGTCACTGGTGAGCAAACCGCGAGTTGGACTTTTCAGAAAATTCACCTGTTTTGACAAGACATCATTCACTGTTCCTTGGCACCTGAGACTCCCAACAGCCACCTCCGAGGATGAGTAGGTGTTTGTGCTACCCAGCCCCAGGTCTGCGCTACAGTGTTGGGGTGTGTGATGCTGGCCAGCCTTGTATGAACACCTACTCTGTCCTAGGAACCGTGTCCCACCCCACCCCCATCCTACCTCTGATCCTCCACAGCAAGTGAGAAAGCGTGAGTCTTCTGATGATGGCGCACTGCGACCCTGCCGCGGTGATGCTTACCCCTTATCTTCCAAAATTGCTCCCCTACCCCACTGCGACAACAACAACAAACCTACCTATTCCTGAAGAAAGGCTACCTCGGCCCTCTGTAGACCCCTCTAGAGCCAGTGCAAACGCACGCACTGGGGTTAGAGCATGAGTGGTGATTTCCCTTTGTGGCGTTTCTGTGTTGTCCCAATGGCGTCTAGAGGCCTAACCCAATGCCAAAAGGCGTTTTTGCTTTTGTTTTTTGAGACAGTCTCACTGCATAGTACTGCCTGGCCTTGAATTCACAGAACCTGCCTGCTTCACACACACACACACACACACACACACACACACAAACACACACCAACTGCTGGCATAAAAAGGCAGGCACCGCCACAGACTGAGGTTTTTGTCTTGTGAGCATTTGGTAGTCGAGTTTGGAGAAAGCCATGACGTAAGGAGAATTTATAGAACTAGAGGTTGGAGGCCATGAAAGGGGAAGATGAGGGGAAAGGTGATGGGAGCATTTGCCTTCTAAGAGGAGACAACGCACTGGACCACTCTCAAGATAACAAGATGACTGGCACATGAGTGGTGCAGGTGCATTCCTTGGAAGAGGAGATCAAATCATATTGATATGGAGCTGGAGAGCCCAAAACATGAAAGGGGTCCAAACATCCCTTGATTCATAGGGTTCAGGGGCCGATCTGTTTAGCTTCAAAGAACTGAGAGTTTTTTAAATACTATTTTTATTTGTTCTTTAACGATGTCATGTACGCACACGCTCGTGATCATAGTCCCTGCTCCTCTTCCGCTCACTCTACCCCCCCACAGCCAATCCCCCCTCACACTCTCACGTCCCCCTCTTTTGTTAACATCCCATGTGACAATCCCCAGACCTTAAGACACCTGAGGCCACGATGGATGTGCCATGCTGGCCTTGGAACCTAACATATTAGGCAGCACCGCCTGCCAAAACTAGATCAAAGACCTAATCCATCGAAGTCCATGCTTCTGAGAAAAGACCCTAAATGTAGGAACCTTGCTTTTCGGCTTCCGTAGTTCCGATTCTGGCTGTTCTTGCTCACTGAGGTGTGTCAACGCAGGGTGTGGCTTCTGTGCTTAAAAGCTCAACCCTGAGAAAGGCTTGGGACTGCCTTCCTGAGGTCCGGAACACCCAGTGTAATTGCTGGCTGCCTAATAAAGACTTTCTATTGTCTTGAACCTGTGTCTGAGTAGTCTTCTCTGATGGATACCTCACAGCATTTCTGGAGGCCCCGGTGTGATCCCCCAGAAACCAGACCTGAAGACACACAGCCGAATTGGGCTGTGTGATAAGGGTGGCAAGTTTACCTTTTTCCATTCCTCTACTTCTTAACCAGGACCCTGTGCATTCCGCATGAGACAAGAAATTAGGAACAGCGAACCTGCAGAAGGCTTGAGGTGGCGTTCTTGGGCTCCTGTCAGGTAGAACTGTGTTGTTGCCTGTGAACACACCCACGATTAGTGAGAAACTCTCAGGAGCCAGCATCAACCCCAAAGAAGGGTCGGTGTGCCCCAGTCACTGTCTACATACAGAAAACCATTCCCCGTCGCCCAAGAGGCTCCAGCAAAGGCAATGAGAACCTAGGGAAACTAGAGTCTCAACACAAATGCTCTCTCAGCAGCACTCCAGTCGGGGTGACATCACATCTGTGTCCTCAGGAGCCTGCTCCCTGTGCTCCCTGTGCTCCCTGTCCCTGCTGCTCTGTCTTAGGTCTTCCAGAAGGAAACGTGAGGTGAGCCTCAGGAGGATTTGGCTTAGATGATGCTTACTTTGAATGTACAATTATTCCATGCGAAAGCAGAAGAAGCAAAAAAAAAAAAAAAAAGTCTACCATCTGTCCCTCTGGGATTTTCTTTTTTTCTTTTTTGAAACGATCATCTAAGAAGCTCGTTAGAAAAACCTCTGTGCAGCTATGAATCAGCCCGGCTCGGCTGAGCCATTACCGGAGAGAATGATGTGCCAGAATCCAAGAACAACTCTCAAATGAGGAAAACACAGCCAAATAAATTACAGGACAGTCTGACATGCTGGGGACATGACGGTGCTGTCAGTTCATTGGGATGGTGTTGAACATCCCAGGAGTTATTAAGAGTCTGCATCATAAACTTAGTCTCAATCAACTTGCCTCTGGTTGAGACTGCATGCTGATTTTTTTGCCCAGGCACAAACTTGTTTTAACCAAAATTAGTCTTAATCAGCTTGGCTAAGCAATAAGACAGCCAAAATCTACAGCCAGCAGGCAGCTTAAATGGCTCCTACAACAATTTATAGCTTAGAGGAGAACAGAACATCTCTTTTTTTAATGTTCTGCAATGAATTAACCCTGCTCCTACATTCTGGAATGCTTTTTATTCAATGTTGTGATCTTATCTGGGGAATGAAGAGGTAGGCTGTGGTCTTGAAATAGCTAGAGCATGGGGCAAGCATTTTGAAGTTCTTCTGTAAGAGCTCAGCAGCTTCTACATCTGTAAGAGCAGCTTCTACATGGGTGCCTCTGGAGCCTCTGGAGCTAAGAAGATGGCTCATTTTGGATGCCTATCAAAAGTAAGCATAATTAGATTCTGACCACTCTAAACGACTATGGATTGCAAGCAAGATTACAAAAAAAAAATACTCTCTTGCAACTTTTTCTTCCAAAATAGTAATTGTGAGTTATATATTTACAAGAATTGATGACATCTACCTTGTTATATTTTTTTCCCAATACACTCAGGGAGTTCCTTCATATCAAATACAAGTGGGCCTATTTCTTGCCAAAAATAGCACCGTAGGCTGTCTCACAAATGTGTGTCCTACAGATAGAATACTGGTCCAGACATGGTGAGGAGCAAGAAGCACCATCATCCCTGAAAGTGTATCGTGTATACATTACAATGCCTGTAATCTCAGTACTTAGGAGGCAGAAGCAGGAAGATTATTACATTCAAAGACAGCCCAAGCTATAAAAATGAGCTCTCGGCCAGCCTGAGCTACATGAAGAAAGATTTTGTCTCAAGCAATTAATAAATAACTAAATAATGCTGAACTCAGAGATTTTTAAAAGTATATTCTAATATTCTAATACAATATTTTGTTAAGTCTGAGAATTTTATACATAATCACAATGTATTTTGATCATATTCATTCACCACCACCCACACTCCCTCCTGGATCCATGCCTAACCCTGCCAACTTCATGCCCCTGTTCTTAATAACCCCTTCCCATCCAGTGGGTGCTACTCGGAGATTCCTGGGTGTGGGACCACACACTAGAGTGTGAACTATGAAACTGAACAGAAAGTTCCCAAAACGAGAAACACAGCTGGCTACTACACAGCTTAAAAACCGTTCATATCCTTGAGTATCCGGGAAATGCAAGTGCAAATGACTTTAAGATTCCATCTCGACAGTTGAGAGCACGAGATGCTCCTCCAGAGGAGCTGATTTGACAGCCAGTTCCCACCTGACAGCTCACAGCCATCCGTCACTCCAGTTCCAAGGTATCCCATCCCCTCTTTTGTCCTCTGTGGGCACAAAGAACACACGTGGTGCACAGGCATGCACGTGAGCAAAATACGTATACACATAAAAAATTAAAAACGAGTAACTAGAAGTTAAATCAAGATTCCATCTCAAGGGGTGAATAGACAGCTCAGAGGATGCCAGCACTTACTGCTCTTGCAGAGGACACAACCTTGGTTCCTAAGCACCCAAGTCCCAGCTCACAGCTGCCTGTAACCCCAGCTCTAGGAGATCAAACATCCCCTTCTGGCTTCCACAGGCACAAAGCACATCAAAAATTTTAACTTTTGTAACTAAAAATAATTTTAAGATTTCATCTCCATGCAGTCAGAGTGGTCCTGGTCAGGAATAGAAACGACAATAAATGAGAATGATTGCAAACGGTGGTGGTTGTGGTGTGGCTATACAACTCCTGGGCATATACACAAAGGACTTTACATTCTACTAAAGAGACACCCGTGCATCACGTTCGCTGCTGCTCTTTAGTCACAAGAGCTAGGAAATGGATTCAACGAAGCGTCCATGGATACAGAATATGTGGCACATACACAAAAGTGAACAGAACTAACTAAGCTATCAAGAAAAATGAGATAATGAAACTTGCAAGTAGAGGAATAGAACTGGAGAGTACCACATTGAATGAGATCGCCCAGGATCAGAAAGACAAATGTCATGTTCGTTCTCTCTCTTTCTCCCTTTCTCTCTCTCTCTCTCTCTCTCTCTCCCTCTCTCATATATGTGGTTCCCCACTTTTAGACTTTTGCTTTTGTATGTTTAACATGAAGCACACATGGAAGCCAGGTCATTAGAAAGTGATCTTTGAGAACAAAACTATCAAGGGGGGGAGGGGGAAGAGAGTACAATACAACAAAATAGAAAGGGGGAATTCTGGGAGTGGCAGATGTGAGGGAAGTTGAGGAAAACTCAACTAAAGTAAGGGTATATGACAAACCTCTATGAAAACCTCTGGTCTTGCAACTCAAGTTCAAGATGGCTTAAACTAATCACTCTCTCGCTCCTGAGCCCGGATTCCCCGGGTGCCTGGCCTGATTCGGAGACAGGGCGCGTACAGGTTTCAAAGCCTCATGCCGTTCCCAGTGTGCTCTCTCTGATTTATGCTTGCAGTTGAAAAGGTCAATCATCAGCTTGGGCTTCAGCGCCACATGTGCCTCCACCCCGCCATCGCAGACTGTAACCCTCCAGAAGGGTAAGCCCAAACGAATCATCTTCTGTGGGTTCATGGTGCTTTATCACAGCGAGAGAAAAGTAGCAAATATAAGTGTCCGGTGGTGGCCAAGAGCTGCTCCTGAGGAAGGCGGTGGACGCGATCAAAGCTCCGAGCATCTGCGCAACGGATTCCACATAAGCGTCCAGCAAAAGCTCTAGATAGCGTAGGTAGCAGCCCTATCCGCCAGTGATGCTTCGGCCAGCATCGAGTCTGTGGGGTCTCGTGGCCCAGGTGGCAGTTTTGTGGCGCTTTCTCTCGTTTGAGGTATCGTTAAAAAAAACAAGCAGCTCTTCCAGATCATGTGTAAACGGGCTGTAGAAACACGAGAAGTGGCATGCGAAATCCGAAGAGTCCTGCTGGGCGTTGCATCTTTCAGCTGCGGGAGCAACTAGTTAGCCTGAGCTTCGGCAAGGCTTTCCCAACACGCCCAACACCACTGGGCTTCCAAAGCTTGCTTGGAGGAGAAGGTCCCTGAAGTGCCTGGATTTTTGTCAGATTCATATCTTATCCCCTTTCATGAGAGTTCTTAATAATGAGTTCATAGAAGTACTTCTTTCTTTTTTCTTTCTTTCTTTCTCTCTTTCTTTCGTTCTTTCTTTCTCTGTTTCTTTCTTCCTCCCTTTCTTCCTTTCTTTCTTTCCTTCCTTTTTCTTCTTCCTTCCTTCCCTCCCTTCTTTCCCTTTCTTTCTGTCTCTCTCTCTCTCTCTCTTTTTTTTTTAGACAGCATTTCTCTGTGTAGTCCTTGCTGTCCTGGAACTCACTCTGTAGACCAGGCTAGCCTCAAATTCAGAGATCCACCCGCCTCTGCCTCCTGAATGCTGGGTTTAAAGGCATGTACCACCACTATCTGCCAACTACTTATTTTCTTTTAAGAATATTTAAAACTTATATTTTGACAAGGGAGCTACCAGAATCGGGGAGGGGAGGAGGCCAGCAAGAGGGAACCAGGGAACTGGAGGAGAGCACATGGGGGTGGGGGTTGGGGGGGTGTTAAGATCCAAGTATAAAATGTGACAATGAAACCATTATTTTGTTTGCTAACTTAAAACATTAATTTTAAAATATTTATGTATTTCATATTTTTCTAAACATCCTTTGCTGGATCCAGATTTTAAGATCTTCAAGGAAACCTTTGTATCTGGGTAGGCTGGATAGTATGTTGGTTGCTCTTGAGTCCTATATGGAAAAAAAAAGAAAAACAACAGCTAAAGATCTTTTGTCTCTAAGGACGATGCATAAATTCTAGGCTCCTAGTGCCCCCCAAGGTTGTGGTTGGTCAGTCTCACATCCTAGGAAACTACCTTAGCAGATTCAGGGAGCATAACAGAGGGGGGCGGAAAAAGGATCTATGCTGTAAAAGCAGATTCCAGATGTGCACAGCAGGTTAAGAAACCACAAAGCTCAAGTGGAAAAAACACCTGGACAGATGGCCCCACCCAGGGCTTTCTTACACCAGCCAAACTGAGCAAAGAGAAACCAAATACCTGACAATATATCTAACCCTTCATCCTTCCCAGCTTCTTCGTAGCCAGAAATAAATAGGCCACTATGAAATAAATCATAAAAACAAAATAAAGGTTACTTTCTCATGGTGCTTTGGATAGAACCATGCGTAGGCTGTAAAGTCAGAGGCTGTTGTAGTTGAGACAGGCTTATTTGCCTCAAAATCACACTCTTGTTTCTTGCCTCCCTGTTTAGTTTTGTTCTAAGGATAAATATTCAGGTTCTCCAGAAGCAGAACCAAGAATTCAGGTGCATCTCATTTATCGAGGGAATTTTCCCGAAGCTACGACCGGAAGAGAGTAAAGGAAACACACGGTCAGTGATCTCACCAAACCATGGAGATAAAATCAGGAGCTCAACAGCCATGAGGAGAAGCTGAGATTTAACCAGAAGACCTAAGGAGCCAGACCCCTGGAGTAAGGCTGTATCTAAGTGGGTCAGCCCTTACAGAGATGCACGCACACCAAGCTCCCCATCAGTTCAGCAGAGCACCCTGACCTTGCCTGCCCGAGAGAAACTCAAACCTTTGGACAAAGATAATATCACCTAGGCATCAATAATTTTCAGCACAGTGAATTATTAATATTTAAATCATTTCAGTGAATAATTTTTCTGGCTTGTGATCAGAAGTCCTTGAATGCCAAGGTAATAAAAATAGACAACAGAAACAGGACAAGAGACAACGCCAACTTCAGAGTGACCAAGCATGGATTTTAAAAGATACACTAAAAACAGCACCCAAAAGAAATCCTTTAAACACTGAAGCGCTCCTGACACACCATCGTTTTCCATGCCAGGCTCACATCTGTGGATTCATCCACTTTAGACTTTTCTCTGTCAACTCTCTACCTCAGAGAAGGCATTTCAACTCGCCACCACTTCCTAACTTTCCAAACCCCTCAAATACCCTTCCTCTCTCCCCTTCTCCCTGTACAATATAGTCACAGCCAACACGTGGCTCATCAAACGCCTTCGCATGGCAAGACATACCCAATTGACACCTCCCACATGGTCAAACAGGTGGGTAGCAATTAGCTAACTACAGTTTATCTAGAAATAACCGTCTTAAGGCCGTGCTTCTCTGCTTCCGGTGGACAGTTCATTCCACAAACCCAGCTGCACGCATGCCTACTGTGCAGCGAAGCTCTTGTGGGCGGTGCCTGCTTGGCCGTGCTGCTTTGCATCACTCACAAGGCTCTGTTTGACCTCAAATTTGCTGCGTCCTGCGCCTTATTCGGCCCCACGCTTGGCGTACTTTCTAATACGCTTGGGAAATGCAATGCTTGAGAATCTGCATCTGACAGTGGTTGAATTCCCCTCCCACCCCTCACTGAGTGGGTTCTCTTTACAGAGAATTCCACTCAGGAAATTATTGTCCTAAAATATGGCTCTCCTCTATTCTGTTCTACTGTTTACTCCGTTGGTTGAGATGTCCGGAAATTATTCCTCTTTGTGGGTGCCCAGCATTTTAACCTCCGAGAGGTTCTAGAACCTTCTCCTTGTAGCCAAACTTTGTATGATAATGTGTCTTGGCAAAAGTCTTTTTCATTCCTATTGGAGACATAAGCCCTTCTGTTCTGAGAAATTACCTCAAATCACTTAACTGATGAGTTTCTTCCCTTTGAAACTCTTGCCAGGTTCATGCTGGCATTTCCAGACCCGGCGAAATTGTCTTCAATTGTTTATCCACAAACGACACAACTCCGGCTTAATGAAGCAGAGTTTGCATATCCACCGCTTAGTCTCCTTATTGTCTAATGTGGCATTTGACGAGATGGAAAAAAAAAAAAAAGGCATCTTCTTCAGTCTTTAAAACAAACACCGTTGTGTTGCCTTTTACTGTCTGAAGAGCAAAAGAAACTCCTTCACTTAAATTCCCAGTAATTGCCATCGCCAGGGAAATTCGCCGAGCTGCAGCGGTTGCTCTGCCACAGAGACTCAGTGGAACATCAACCGGCCCTGCAGAAACCCTCCCATTTCTCTTGACTTCTAAAGAACATGTGGGAGACTTTTTGAGGGAACTCTGAGTTTCCCTCCTGAAATGGAAAATGAGATGCTGTTTGGTAGATGCTGGAGCGCTGAGCTCAGAGCTATTCGTCAGAAATGGCAAGCGCATGCTCGGGGAAGTCCAGGGGTGGAGACCAAACCGCTCGCCGCTGACGAGACCCTAGGTGGGCACGGAGGGCCAGACGCACAGTGGACTTTGGGTGTAGTCACAGCTCCCAGAACACCAAGCAGAGGCCAAGATGTCTTCACTTTGAAATTGTTTCAGAGAGTTGTCTCTGGTTCTTCTCCTCACCTTTTAACGTTCAGTTTATTTGAAGAGTTTCAGATGCTTGCGCTGTTGCGTTCATGCCTCTATGGTAATCGGAGACATGTCTGACATTTTACTGTTTGGGCAACAGAATATATGATTATATTCTCTTCATCCGGGGTCCTTGAAAAAATGAGGGTTCCACTGAAAACGTATGAACGCTGCCGTGACAGGCCTCCACGTCTTCATGTGGTTGGGTTTCACTTAGTGTGGGCTGGCTCTTAGACAACAGGACAGGAAATACGCCCGTGTGTTGGTCATTCCACCGCCCCTGTAAGTCTGTGCCCAGGAGGGGACTCCAGATCTTCGCTATTTTCCTTTTATAAAGAATGTATGGCACTGTCCCATAACGGGGCCAAAAGGAATTTGGGGCCCTACAAGACGACTCAGCAAATAAATGTGTTCGCCACCAAACCTAACCGTTGTGGAAGTTTAGTTCCGTATTCTTAGTTACGTATAAAATAATTGTTTTGTGCACTATTGGGTGAGGGGCTGCCTAGGTCTTGGCATTTTGTTTTGTCTGCCGGTGTTGGATTAATGCGGGGGATGTTTGATTGGTCATGATCTGCGCGTGCTATCAGTAGAACAGCTGAAGAGTTCTGGAGCAGTAAAAACCCCTGGTGGCACACATCTTTAATCCCAGCACTCTAGGGCTCCATTATTCTTATGTTAATTTGAAAACATCCCCCTTTCCCCTTCATCCCTTCCTCAAAGTACGCTGAGGTTTTGCAGACCAGGTAGCACGTGATCTAAGAGGCCGAACGCAGAAACAGCTGCACGAATCTGGCCCTCTGCTTACTGTTATGACAAGACTTGCAAAACGGAAGACAATACCATTCTCTTCAACCAATAACTTCTATTTGAAACAGTTTATTTTATAACTAAGTGCATGTTATTTGTGGTGTACCTATTATTAGTAATGTGGAAATAGATTTATGGTTGCTATTTTTAACAAATAATATAGAATGCTTTTTCCCCCCATTTTGGATTTCAAATATAGTACATATTAACAGACACAATTCCTATAAGCAAAAGCTCTTGATAATTCTCAGTAATTTCTGAAGTGCAAAGGATTCTTGTAGCCCAGAAGTGTAGGCAGCCTCTTAGAAGCACAGACAATCGGCCTTCCCCAGCATACACAAAGGAAGAGAGAGGCTAGCGGGACACTGGGGTTCTCCCGACAGGTGCTTCCACTGGTGTTAAACTTTATAACATAGTAGGGAGGAGACACAGTCACATAAGAGCTACAATACACAGCTCAAAAAGACCTGGAAATCCTTTCCCAAAACCGTGCAGAAGGGAAAGCCTCAGGCCTCTCCAAGCTGCCTCCGGAAAGATCAGTCCAGTTCACGTAGCTTCTGAAAGAGGCCACATGAATAGACACTTGGCTTTCAAACATTGGCATGCCTTTTTTTTTTTTTTTTGATATGAAGAGATGGTGGATTATGTTTTTCTGCCCGTTCATATCAATAACAATAATCAATAATAATAAGTCAATGGTAACAGTCACGTGGCCTCTCACAGTCTCTGCCTATCACCAGGCCAAGCCCCCCTACGTCAAGGCCGTTTTTCCAATCTGAGCAGTCACAGCTTTCATTGCAATAAGTGGATTTGAAACAAGAAATTATTTAATCAAACAACTGCTTTTTTTTTTCCCTAAGTAATATTCCAACTATGAATTTGCTTTTCAGATAAAGAACCATGAGTTTTCGCTTAAAGAGAATAATAATATGAAAGTTTAGAGCCAGCCTGGAAGAGGAACGGCCGCAATTATTTGTTCTCCTTTTCAGGTTGCAAATGCACTCTAAAACTATTCTTTATATGAACTAAAAATAAATGCTATTTTTGAGAGATCTTTTTTTCATGATGCATTCTTACCAGACAAATACAGAAGCACAAAACATAAAACACATTAGAGAGTTACATTTTCTCTGCAGAAGCAAGTGACTAAAACAGGAATCTCAACTAATTAGAACAAAACCAAACTCCAGGAGACTCTCAGAGCCTGTGGTGATTCCTCTTCACTGTCAGCTTCCCTGAGCTGGGAATCACCTAGGTCCGAAGCAGCAAGCACAGGGCCTGCCTGGGTCAGCCCCAGGTCCTCTGTGTATATATTTTGGCTTCCAGTTTAGTTTTTTTATGGGACTCCTGGGTGTGTGGATAAGTGGGAATCTGTTTCTTGTGCCTTCTCTTGGGTTCTTTTAGTTCTGTTTGTTTGTTTTGTCCAGTTCTGAGTGTTCGTTTTGTATTTTATTTTATTTTATTTTATTTTATTTTCCTTGAAAATTTGTGAGCCCGGTTCATTTGCGCATGCATTGGGCCGGCCCATTTTTCTCAACCTCAGCATCACCTGACCCCACCCAACATCCCAGGAGGTTTTCCATCCTTCAGCAAGTAGGATTACAGGATTCTGTCTTCCTGTATCTCACTTGAACAGCCCCACCCAGCACTCCAGGAAGTTGTCTGTCCTTCTATAGCTCCCTTAGGCATAATACTTAAAATGGAAAACATAACTTTTGCTCTTACAGGACCTCTGCCAGTGAAGCCCTCCCAGGAGGCTGCCAAGCCAGGGACCCATGACCTCAGTGAAAGGATTGGCCAGTTCAGCAGAGGGAAGGACCACAGGCCAAGGCCAAGAATTTCAATAAAAACTCAGAAGAAGGCCAACAGAAGGGAGGACCTGAAAAATAGAGCATGGTTCAAGATCTTCAGCTCCCTGAAATGACTCCATTACCAGCAGGGACGAGGTCCGAGTAAAGATGAGCCATCACAAAAAGCAGCGTCACCGCAAAGGCCACAACAGGAAGCTCCACAATAACAGATCCTAATGACCTTGACCTTGACCTGAAGTCAGCTGTCAGCCTGATGCTTCTTCGCTCATTCTGCATGCGGAGTGTACCTTTCAAGACTTCCCTATTTTAAAATCCGTGTAACTTTTGAACTGGATGCATCAGAAGCATCTCAGTCCCTCATCTGTAAAGCTCATGTCTGTGGAATCCTGTACTCTTCAAGCATGAGAAAATGAAGGGCATTATCGGAACTTTTTAAGTTCTTCCCCCAAATTGGCAGATGTGACCTATACACCGTGCTAATTATCTTTGACCGGGACAAATTAAAACTGTCAAAAGAATGCACAAAGATGAGACTTTATTGGCTTCAAGTGTCCGATGATCCTTGACTAGTTTACTATTGTTTTCTCAGAGGCATAAATTGCTTTTTCCCTTGAGTTCCTGCTATATGTCAGACTCTATAGATGAGGGAAAGAAATAGTTTTTAGATGGGAGTTTAACTCCTCAAGTCCTGAAAGGTCTTGAACCCAGACTGGAGACACCAGACTTAGCAAATAAAAATACAGGAATGCTTCAGTTGAATGTGAATTCGGATTAACAATGAAAAAGAAATTAGTGAACAAACATCCCAAATAGCATACGAAATATTTATACTAAAAGAAAAACCATGCTCATCTGGAATTCAAGTTCAACCGGGTCTTCTATATTTTTTCTGGCAACATTAATCCATGTTGTTGTGTTTTTTTTTCCCCAGTCAGAGACATTCTGAAAGCAAAAAATAGAAGAAGCTAGCCTCTTCTTACTTTTCCAACTATTTCTATCAGTTTTAGTCACAGAAGACTATTCTAACTAGCCTTTTAACCAACCTTTTAACTAACCTAAAGCTGTTCTAACTAACCTTTACTGAGCAGCCCATCTGGTGACCTCTCCCAACAGCACACCTGTTTGTCCACAGGCACACTGTTAGTTGGAGGTTGAAAAGCTACCCTGACATAATAACAAAGGGAAATAAACCAGCAAGCCTGCATCGGTGAGTAAGTTCTCCGTCTGAGGTGTCTGCTCAAGTGTCGCCATCTCTCTGCCTGTGGGAAAGGAGAAAATAAAATCAAGTTGCCATCTTAGAGATAAGACCTGGCCCAGGAGCCACCCTTATGGAAAAGAAGAGAGAACAAGCTGAGAGACAATTAGAGTTCCACACCAGCTGTGCCTGTGGCTGCCTACTAGATGGTTCTGTGTAACCCGGATTTCTCTTGACTCCCATAGAAAGCAGGGATCTTCTCCTTCCCTAGTTCACCTATCTTCTGGTCTAGGTCCCTTTCAAAACCATGCCAACCAGGTCAAAAACTCCACTCAGTTCTGCCAGTTCTCTTAGGAAACTTTACCAAGGAGTCGGCCCCATGTGACAGGCTGGCCCACCAGAACCGCATGCTGGACGGCTGCACCGGAAGTTCAGGAGCAAGCCCAGCAGGGCACTAGCAATGGTAGGTCAACTGCCTGTCCCATTAGAGCCCAGCAGAGCCTTCGGATGGTGACCATTCTACCCAGCTCCTTCCAGATCTGTCAGGACCCCGAGCAACCAGAGTCTAGACCTGACAGTGCCCAGGTAGCTTACTGAACAGCCTCAGGAACCAGTGAACACTCCTGATATTAGCACCAACCCTAGGGACTTCCTAAGTCAAGCAAAGACCAGTAGCCTCCTTGATGTGCGCCCCGAAAGCACCACATCTCAGGTCTCTCTCAGCTCCCCTCCCCTGGGATCCTGGCTCCTTTCTGCTTTCGGTTAGGCTTCCTGTCTGGATAAACTTCACATGAACACTTTAAAATTCTGTCCGGGAAGCTCACCAGCCCGAACATGTGAATCCTCCAACGTCTGCACAATCGAAAACAAGTTATATAATCCCCACTTTTGGGGGGTGGGTGGGGACTGTGAGAGCTTGGGTTGCCTGGCGTCTGGAGTCCCATTTTAAGTAAATAGGCGAGGTAAGCTATGAAGATGGTGAATAATGAAAGGGGAGAAGCAGAAAGCCCTCGGGAGCGTGGAAGCTATTTCTGTCTCTCGCCAAGCACTCCTGTCGGCTTGGGGTTGGTGTTTAGTTCTAAGGAAGTGGCTTATTTTTAATGTTTCTGAACACGGCGTCTCCATGGCACCCATTATACCCAAATGCCTACAACTCGGGCCTCAAGTCTGAGAGCCTCCAAAGCACGGTACCAGCCTAAGCCGAGTCTGAATGCATGTTTCAAAGTTATTTCTGGAGCTCACTCTCCAGTGAGAAGGTTGTTTTCTGTGGTCCGCTTCTCTCCCCATTTCTGCTTCTTTCCGAGTCAACATTCTTCCCCATCCTTCTGGGACACTATCTTCGGGGTGGCATTTGCATCTTCCAGAGAACAGAAAGTCAAAACAGATCGGATGTAAGATGTCACAATTGCAGCTGCGTCTTGTCCCCTGTTCCGTCAGGGTGCTCGGTGGCACAGGTGACACTCGTGTGCAGAGCAAGTGAAAAGCAGCTGCAGATTTGAAAGCACTTCGAAGACAAAGGAGATTTCGAAATACTGAGAGCAGCTGGGCTGCGTGCTAAAAGCTGAGCGTGGTGGCACACCCCTAGGATCCCAGCACTGTGGAGCTTGAGGCAGCAGGACTGACAGTTCCAGGTCTCCAAAGAACCTGCCTTAAAAAATTCAAGTGGACTAGAGAGATGGCTTTAATATAAAGGGACTTGCCGCTACATCTGACAGCCTGAGTTTGGTCCTCAGGTCGTCTCTCTCAACCCGGCCATGGGGTTCACAAGTGTCTAGATGGGGTCACAGGTGATACAAACACAAGACGATGCTCACGGACGCACTGTGTTCAGGACATAATGGATAACCCAGTGTGGCTGAAGTGTAGAAACAATGGAGCAGAGACAGCGACTTGCTGGGGAGAGGTGAGACCACTCCAGCTTCAACTGACCACACACGAACGTGCTTGCTTGTATGTCAACCATCTCCTCTCTGTGTGATCGGTCTGTGTCTGCTTTGAATCTGGGGGAGTTCATTCTGATGGAGGTGTGGCTTCTTGCCACTTTGAGTGAAGTAATGTCAAGGATAAAAGATGTATGTGAGCTCACAATTTGAAGTCCCGTGTAGCCCATCGCGTGTGGGAAAAGCACGGAGTTAGGGCTCCACCCTTAGCGGTGGAAGCTCAAGCGAGGCTTGGTACGTCTCAGTGGACCGGATATCGGAGAGCTGAAGCTGAAACCAGAGGCAGAGAGGACCTTCAAGGCCTAACCCCAGAGATAGATTTCCACTGTCCAGGTACCACGTCCTCGAAGTTCTACAACCTCCCAGAACAGTGTCATAAGCCTGTTGGGGGTCTCTGGGTGTAGCCTAGTTGGTAGCCTATATCATGCACAAAGCGCTCATAATCCAGGTGTGGAGATGCATTCCTGTAATCCTATGCACTCAGATTTGGAGGTAAAAGGGTCAGAAATTCAAGGTCATCCTCACGCTACATAACGAGTTCAAGACCAGCCAAGCTATATCCGTCCCTATCTCCAAGACAACAATAAACCAAAACCAAATTAAAATCCACCAACCTGTGGGCCACATTTCACATCCGAACCACAACGAGGTGTTAACACGGGGCTGAGAAGGAGAAACAGAAGGGTCAGCCTTTCTGACACTGTTACTATTTGAATAAAGGCCATGGGCTAAGCAGACAGACCTTGGTACCCAAGTGTACAGGGAAGTGAGGGAGAAAAGCCCAGGAACACCCCACCGGAGAGTTCGATTACACCCTTCCACGTAAAGGGACAAGAACAAAGAGAAATGAAGGTGTCAGCCCCCCTCGTTACATCCTCGAGATACTGAAAGGAAGTGTCTAATAATTTTTGATTCAATGCCACTACAGACCATGTAGAGACATGTGGCCTAATTATTGACACGACATGATAAACACACGAAACTCAGGTATAGAATTTGTTTTTTATTACTGTGTATTAACTGTGTGCAACAATGGGTTTTGGCAGGATATTTTTTTATCAACTACAGAATTTAACTGAAGTTAGTCCTGAGTTAGCAATATGCCAAGGCAAATTAAGAAGCAAACACAAACCCTCTCTGGGAGAAAAAAAAAAACAAAAACGTAGATACAGTGCCAATGAAAATGAGCAGAAAACGCAGAGCAGCCATGCAGCCCAAAGGGGACCAGGAGAGACAGCAGGCTGCACAGTCAGCCCTCAGAGACGCCCTCCACGGCAGCTAGAGACGCATAGTGAAACGTAAACAAGAGTCATAGCCTCCATTTTTAAGGAAATGCGACAATTTTGAAAACGGGGGGTTTCTAATGAGAACAAGGATCAGACCCTTGATGAAATTCTAAAGGACACACACAGCTCGGGCTGAAGAGACAATCTCCTGAAGACCCGAGATTCAATCAGATCGAGGTCAAAGAGATTGGAAAAGATGAGAGGAAATAAAAGCAAACGGTCTGGATAACAGCTGTGATATGGGAGCCAAGGCAGATGCCAATATCAGGAGACCATAGTGCAAAACAAGGCAGAACGGGCAGAACCGTGAAAGTAACCCAACTCGGAAGCATACGAATGATGTGAACAGATGCTTCTCAAAGGAAGAGGCGCCGACGGCCCAGGGTTTGTGAGACACCAGCTCGGCGTCCGGAAGCAACAGTCACAGAGGCCACTTTGTGTCCACATACCTGGTGTGCACGCGAGGATATGGAGACAGGCAAGCTCTCACAACTCTGCGCACAGGGAGGTAAACGGGCACAGTCGTTCCAAAAGCAGTCGTTACCGAGAACTGGGGACTGAACTGCCACGTGCTGTGCGGTCCGAATCTCGGTATATAACAAAAGCAAACACTTGCATAGCTCCACCTTCATCAGAGAAGCCTCTCCTTACGATGGACAGTAATAAATTCAGAGCCTCCGGGCTGCCCAGGACACATAAAAGAAGTGACAAATGTAAAGCCAACCTTAAGCAAGCCACTTATAGCACCCCCTCTAAAGCTCAGGGGACACTGTGGAAGAGGGGAGGGAGGCAGAAGATGGGGAGAAGAGCTTTGAAACACTGTTCCCAAACTGGACATAGCTACTAGAAGCGTTAATTCACAGCGACTGTAGTTACCTGCCTTGAGCCACCCACACAAGACTGGCCCCACCAACACTAAGACAAGGAAGGGGAAGGGGCTCCCAGAACCTTCCCTTCACCCCTAAACTATGGCTATCACTAGATTCTGGATCTATCAATAGACAGAAGTAAAGCCAGAGGAATCACTGGCTTTAACTGTGGATCCAACCGTTAGCACCAAACCCGTAGTCACAAAGATGGTTAATCTTGGTGGGTCACAAAACAGACAGGAATTCAGGAGAGAGATCTGTGTAGAGGAGGGACTGCGGACCCAGGGTGGTGGGGAGGCCAGTGGGGAGAGTCCCTGGGAGGTGGTGCAGGACGATGAGGCCATCCACAACCTCACACCGTTCAAAGGCACCTGAGATACATGTGATGCTTTATCAAAGACCAAAGAATTTTTTTTTTAATTTGAGACTTTCATTCATGAGTACATTATTACCACATCTTCCCCTTCCAACTCCTTCCTCACCCCCACACCTTCTCAAATTCAAGATCTAAGAAAAGAAAACATTGCTGGATGGTGGTGGCCTTTAATCCCAGCACTCGGGAGGCAGAGGCGGGAGGATCTCTGTGAGTTCCAGGCCAGCCTGGTCTACAGAGTGAGTTCCAGGACAGCCAGAGTTACAACAGGGAAACCCTATGTCAAAAAAATAACAAAAGAGGAGGAGGAGGAGGAGGAGGAGGAGGAGGAGGAGGAAGAGGAGGAGGAGGAGGAGGAAGAGGAAGTGGAAGAAGAAGAGGAGGAGGAGGAGGAAGAGGAAGTGGAGGAAGAAAAGGAGAAAAGAAAAGAAAAGAAAAGAAAAGAAAAGAAAAGAAAAGAAAAGAAAAGAAAAGAAAAGAAAAGAAAAGAAAAGATTTCCAAGCACACATTGAACAGCCTCCTCTTCGTGAGAACCGATCAAACACTGGGTAGATGCTGGCCGCAGCTATCAAAAGATCATTCACACACAATTGTTCTGTTTTTCTGTGTCGCTTAAAACTTAATTTTAGGGAAATAGAGAGACCGCTCGGTAGTCAAGAGCACATGCTGCTCAGCAGAGGACCTAGATTCAGTTGCTGGAACCTTCTCCCGTAACGCCTGCCACCCTCTGCCTGGCTGTGTGGAACTCTGCAGCTCTTCTCGCCATCAGCCCTCCGGTCGCTCAAGTGTGAGCTGTATCACAGCAGGGCTGTGGTTCTGTTTAGTCTTTCTCCCCGGGATCTGAAACATGGAGAATCCAGGGTACCAACTTGTTAAATGAGTGACTAAAATTCACTGGCGCTAGGGTATATAGCTCAGTGGTAGAACATTTCCCTAGCAAGTGCAATGGCCTGAGTTCAAACCCCAGCACAGCGGTGAAGAAGAACACATAGATGTTGAGTGTATGAAAGAAGAGATCAGTAAACTAAATAATACTACTAATAATAATAATTATGATGATGATGATGAACAGTAAAGACAAGAGCAGAAATTTATAAGAAAAATACCAGTCACCAGTTCTTGAGGCTGGCAAGATTGCTCAGGCGTGAAGAGCATTTCTTGCTCTTCAAGAGGACCCAGGTTCAATTCCCGAGGCCCACACGGCAGCTGTAAACCTAGTCCCAGTGACTAGGTGACTTCTTCTGGCCCCAAGGGCCACCAGGCATGGAAGCAACACGCAGTCATAAAAGCAGGCAAAACATCCACACACATAAAATAAAATTTAAAAACAACGGTTAAAAACCAGTTATTTCTATTAAGGAATAAAACGATAAAGGCAAATACACCACGCATAGAGTAGACGATGTCAAGACTCTACGAACATCCTGGGACGTTAGTCTTTGTTAAATAAGACACAGACCCTGATAATCCCGCAAAGAAAGTAATAAACGTGACTGTGTTAGGTTAGGCGCACCTGTTGCTGGAACCTGCGTGGACTCCTTCCGGATCACCTGACTGCAACAATGGCGCCCCCTCTTGGCAGACTACGGACTCTTTCCGACGCAGCGTGTAACCAGCTCAATCCAGCCTTCCCACAAGGTTTACCTCACTCGAAGTAGTATGTCCCACGTGATAAATACAACTTTATCTGACAACTTTAAATTAAATCAAAGCACTTGTTTTACTCCTTATTTTATTATTTTATTTCATTTTACTTTTGGCCTTGGAAACCTTTGGCAGAGAAAATATCTTGAGAGACAAAACTTGAACTTTCTAGGAGGAAGAGCTGCTTGAACTAGTGACTGTTCGATTCACCCTCCCATTCCCTCCTTTGGGATGGGAGAGCTGTCGTGTGCATCTCTGCCCACCTCACCACTGTGTTTTGGAAGAAGTCTTGTCCGCAGAGAAATGGAAAAAATTCCACTAGCCTCCTGAGTTCCCCCAAGGCCCCACAGAGTGTGAATGTGCAAAAGACAGCTTCTGCTTGACCAGAAAAGTGCTCAGAAGAGACAGGAAGAGCGCTCGGCGCTTATCACCTCTCTTTAAGTGGGTATGGGTGTTTTGCCTGTGTGTACATACACATGCCTGTGCTCCGCCTGTGTGTGGTGTTCACAGAGGAAAGAAGAGGGCATTGTATCCCCCAGAACTGCAGTCATAGACAGTTGTGAGCTACCGTGTGGGTGCTGAGAATTGAACCTAGGTCCTCCAGAAGAGCAGTTGGTACTATTAAATGCTGAGTCATCTCTCCAACCCCCTGAAATTGGGGGAGGGGGTATGTGTTTGTTTTTGTTGAGACCGGGTCTTTCCTTGCAGTCTCGGCTGTCCTGGAACTCACCATGGAGATCAGGCTGGCCTCGAACTCACAGAGATCCTCCTGCTCCTGCTCCTGCTCCTGAGCGCTGGGATTAAAGGTGTGCGCCACCACACCCACAATTACCACCTTTAATTCCGAAATGTTGGGAGAACATTTTGGTGTTTGAGGAAAAATGAATCCATGACTGAAATTTTAGTGATACAGGAACTCAAATCTAGGAAAATACTGAGTTGTTAAACAAAAGGATAGTACACCCTCACGTGGCGGCGTATCTGTGACAGCTACAGGGTGTCATCAGTGTCTTCCAGTGTTCATAAAAAGCTGTCAACATCTCTGACGGGACCCTGTGACATGAGCAAACACAACGTATTCAGCAATCGTCACTTGTTAGAACGTAAGGGCTCAGCAGGTACAGGTGCCTGCAGCCGAGCCTCATGACCTGAGTTCAATCCCGGGACCCACACAGAAGAAGAAAACCAACCCTGACCTCCGTAAAGATACCACAGCACACACTCTCCACTTCCATACACATCCATCCACACAAGATAATATGAAAATGTAATTTAAAACTATTGAAAATAAGAAATCAAGGCTGCACTGTGCTTTAGTTGGTATAAACGGGGTGCTGTGCGGTATGTGTTCAGGTGTGTATCTGTGTGTCTACAGACCCACGTGTATCTTTATACTTTATTTATTGAAACACTTGCTTAGGATCAGTTCCTAGAGTTAGGATCTGTGAGCCAAAGGAAAGGGATGTGTTGGTACACAGCTGAGCTCAGAAAAAGTTGCCGATGTTTATTCCTCTTGTTCAGAGCATGAAAGCACGTCTCCACATCCTCTCCACACAGAGTACTCTTGCTGCCTTCAGTCTAGGACCATTATTTCATAACTGCCACTCAATTCAAAGACCGCTCCCTCCACAAAACCCATTTCCTTAATCAGAGGCAGAGTGCTTCCCTTCTGCAACATGGGAAACCCAGCTCAGTGTCTTGTGTGTGCTGGGCAAGCAATGGACCGTGGAGCTGCATCCTGATCCCAGGGCCCTCTGTTAGTCCATTCCCCACAGAAACCCCAAGACAAAGATGAGTCACGAAAAGGCGGCCGGACTAAGTTCCAGCCTCTCGCACACAAAGCCTGTCTCCCATGAATCCCCCAACAGCACCCAAAAAGTCCACAGTTCCTCTCCTTTGTTTTCCTTCCACCCAACTGGAGGCAGCCACCCCAACCTTTCTCTGCCTAGAACACCCTTCCTTCCCTTCTGGTCTAGGATCCTTTAAAACCAGCCATTTGCCTATGGGCCATGTCTGTGTCCACTCTATCCAAAGGCGGTCCTTCGTCCCTCAGGGGCAAATATTCCTGTCCCCAATCCCTTGATCCTGCCTCCTAGTCCATGTCCCCGGTCCCTCCGAGGCAAATAAATCTTTGTGCTGAGATCTGGCCTCGGTGCGTCCTGTGCCAACTCAGGTCCTTTGAGACTCCCTGCCCTCTGCTGGTGTTCTCAGAGGTGCAGCTCGAGAAGCCCTGGATAAGGCCCTCTCTTGAAAGACAACCCTGTCCTACAGATACCTGCAGATGACCTTACCCCATGAGCACCGCTGAACATTTTATACTCCCAGCCCAGAGTGACGCCTGTCACTCCTAAAGGTTCAGAACCAGACAGACGCACCGCGATCACCTGGGAGTGGGAAGCATCCTGTCTAATTCAGCGATTGCTCATAACGGGTCAGCCGTATGCCTAGGGTCTGGTCCTTACCCTCACGGTGTCTGCTGCTTCTGAGGACGCAAGATTTAAAAGACGCAAAGAGATGGCAGATGAAGATGGAGACAGTCTGCAGCTCCTCCACGCTGACTCTGCACCAGCACTGTGTAATTCGGCTTCCATGTCTTTTGCATTAAGAGGAATGAGCACGGCAAGGGAAAGATGGCAAACACGAACCCCCACGTGTGGGAGTTCCAGAGTCCACGCCCGAGACACTGGACGTTGGAGTAAACAGTGGAAAGAAACTGTTCTAGTAAGCTGGAAATGCCTTGAACTTGGTTCTGTTCCTGCAGGATTGCTGAAGGATTTTTCAAAGACAAAAGGGGTTTTTCTTTGTCTCCGGTGCTGTGTGGTTTGTTAAAAGTTTGTTGAACCCAATGCTATATTAAACCTTGCTGGAGGTTCTAACGTAACAGACTCTACAGCCAAATCTAAAGGCTAGCATGGAGGGCCAGGAACACCAATCCTCTACCAACACAAAGGCTCAACTCTAAGAATAAAATGCTTGGCAAATATTGTCCAGAATCCCCACAGGTCCCGCATCCAATTGTAAAACTGTTCATCAAAGTTTAAAACAACAAAAATCAGCTTGCCAATCAGCTGCCGAACAGCATTCCGGTTCCAGGGCATTGACTCATGACGAGTCATGCAACCCATCCTTAACTTCCAAAAAATAAAATCTAACAATGTGATTACTATACAAATAACATGAAAATTCTAACCAGCCCAAGTGTGGTGACTCAGGTCTGTAATCCCAGCTCTCCGGGAGGCTGAGATAGAAATGTCGTAAGTTCAAGGTGATTTACAGAGTCCTGTTTGAAAACGGAAGGTCAGGAACAGGGAGGATTGGTCCTGGAGATGCAACTTAGGGGAAGAGGATTTGTCTAGCACACCCAAAGCCCTGGGTTCAAACCCCAGTACTGCCAAAAAAAAAAAAAGAAAAGAAAAGAAAAGAAAAAAATTCTAACCAGAAAAAGTGAATTTAAGTTTTGAAATAAATCAGGTGTTTTGGTATGGTTGTTGCTGTTGCCGCTGTGCTGGGTTTTTGGAGTTGTTGTTTGTTTTGTTTGGATGTTTTATTGGAGAGGCTGGGTGCTTGCTTGCTTGTTTGTTTGAGAAGGGTCTGTGTTGAGCATTCTACGTCATGCCAGAAACACCGACAAGCTTGCTCGTGTCTTTGCACGATGGTAGAATGTGTTGAGTAACAAGTCACAAGACGTAGCAGTTTCAACCACAGCAAATTGTCGTAAAACTCTGCCTACCTTGGTCGCCTGGCTGAGGCAAATGCAAGCTCTTTATTCCAGTTCTAATGACTGCTATTAGCTCTCATCACAGCACACGGTAAATAGATCTGTATGTCTGTGTGCGCATGTATGGGTTACAGAATAATACACGTCAAAGAGGCCACAGCTGATTCAAGAGGCTTCAGAAGTGAGAAAGAGTCTGTACAAGTCAGATAAAGAACCTGATCAGCGGGGCTGGATCGAGGAGCCCCGGATGCCGAGGTGGGAAGGGTCTGGGAGGAACTAGGGGAGGGGACTAACACATTGTAAATAAAATACATTGTACAAAAAATAAGTAATTTAAAAAAAAAAAAGACTGAAATGACCACCATAAAATTTTGATCACTCTTACTCTAGGAGTCAACGTGAATTTATAAAAATTCTTTGACGAATAGAAAATCAAATCAGTATAAATGGTTTGTTAAAAAATGAAAAAAAAATTTTAAGTTTAAAGTGCTGGCTGTTCTTTCAGGGGACCTGGGTTCGATTTCCAGCACCCACAGGACAGCTCACAACCGTCTGTAACTGCTGTTCCGAGGGACCCCTCCTGGGTGCTGCACGTATGTATTACAGAGGCATACGTGCGAGGCAAATGCCCACACTCACTAAATTGAACATGAATAAATAGATAAGCAGACCAGTGTCCTGAGGAAGCTGCTGGTAGAAACTTCTGGTGTCAGGTCTGCCATCGAGGTGGCAGAATCCAAGGCCATACTGAGTCGAGAGCAGGAAGCCACCGGTCAGGTCCAAACTCTAGAGTCGGTGGAGAGACAGGCAGCCACGTAGGTTGGGTCAACAGTGGGGACCAACTGAGTCGGGGAGACCTCGGGCTTTGATACACACCCCAGGTACCAGATGATAAATGGATGCGAGCCATGCCATCACAGGGGCGGGTACCCACCACTTTATGGGGTCCGGGTCAGAGCACGTTGCCCTACTAGTATGCCTGTCTAGTATGTCAGTGAGTTCTTGGGCCTGACTTCCCTGGTACACTTTAATATTCCCATGGGTCTTCGTGGTTCCAGTTCTCCCCGGATGGACGGTGCCAACTGATGATGTCTGGGCCACCCAGGGGGGCATTCATCCTCCCCCTCACAGAGGGCTCTAAAGCTGCTGGTGAAATGGAATCTCCTAGGACGAGGTACAGCCTGGAAAACCACTGTGTCATACAATACGGACTAACTCGGGGCATAGCTTGATCTCAAGGAAGCCTCACTCTGTAGCCGAGGCTAGCCACAAATGCACGGTAATCCTGCTGCCTCAGCACTCCCACGTGCTGGGATTATAGACCCCATATCCAGCTTAAAATGAACTTTTCTAACGCCTTGTCTAACTCAAGTTGAAACAGATTTCCTCTCCTCTCCTCTCTTCTCCCCTGGGCCTCTGATTGTCTTCTGAAAATATTCCGTCAACATTTTAGAATAGGGTTGTCATTTGAAGCAGCAATTCAGGAAGGCACTACAGTCTCCTTACCGTCTGTTAAGACCGCTTAACTCAGATGAGTAAAATGGTGCAGTAATAGAACCTAAGCCAAGGACTTCAGCCACAAGCGGTGCCTGGGCCAAAACACACATCAGTGCACAACAGCAAGAGTAGCAGGGAGACCCATCGCCACAGGCAGGTGTCCTGCTGACTCTAGGGGTTAAGAGCCAGTCGTGGAAAGGAGGGTGAGGTGAAGGCTGAGCTTCAGCATGCGCGTTGACATTGCAAATGAGAGTGGAGAGTCGGCAACCCTGCCTGGAAACAGAAGCTGAATAGGCGTATAGCAGCTTGAGCACAGCACACCAGGAGGCTGCGAAGGTGCAGAATGCGACGATCCTTCTCCCACTTTGTCATCTCAGATTATTGTTCTGAATAGAGTGGAGAACCGAAAGCAGTTACGGTGATGCTGGGACCCTAGACTGGGCACGGGCGGACCTGGGACCCTAGACTGGGCACGGGCAGACCTGGGACCCTAGATTGGGCACGGGCGGACCTGGGACCCTAGACTGGGCACGGGCAGACCTGGGACCCTAGATTGGGCACGGGCAGACCTGGGACCCTAGATTGGGCACGGGCGGACCTGGGACCCTAGACTGGGCAGACCTGGGACCCTAGACTGGGCAGACCTGGGACCCTAGACTGGGCAGACCTGGGACCCTAGACTGGGCAGACCTGGGACCCTAGACTGGGCAGACCTGGGACCCTAGACTGGGTGGACCTGGGACCCTAGACTGGGCACGGGCAGACCTGGGACCCTAGACTGGGCAGACCTGGGACCCTAGACTGGGCATGGGTAAATGACAAGCTTTCTGGCTGTCATCTCAGTAACTCTCCTGACAAAGCATGGACATTTCATTCTCCATCCCAGAATGTACTGCTCATCAGGGTGGGATACAGAGTGCTAGGCTAGCATATTGACAACCCTTTTGTGCCATGATGCACACATGATGCACACACACACACACCAATGTCTGTCTTGTGAACTCTATAGATTCATTCTCAGAATTGTCTTTGTTCCTCTGAGACTGGCTCTTCTGCACCCGGAGGTGGGCTTGGAGCTGACTCAAGCCAACTCCTGACCCTGCAGCCCTGGAGTGGCTGGGATTACATCACAGGCCTCTGGGCCTCATTTTAGGCGGTGCTGTGAACTGAACCCAGGGCCTCTGACATACCGGACCAGCACTCTTACCACTGGGCTACAGCTCCATCTCAGAATTGGTTTTAAATACAAATAATAAGATATATGGGATTAGAAAGGGAACCAACTGCTTTGACTTGCCGCCTCCTCCATGGACCCCGTGCGGTCATGGAGACGAGCAGAATCTGATGTTAAAGAGGTACACAAAGCAGACGGATGGCTATGCAAACATAACCAAAAGGCCTATGCCAAACGCTGCCTGGGTTCAACCACTGTGAGGCCAATGCTCGCGGGATTCCGCCTTCGCGACTGGAATCCCAGGCTCGTTTAATATGTCTGTGTGGAAGACTGCCATTAATTTTGTCCCTAGTAGGTAAGTGTCAAGGATTTCAATTTCTCCGACTTAGAAGGTCACCAGCCCCAAGTCAGCTAGCTATAACGCAATTCTAGAAGTCAGACCTTCACACTGCAGCCCCCCCCCAAAGATGGAAGGGAGAGAAATCCTTCAGGGATGATGAAATGGAGAAACACTCCATTTCATCACACACTCCACACACAAACCTGTGGGCCACCCCTCTCCTGCTGTCCCTCGTCCCCTCCTCCATCACCAGGTGAAAGTCACGAGGTAAGGTATCATGTCAGGACATCTCTTGGGACAAGGCCACTGAGGTAATGGAAACAGGGACAATGCCACTGACTATCAAGAGATTTTGAAAAACAGGAATAAAATGCCATCCTCATGATGAAGACACAGATCCCTCTAAGAAGCCGATTAAATGCTTGCTCTTTTCTCTGTCGGCCGATAGCCTCAGTTTCCCCAACACCACCGTTGATCCCTTGCCCTCACAGTCTTTACTTTCCAACCGAAGTCTTTGTAGGGTGGAAGGGTGTGGAATCCCTGGTAAAGCGGGTTGGGGAAGGGCTACGACACAGTGTGTGTGTCCAGAACTAGAAGCCCTATTTGCTATGCAGTCACTTCACCCCCCACCAGGAGTGTAGAGTTGGGGGGGTCGGGGGTCAACCAGCCCTTTGGGGAGGATGAAAAAGGTGAAGTGGGGTGTGTATGTGTGTGTGTGTGTGTGTGTGCGCGAGTGCGTATGTGTATGTAGGTCAGAGGATAACTTGAAAGTAGGTTCTCTGCTTCCACCCTGTGGGTCTTGGGAATTGAACTCAGTTTGTCAGGTTTGTCAGCAAGTATCTTACTGGCCCTAGACAACATAGATAGATAGATAGATAGATAGATAGATAGATAGATAGATAGATAGATAGATATAGATAGACAGACAGACAGATAGACACATACATACATAGATACATAGATGGTAGATATAAATAAAGGATAGATGGATGATATAGAGAGATGGGGATAGAGATACACAGAGATAGATAAAGATATAGAGATGCATCTTTTTGGTGTATTTTTTACGCATGAGTGTCTTGCCTGTATGTAGTCTGTGCACCACATGCATGCAGGGCCCAGGGAGGTGGGAAGAGGGCGTTTAATCCCATTACTGGCACTGTGGACAACTGTGAGCTGCTATGTGGGTGCTGGGAACCAAACCTGGGTCCTCTGCAAGAACAGCCAGTGCTCTTAACTACTGAGCCGTCTTCTCAGCCCCTGACAACTTACATTTTAAAGCTGAAGTCTCCAGAGCTTGGATTCGTCTCACTACTTAAATTTTGTTTCTAAAACTATGACATATGGAGATTTTCATGTAAAACCTTCTATGGAGAACGACAAGCTCCCGTGTGAACATGAGAAGTACAGAAAACGATCTGTATTTGGAAAGAGCCCAAAGTAAGACACGAACTAAGATTTGTGGATACAGTTGCTCCCCAGACTAGGCGAAGTCTCCACTTTTCCCAATCTGTGAAGATGAGGACGAGGCGTCAGCAGAGGCCAGTGCTGCTGACAGAGGGGACGCTGAGCACAGGCTGAGGCACATTCCACTCGCAGACGTGGTATTCCCGGAGCAGCAAGCCAAAGGGAGGGCACCTTCCTGTTCTTAGCAACTATTTCCAAAAGGAACGCAGTCTGGGTCCGTTAGACTCCAGGGGAAAGCCAAGTGCATGAACTGAACTCACTTTCCTTGTGACCATGGATCAACAACCACTGCTTCTGGGCACTCACTCACCTTTCCTGTTTTCATGGTCCGAGCCAACACTACTTAACGTCTTCTGCTTCCCCTCAGGGCAGCGAGGATTTACATACTTGTGCGTACGCGTATTTTTTTCTCTTGGCTCTCCTAGCTTCGTAGGCATGTGTTTGTGCAAATGTGTAGTGTGCGTGTGCGTGCACCTGCACCTGGGAACACCTACATGTGGAGACTGGAAGTTGGTGCCAGGAACCATCCTGGATTGCTTGTCCATATTATTTACTGAAGCAGGGCCTCTCAATCAAACTCAGAGCTCCATGCCACGGCAAGCCTGATAGTCAGCTTTCTCTGGGGAAACCCCTCATCTCCACCTTCCGAGACCACCATACCCACCAGCATTTTTGTGGATTCTGGGGACTCAAACTCTAGCCTTCCCACCTGTCCTGCCCAGGTCCCCACACACACTTATCTCAAAAGGAGCAATGGACATATCCCACATGTCCAACCAGAACCCGCAGAATGGACAAGCGGGTAGTTGACAAATATATGCCTGCCTTCTTGCCTTTGTCATGGAGATATTCTGAGAAAAAGAGCTTAAGAAATCATTAAAACCTTCAAAAGAGCTCAGAGAGTGGTCTTGGCTGCCTCTGTCGGAATAAAATGGTGTATGTAATTCCAAACAAGGGTGGATACGGCTAGTGAAGGAAAGACGTAAAATGTGAAATCAAACTACACAAGCTTGTAATGTCCAATGTGTGTGTTCTTCAACCTTTGTACAAGTCCCGGAGGGGTGGAGACTGCCATAGACGCTTTCAGCCCAGTCAGGCTGCTTGGCAGCTGCTGTGATTCTATACTACCTAGAAAGATCTTTCCTTCTTATTAGACTCATTCGACAGTTCCCTGCTAGAGTCAATGCTTTTTTGTTGTTGCTGGGGACGAAACCCAGGGCCTCAGAAATGCTGCACACACAGTCTACCAACCAGAGCTGGCCCCCAAGGGTTCCTAAGGATTCTTACATTAGACTTCCCCTGTTCACATCCCTGTGTGCACTCTCTCTCTCTCTCGGTTGGACGCAGACCAAGTCATTTTTTAATTATATGTTTTAACCTATAATTATCTAAAGCAACTCATTGGGGGCTGGCAAGATGGCTCTGAAGAAAAAGGCTCTTACTTGTCCTGTAAGCTTGATGATTGATATGTGTTCAGTCCCCAGAACCCATGGAAAGGCGGGAGGAGAGAATCAGCCCCACAAAGTTGTCATTTACCTCCAATACACATTTGCTGGTGTGAATGCCACCACACAAATATATCACGCATACACACTAACTGTCCTGATTGTTCTTGTTTTGTTTTTGTTTGTCTTGTCAGCTTAACCCAAGCTAAAGTAATCTGAGAAGGGGAACCTCAGTTGAGGTTCCTGCAGGCAAGTCTTCAGAGTGTTGCCTTGATTGATGATCTACGTGGAGGGCCCAGCTACCCCTGGGCAGGTGGTCTTGAGTGCTATAAGAAGGCAGACTGAGCAAGCCATGTGGAGCAAGCCAGTAAGCAGTGCTAGTCCATGACCTCTGCTTCTGTTCCTGCCTTCAGGTTCCTGCCTTGAGTTCTTACTCTGACTTCCTTGTTAAGCAAAGAACAAAGGTACTACCATCCACAGATCCAGAGAGACTATGCAACAAGGAGGGCCCCAGTGGGGACACAGGGATCTTCCTGGGAAAGAAGGAATAGAACAGATGGTGCAGGTGGGTTGGGGGAGGATGGGAACAGGAAGAGAAGGGACCAGGGTTGGGGGAGAGGGATGGAGGGAGAGAATATATGGAGATATACCGGAATAGGAGGACATTTAGGGGGTGATGGGGAGACCTGGTGCAATGGAAACTCACTGGAATCTGTGAGGGAGGAATATCGGGGATCCCTAGTAATCAGGAGTAGGGTACAGGCCATCTCCTGTAATGAGGCAAGGCTTCCAGTGGTAGAACTGGGGCACCATCCCAACCACAAAACCTTTTCCTGTATCCTATCTTCCCTATAGGATCCGCTGGGACAAGGGAAAGGCAGAACTCCATACCAAAGGACAGACCCACGCCTGATACTGCAGGACAGGTCAGGAACTTGAGACTGGATGGATAGCCAGGAGATGGTTTCTAATGATGTCCGGCTCTGCTCATAGATTAGTGCCTAGCCCAATCTTCATCAGATGTTTCCTCCAGCCACTGGTGGATGCAGACACAGAGGCCCATGGCCAAACAAGCTCCGGAACCCCACGGAAGAAGTGGAGGAGGGATTGTGGGGACCCGAGGAGTGGAGGACACCAGGAGAACAAACCCCACGGAGTCGACTGACCAGCACTCTTAGGGGCTCACAGAGCTTGAAGCAACAGGTACGGAACCTGAAGGGTCCCTAAACACAGCTTATGGTTGTCTGGTTTGGTGTTCTTGCAAAACTTCTACAAATTTGAGTGGGGGCAGTGTCTCTGACCCTTTCACTGGCCCTTGGGGCCCCTTTCCTCCTGCCGGGCTGCTGAGTCCGCCCCTGACGTAGTGAGTTGTACTCGGTCTTGACCCATCTTGCTGTGCCCTATTTGAGCAGTGGCCCTGAGAAGACTGCTCTTTTCTGAGGAGAAGCGGAGAGGGGAGAGGGGAGAGACAGGGGATAGGTCTGGGGAAGAAGTAAGGTGGGGGGAGATGAGAGGAGAGGAGAGAGGAGGGAGGGGTTGGGTGTATTATATGACAGAAGAAAAAAATTTTAAATAAAAATAAATTAAATAAAAAAGAGACTGAAGCAGGACAGTCGTGAATTTGAGACCATCCTGGACTACATAATGAGTTTCTGTCTCAAAACTCAAGACAAAAAATTCCCTCTTAATCTGAAACCCTGTCCTCTCTGACCTCCCTCAGGTCAAGGGTCACCAAGGACTGGCAGAGTAAGTATGGTACTGGCTAGCTCTGACCACTTCCTTCTCTCCATTCCTCATGCTAGGGTAGTGTCCTAGTTAGGGTTACTATTGCCGTGATGAAACACCATGACCGAAAGCAACGTGGAGAGGAAAGGGTTTATTTGGCTTACATATCCCGAGTCACAGTCCACTGAGAGAAACCAAGGCAGGAGCTTGGAGGCCAGAGCTGGTGCAGAGGCCATGTGTAGGTGCTGCTTACTTGCGTTCTCCTTATCGCTTGCTCAACCTGCTTTTTTGTTTTTTTAAGATTTATTTTATGAATGTTCTATCTGCATGTACATCTGCACGCCAGCAGAGGGCATCAGACCCCATTATAGATGGTCGTGAGCCACCATGTGGCTGGCGATTGAACTCAGGACCTCTGGAAGAGCAATCAGCACTCTTAATGGCTAAGCCATCTCTCTAGCCCCTCAACCTGCTTTCTTATAGAACCCAGAACCAGAGGTCCAGGAGTGGCTCCACCCACAATGGACTGGCCCCTCCCACATCATTCCCTAATTAAGAAAATCTCCTACAGGCTTGCCTACAGCCTGATCTTATGGAGGTGTTTTCTCAGCTGAGTCACCCTCCTCTTGGAGGACGCTAGTTTGTGCCAAGTTTTTGCAAAACCAGAACCAGTAGGAATGATGAAGACAGAGAAAGGATCTCTATCTAAAAACTGGCGCATCCCCTCTAATGAAGCACAGGGCACATTCTGTGGGGCCGGGCAGGGTGTCTGTGCTGTGGGGGTTTCTCCCAAGGGAGAGCTGGCTCCTTTGTTCCTCAGCCCTTGGCTGAGTCTGCTCAGCAGCTCCTGCCCCAGCCCTTGACCCAGAAGGTTTTTTGTTGTTTCTTTTTCCACTTTGATCCCAGCAAGCTACTTTAAGCCTACACCACCTTCTCTCTCCCTAGCTCCCCTCTGCCTTCTCAGGTAGGCCTGGAATTCTCCAGAAAAATCTCAGCACTGGTTAGCACTTCTTCCTCCAAGGAATGTGACTCTAGGCTCCCAAGGCTGCACTCACCTCCGTTCCTGAGACTTCCTCTACTGGATTGCATGGCTTGCTGAGGAACGGAGTCAGCAGCCACAGGAAAGGATGAGAGGAGCCACAGCTCCACCCACCAGGCTGACAACCTGCACTTCTAACCAGGAACTGTCTGTCCTCCCCGGTCTATATTTGAAACATGAAGGGGTTCTCAGCAGTGGTGTGGATAGTTAGCTGTCACCCAGTAAGCCCTTAGCTCAATTGTTGGCAGATCTCCTGGCATAAGGAGAGTTAGTGAGAGCCCTGGCATCCTTCCTAGCTCCGCACTAGTTGTTCTGTATAGTTGCAGGCAGGTCCTGCCTCTCAGCTTCCTGTCACACGGTAAACAATGTATTCAAACACGGCAGAGAGCTGGAGAGATGGCTCAGCATCTACAGACTTGCTGTTCTTACAGAGGACCAGAGTTCAGTTCCCAGAACCCACACAGACAGCTCACAACTGTCTGTAACTCCAGCTCCCGGGATCCAACACCAGCTTCTGGCTTCTGAGGGCACACACACACAAATGGAAATACTAACATGGACACAGCTGTAACCACAGCTCCAAAGGAAATAAAGATGGAGGATCACTTGGGCTTTCTGGCTTCTGATCTAGTCAAGCAAACAAGAACCCCAAGTTCAGGGAGAGATCCTGCTTCAAAGGAATTTATAAAAGAGGGCTAGGAAAGGACACCTGATACCCTTTTCTGACCTCTGCTCCTGCACAGATGCACGGACTTGCACACACACCATATGTGTACACACACGATAGATAGATGATAGATAGATAGATAGATAGATAGATAATAGATAGATAATAGATGGATAGATGGATAGATGGATGGATAGATAGATGGATAGGTGGATGGATAGATAGATGGATAGATGGATGGATGGATGGATGGATAGATAGATAGATAGATAGATAGATAGATAGATAGATAGATAGGTTTTCAATCTTAAGTATCTAATAGGCAACAGTCACTATAAAACATCCCATTACAGTCTAAAGAAATCTGTATGATGTATATGGCAACAAAGGGCACTTAAAAAACAAGAGGAAAAAGATGAACACTAGCACTTCCACAAAACGCCGAGGGATATGGAAAGATCCACTCAAAGATGCACAAGCGGTCCTAACTAAACACGCTAAAGGGTTTCGCCTTCAACGACAGACAGCATGACACACGTGCTCTTTCTCAGCAGCGGCCGCGGCAGCAGACCTGTGCAGCGCCTTTTGGAAATTCGTAATAAGCCACACGCACGCTCTAGATTTTTCCTTTGACAAACTGCAGCCAAACGAGGTTGCCTCCATCCCACGTGGGTGTAATTGCTCTTTCAAAACTAATTTTCAGTCCCTGCATTTATTTCTACTGCACTAAAGTTTCAAAATGGTCTCAACAGGTCTGAGTCCCCTGAAAGTAAAGAATCAGAGTTTCCTACGTGTCGTGCCAGCTTTTAATTCTACGTTGCCCTCGTTCCCCATCATCTTTCTTAGTTGCTCATGTCAGGACGAGGATAGAAAACAGATGTAATAAAATGAGAGGTTGTCCCAGTACAATACACTCATAGAAGAGAGTGTGAGCATGGGTGTGATCCCAAGGGAGTTCCAAGGCTGAAGGAGGAAAAAAAGGTGGGCAAAGCGGGGGGGGGGGGGGGGGGGGGGTGCTGGGGCAACCGGTCAGCCATCTAGTGAGGATAGCAGGTACCAGCAGCCAGGCACTGGCCAGGCCAAGCAGTGTGAGGCAGGGGAGTACAGCCTGAGGTGGCAGGGACAGCGCATGGGCAGCCGGAAGGGCCCGGAAGATGCACGTGTCCTCGGTCAGGTCCCTGAGGACCTGCATCCCACTGTCTTTAGCAGGAGTCTGACAGAACCAAATAGCAGGTAGCAAGGTGACCTCTCCAGCTGCGCTCAAAGCAGCAATGTTCTAACATTCCCAGGAAGCTAACATCAGAACAGGGCAACAGACAGGACTACCACCCAAGGAGAAAAGCTAAGGCTCCAACAGGAAGAGAGTTTGGAAGAAAGATTGGGGAAAGAATCAATTAGAGGTCGGGGGAGGTATAAGTGGAGCAACGGGAGCTGTTAATGAAAGCAAAAGGTTCTCCCAGCATGCAGGGTAAAGGAACAAAGAGATTGAAAATATGAAGTGAAAGTCACGATGCCATCTCTCCTGCCACCTGTCAGCAAGGACTGTGTGACGGACCCAACCAGATTCAAGCGGAAGAGACTCCACAAGACCAGGAAGCTTAATTCTCTTGAGACCGCTATGTGACAACATCACACACTGGGTCTCCGTGCCTGCTTCATTTCAAAAGGATACAAAATCATTCAAAGGACTCACAGGCATAAATGGGGGGGAAAAAAACAATTTATATATTCAGTGAATTTTACTCTACCTTTAAAAAGAAGGATGTTTCAAAAAAATAAATAAATATTCAAAAGGAAAGAAATCCTATCGTTTGCAAATATACGCATGAACTTAGGAAGACAGCCCAGGATGGTTGGTCCAGGATCTCGCTATCTCACTGAGACTGTGGGGCCAGGAAGCCAACTGGGGGGGGAGGGGGGAGCTGGGAATGGGGTTCAACAGGCAGTGTTTGCCTAGCTTGCATGTGGCCCTAAATCCAGTTCCCAGACACACACCTGGGATTCCAGCACTCAGGAGGTAGAAGCAGGAGGAACACAGGTTCAAGGTCATCCTTGGCCACATAAGAGTTGGCAACGTGATCCTGTCTCAAGGGGAAAAAAAAACAAAAACCTGATACTTTAGTTACTTAGGAGTAAGTCTGGGATGGAAGCACACACCTTTGCCTCTGATCCGCCAGCACTTTGGAGGCAAACGCAGGAGGAGCTCTGGGAATTCGGGGCCAGCCTGGTCTACTTATCAAATTCCAGGCCAGCCAGGGCTACCTAGTGAGACTCTGTCTCAAACAGACAAACAAAAAGATGTCATTATAGCATGGTGTGGTGGTTTGAATGAAAGTGTCGCCCATAGCCCCATAGGGAGGGGCCTATCAGGAGGCGGGGCCTTGGAGGAAGTGCGTCACTGGAGGTGGGGTTTGAGGTCTCAGGCCCACCTGGGTATTTCTCTCTTCCTGCTGCCTGCGGACCCACAGGTAGAACTCCCAGCCCCTTCTCCAGCCCGGTGTCTGCCTGCGTGCCTCTGGGCTCTTCACCACGATGATAACGTTCCAAACCTCTGAGACTGTGAGCCAGCCCCAATGAAATGTTTTCCTTCGTGAAAGTTGCTGTGGTCACGGTGTCTCTTCACAGCAATAAAACCCTGAGACACACGATAATTCTAGTTAATAAAATACATTGCATTCCTGAATATCGCTAGAAGAGTCGTTTTTTATAAGATAATGAATAAGATAATTAGCATTCTTTGGCCACTTCACAATTTAGTCGTTTCTCAAAACAACACGTTGTATGCATATATTCAATATGTATACATATATATATATAATTTTGTAATTTAAATAAATGAATAAAATACTAAAAAAAAAAAAATTGGATAAATGGCAAAGTGAACATATGTGCTACAGTCTGTCGGACCCCAAATGCCTTGGAACTGACAGAAGAAATATTTTTAAATAATTAAATCTATAACAATGTTGGCAAAAACAAAAAGTATCCTTACCAGAACTTTAAATGAATTCCTGGAAATGAGGAGGGAAACCAATCAGGTTTGTGGTAGAGCCGCAGGAGACTAGGAGATTGGAAACAGACCTACCTCAAGACCCATCTATACCAGTCCTGAGCATATACACCCGAAAGATGCTTCATCCTACCAGAAGGACCCACCATTTAAAACAAGAAGACTAAGCCATAGACACAGAACCTGCGGGAGCGCCTAAATACATCACAGGGCTGTCTAGATTGGTGTCCTTGAAAAACTCCTGCAGGCTGGAGTCGGGGTGTCTCTGACCATTTTACCAGCCCTTGAGACCCTTTCTCTCCTGTCGCGCTGCCTGGCCCACCCTTGATGTAGGGATCGGTGCCTAGCTTCATTCCATCCTGCTATGCCACGCCCTGATTGTGCTGTAACCATGGGGGTGGTCCTTTTCTGGGGAGGAGGGGGCGGGGTGTTTGTGGGTGGTGATGGGGGGATATATCTGGGGAAGATGGGGGGAGCTGGGGAGGTGGAGGGAGGGGAGGAAGACAGGGGTCAGAATGTATTCTATAAGTTGTTTGAGAGAAAAAAATTAAAAATGGGTTAAAAAATAATCATTTTGTAATAGAAAAGTTCTGAAGGAAAGCTATTCCAACAGCCAAGTGCAAGAGCGAAGCCTGCCTTTGGGAACCTCACCCTAGCCCTCAACGGGCCTACACAAAGGGCGCTCCCCAAATCCAACCATTTCTGCTGTAAATAACTAATTTTCGCTGTTTCCACCCCAGTTCCTTTAACTAAAATCCCAGTTCATCCGTCTCATTCTGCTAACGTGGCTTGCAGGCAAACAACACCGTGCTGTTTCCAGTCGGTCAGGCATCACCGTTGCCATGGAGACCTGGAAGCGCTGAGGTTCTGGAATCTCAAGTTCAAAGCCAGCCGGGGCTCACCAGCACTTGACAGGCAACCTGCTCTTCCCCAGGCTCCACCCTGGCCTGTGGACGATCCCCACTGTCCTCTGTTTGCCTCATCTTCCCTCTGATTTCCAGTGTTTTGTTGTCCTTCCTCTCGTGTTTTTGGTGGGGTTTTTTTTTGTTGTTGTTTTGTTTTAAACCATGATTGCAGGAGGCTCAGCTTTTACTCATGCAGGGACATTTTTTTTCCTGTCCTTGAAGCGACAGCTTGTCTTTCCCCTCAAATGTCTTTGTCGCAATCCTGATAAACTGTTTATCTTTTTTTTCCTAACAGCTTTCCTTTTTAGCATGAAAAACAAACATTCACCAAAAAACCGCCTCGTTTCTCTTGCTAGGAAATCCCTGGTGCTGGAGCGCCGCCTGCTGGGCAACTGAGAATTAGCAGGTAACTTTGCTGGCGCTTTAGCTCTTCAAATGTTGGTTCCTTGATACAGGGCCTCTAGATGTAGTCCAGGATGGCCTTGAACTCCTTTCCTTCCTGGTGCTAGGATTATGTGTGGGGGTGCACATGTCTGTAAGTGCACATTTCTGCATGCAGAGGTCCAGTGGTAGATACCAGGATTCTTCTTCAACCTCTCTTTCAATTCTACCTTATTATTCGAGGCAGAGTCTCTGCAGCAAACCTAGAACTCACCGGTGTCTTGCTAGCAAGCTTGCTCTGGGGAAATCCCGTCTGCCTTCTGAGACTGGAATTACATGTGAGCCTCCATGCCCACTTGGTATTTATGTGGGTTCTGGGGCCTGAATCCCAGTCCTCTCTGCAAGGGCTTTAACCCCGATCCACCTCCCCAGCCCTGGGGTAACATGCCTTTTTTCATTTAATATTTGTAGAATTATTTTTATTTTGTGTATGAGTGTTTTGCCTGTATGTATATACGTATACTGTGTGTGTGCAGTGCCTGCACATTCCCAACTAGAGTTACAGATGATTGTGAGCTGCTGTGGATTCTAGGTTCTGTCCTCTGCACCGGCAGCCAAGCCCTTAACCACAGAGCAACCTCCCCAGCCTCAGTCTGATACCATTGCCGATGACTTCATATCTTCATCATTTCTATTAAAATGGGAAAGAGCAGGTTGCAGCTGGAATTGGAATGTTTTTCTTTCTATGGTAGTGCCTCATGGATATGTATCTCTGCATCAGACTGGCCCTCGACGATTTTTACACGGTGACGTGTATTGCTTATATATTTATATGGTGGTCTCTGACTGTTGTGTTCTGCATGTTACCAGGAGATGTACTGAGATTCCAGTTCTGGATTCCATCTGCTACTTTCCTGGGAATGCTTGAAAAAGCAGGGGTTTGGGGTTTGGGGTTTCGGGCGGGGGTGTGTGAATACCAAAGCATCAACACCACTGGACTGTCGATGTAAGGTTCACTGGTATCTTGTGGAGTTGACATCTGTGATTAAGAGGACATGGGCTCATTTGCCTGTGGTCACTGTGAGCTTGGGCTGTGGCGTTGTGAACCCTCATTTGGAAGCAGTCGTGCACAGGTGATTGCACTGGGATGACTTATCTGTGTATCCACTGAAGGTGTTAAGAGAGTCGAAAGATTCTGCTTCTGGCCAGCCTGCCTCCCTCTCCTTGACTCAGGGCTGAACTGGTGGATTTTTTTAAGTTTGTCCCAAAGCATGAGGACTCTAAGGCAGCAGTTCTCAACCTGTGGGTCACAACCCCTTTGGGGGACAAAGGACCCTTTCACAGGGTTCACCTAAGACCTTCTTCATATCAGGTATTTACATTACGATTCATAACACTAGCAAAATTATAGTTACGAAGTAGCAACAAAAACAATTTCACAGTTGGGGGGTCACCACAACATGAGGAACCGTATTAAAGGGTTGCAGCATTTTGGAAGGTTGAGAATTACTAAGGCTAAGAAAGAACACTGAAATTTTTGTTTAGACATTTTACAAACACTCATCTCCGCTGGCTGGCTTCTTTACTATTTACAGTGTAGACAAGGAGGACAGAATCACAAACGCCAGCCAGATGGATGGAGTTCTGGGTTGGTGCATTTCAGAACTTTCTTTTTCACTTGTCTTCATTGTAATAATGTTGCTATGAAGGCCAGCAGCAAGTAATCAAAGGTATGGTAATGCCTTTACGCCATCAACCGATGACTGTGCTGATGAAGTTAAGAAATTCCTAGTAACATCTGAGAATTTAACCAAAGGAATAAATTTAAGAGCCTCACCAACAGTTTCAAAAGGAACAACTAAACTTACCTCTGACCATTTTGATGAAGATTTGGAGTGGGTGGAAGAAATTCCCTCTTCATTGGCAGATGTAACTCCTCCAAGGTTAATGAACTCAGGTGAGGGCATCATGACCAGATCCAAGGCAGCTGGGGAAAGTCCTCTTCAGAAATGAGTGAGTGGAAACTACAGCAATTAATTGAAGTTGACGGGAAAGGACTGTCTCATCAAGACTGAGAGACTTTGCTATAGTACAGTATCTTACTGTGTTGACTTGGAAATCTGTATACGCAAATGAAGACTTCAGGTGGTGGGAGGGTTTGTCACTCACAAAACTGACTTTAAAGCCGGCTTACTTGCCATTAAGTTGCCTGAATTTGGAAATTATTTGAGAAAATGTGTACGAAAATACCTGGTCAGTGACTGTCAAGCACGTGGAGCTGGGAATCTGTCTTTTCACTGAGGAAAAAAAGAGTCTGTGTGAACACTCTCTTCTATTAGCCTTGGAGATAAATGTGACTCTTGAAGGCTAGCCTAGCAGTGTCCATCTTCCGCTGTGATAATTTTATTCTGTGATTTCATGTTGAAACACAAGCGTGTCCGTGTGTTTAATTTTGCTGTTTTGGTGTGCACAAAGCTCTTGTTTGTAAGAACTGTGCATGCCACATCATGGAATTATTTCTTCTGTGAGTCAGGGGAACTGATATCCAGAGAGTCCTGAGGGCACTTCCAGAGTCTCGCCTGCCATTGTCCTGGCTGGCGTGTCATGACAGTAAGCCACAGACTCACATGCTGCTGCTGACGATTCTGCTGTGGCCACTAGCCACATTGCTCCCCCAGATCAGTGTCTGCCCAGCCAGCCGGGTGCTCATTCCTCATGAGCATTGTGGGGACTAGCACTGTACAACACGCACCCTACTGATACTTGTAATTAACCAGCCCTCAGCCATGTCTTACACCTTTTGATAAATTATGTTTGTAACATATGGTTTGAAAGACTTTATTCTACTTTAATATAGAAATGTTCTCAACTTGAAAGGCGCTTGAACGTACTGTAATGAAAATGTGAGTGTTTTGTTTGCTGCTCTCGAAACCAAAGATACCAGTCGAGCAGATATTTAGCAAGGCAATGGAAGGAAGGGCTTGTAGGAGAGGGAGGAGAGTGGACAAAAGGTTAGCAGTGGGACTAATGTGATCAAGCACATCAGATGCGTGTGTGAAAACGTCATAATGAAACCCAACGTTTTATGCTATCAATATACGTTAATACAACTATGAACAGGTGATAAAGAGATTGATGGTAGGTGCTTTTCACTTTGGAAACCACCCAACTTACCTTTAACTACAGAATCTAAACAGGAAATGAAATGCTATTGGAGGTGAAAATTTACAAGCAGAGCAAACAAGTGCTAGGGGCAGGGGCTGGAATTTATAGAGTGCTCAGAAAAAACTAACAAAGAAAAGAAGTGTATCTTCTAGTTTGCTTTTGGTTACTGGGATAAAACACTCTGAACAAACACAACCTGGGACGGAGGGGGCTTGCTTCACCTTACACTCCCAGGTCGGTCCATCAGAAGACAGGCAAGAACTGGAGCAGGAACCAGGGAAGAATGCTGCTAGCCTTACTTAACCCAGGTCCACCACTGCCCACAACAGACCGAGTATAAGGTTAGAAAGCTTCATTCTTCCCATAAAAGTGCTTTCCAAAGGAAAAAGGCGAGGGGATTAATTAGTTTCAAGGACATGCAACCTTTCCTTGAGACTCATGATGCTAATTAGCAAACAGGACATATAAACGTCTCTAGCCTGGTGGAGCCCAGCATACTGCTTTTCCTAAACAAGGAGCAGTTCTCCCACCTGCCAACAATGTCCTCGCCCACAGCAAAGGCTGCTCATGCCACAGCGTCAGGAAGAGGTCTCAAGTGCTTACCCACTTCCTCTCTCAGAAAGCGACCTCGGCAGACCTCTCCTGATTTAACGTGATGGGAACAGCCACTGTGCTTGCAGAAGTCTCTGAAGCAGTCAAGTCTTTCTTTCAAAGGATTTACATAGTCAATCCTGCCACGCTCAGGGAGTGGGGGACCTGTATTATTCAGGGTTTGTAGCCAGGCATGGTAGCACACTTGGAATCCCCGCACAAGAGCAGCAGGAGTTGAAGGGTAGCCTCAGCTACAAAGCAGAGTTTAAGGCCAGTTTGGAATGAGACACTGTCCTTAAAAAAAAGTAAATAATATAAATGGCTTTACAAAAACATCATATACGAAGACATCACACCCCATTGTTGGTCAGAAATAATATTTATTAACCCTCCCCTCCCATGTACAGATCAGTTCTCAGGGACATGAAGATTTTACTCATGTCCTTAAGCAATTACAATTCCTAGAAAATAAACTTAACTCAATATATTTCTATTAGTTTAAAAACGATACCCATTTTAATTTTCCATGTTAACGCATAGCTTCAGGTTTGAATTTTTGGATCAAATCAAGACCATCCTTGCTTATAGGTAATCATTTCCTGACAGAGTCCCTCCCTCGACCCCTAAAAAAAAAAAGTCTATATCCTAAGTGATAAACTCTTTTCTTATACATTCAGCAAACTTTATATTGCAAAAAGAAAGAACAATTTAGACAGGTGTTTGCTTCCGTGCACAGAAATACATCTATCTGAGCGCCTCTCACAGCTTTGCAATGTTTACACAACACATATCAATTCCGACCCAATCACAATGGTAATTTCTTATAATGTAGATATGAAATCTATACACTAATCTATTGAAATACTCTTCAAGTTTTTAATCTGCAATTAAATCATCACCATGAGAACAAACTTCATCCCAAGATGTCTCTCTTTTCCCTCAGCTATCTCTCTCTGAAAGCTGGAATCCCCTCAGATCATGTAAAGACACACTAAAAGCACAAGGGGAGAGAAAAAAAAAAAGGTTCATCTTGCTAACATAATGCCCATAAGTCTGGTGAGATAATGCCCATATTTTAACCTTGAAACAGAGTTAAAACATCGCTTAATTCATACAGTACACTAATTATCAACAATGCCCCATGGACTCACAAGTTGCCCATCTGGCCAATGTCATTTATTAACTGTTTAACCATGACTCAATCAAAGAATGTGCTTTTATTAGGCTGCTGGTTTAACTTTAGAATGAGAATGCTCATATTTGGGCTACTTTCATATACAGAAATACTACATGTGGCATATGAACTATGGACTTTGTTTCCCATTACTACAGGAAGAATTTATTCAAATAAAATTTTACAAGACAAAATGCAAATCTCCATGCTTATATTTAGGTGTGTACATGTATATACTGACCCTAACTAAAGCATTATAAGCAATACTAACAGTTCTGGTTACATAGTCCCAAAGACTTAACTGCTTTAAAGATACATGTTAAAAAGACACTTCTGTAAAAGGCAAAATGAAGAATCAACACAATCTTTGAGGTGTTTAGTATTACTTCAAAAAGTTGTCTCTATCCCCCATAGAGGAAAACTATGTATGTGTTTACCCTAGAAAAAAATATAAAAGGGTAATGCTATCATGTGAAGATTCACAAAACACGGCTGTATCCCCCATGAAAGCCATACCCACTGAAGGTAAACTGCAGTTATGGTCCCTACTGTATGACAAACACACCATAGCCTCCCTCTTTCATAACAAGGGTTAATCTTTTTCAAGCTCTATTAGCTGAGCCACAGAAATTCAGTCCTGTAGCAACCAGCTCAACTACAAATAAGGCATTCTGCTTACATGTCACAAAAGTAACATACTGAGAAGAGTAAAGCACGTTCTTAACATCTTTACAACTTCACATCATCCAAACACTATATAGAAAGCAATTTTACCCCAAAAATACAATTGCTATTTTCCAGGGGAGAAAAAAAATGTTCGTGAACCTTCAACTTTGGCTCTTTCTCTGATTTCTAAGCCTGTAGGTAGGTAACTCACTAAAAGGTTTTTCAAATTATATTAAATCTAATTTGACAAAATCCCTGTAGTGTTATTTAGGGAAAGAAAGGGAAGTGGACTTGGCACAGACATGCCAACAGCATAATGTAGTTTCCCTAAACACAACTTCATCCTCCACATAAAATCCAAATCTGCCATCCACCTGCACCAGGTGAGAGGTAGCAAACCCTCTATTAGCCCAAGGTAGATAGCTGAAACTCTCTGAAACACCTAGTAGCTTCAACTGCAGATTTTATCAAAGACGTACTCTAAAATACGTGTGGTTTTTTTCCAAATCTGGATTTGACTGCCCGTCACACTTTAAGTGTTGCTTAAACAAAAATAGAGCATAATTCAGTATTCTACTGTCTAAACATCGTAAAGCAATGGTTACACAGCAGCAGCAGCAGGTAAAATGACCTAATTTGGGTCCTTGACACCTCTTGTTTAAATTTATTGTATGATAAAGTTCTTCACAGTTTAAAATATTGTGAAGTAAGATTTTATATATAATTGTATTCACATACACACTATGTACACATACTATCTGAGGTGTCCATTAACCTGGAATATGTGTTTATAGTAGGGTACCCCACTTTTGAACAGGCACCCTGAATAGATTGGTGTGGGCTGTTAAACAGTTTCCCAGAAATGCTTAGAAATAAGACGAGACTATTATTATGAGCAATTATAATAAAAATTTCACCTTATTTACACAGTGCCTCTCTCCCAAGAGGTAAGTATGCTTTATGGACATCTTTCCGTGTCTCTGTGAGGCAGGACACTGGGAACGCTATCGATTACCATTCCGTAGCCAGGGACTGCCAGGACCATGCACCGATGGTGGCAGAGCAAAACCCAAGCACATAGAGACCTCTCAGCTCTCAGTCTCTCGGTCTCCATTACTCTTGAGTCTTGTGGTCTGCTCCCAGCACAAGGAGTTAATGTCCCGGTCCTTCTGCATCCACCATGTGCATCAGATTTACACCACAGGGAGAGCAAATGGTTTTTTTGGCTTTGGCAGATGAAAAAGTCTAACATTCAGTGTGATTATAATTCAGTGTAACTTCTCCAGTCTAAGTGCAACACAGCTGATTGGTCTACAGAGGAGGGAAGGCCAATGTCTAACATGGCAATGAGCTCTCATCCAAACAGCTACTGGCGACTGACTAGAGACAGCCAGGACCCGGCACCGTTAAGGTCTCTTCTATTTCCACATATGGCATACACATATAAATAGCATCTTAGCACGAAATGTACAGCTAGCATCAGTTCATGTTCAAACAAAGCCTTAAGGGTGAACTTTAAAGGCCAAGAGTTCCTCAGAGTGCATGTTGTTTAGAGATCGAAGATCTGGCAATTTTAGGAGTAATTTTGTAAAAATGGAGGCCTCGTTTGGATGGTTTTTCATTATTAAGGTCCTTAGTGCACGAATGAGCGTTTCTTGCAAAGCCTCCACAGAGTTGACATTTTCAATTCCAGACCGATCTAATGGGAGGAATGTAAAAATAGAGAGGGAAGGACGTGTTAGTAATAAATATTCTTACTTGATCACTACCCAATTCAAAATAGGGTTTTTACACACTACAACAAACACAAGCTTAAAACTATAAAAATTCTCAACCAGTTGTGGTGGCATATGCCTATAAAACCCAGTGCTTGGGAGGCAGACACAGGTGGATTTCTGAGTTCAAGGCTACCCTGGGCTACTGAGCAAGTTCAAGGAAAACACGAGCTATAAAGAAATCCTGTCTCAAATTAAAAGGGGAAAAAAAGAGTAAATAATTCTCAATAGGAAGTTTTATAGCTATTTATTCTGCATATATCTCACACTTAGTAAATCAAAATTCTTTAGTATATTAGAATTCTATTCATCTAAGTTTAGAGGTTCTGATTTGCTGTTTCCTTTTTTCCCCTACGGTATTCTGCTTGCAAGTGTGTCTGTGCATCACACACAAGCCTAATAGCCAAGTGTCCAGAAGACAGCACTGGATCCCTGGAATCCAATTGGAGCCACTAGGGAATCAAACCCTAGCCATCTGAAAGAGCAGCCAGTGCTCTAACTGCTGAGCCATCTTTCCAACCCAGAGTTTATCATTTTTTACATTTTATACTAATTTCAAATGCTTATAATTGACAAGATAAAAATAATGAAATATCTTTATTATATATGGAAGACACATTCCCACCTCCAGTTACCAGGCACAGCAGATTCCCTGTCTAGGATTCACACCTTGTATAGTCCCTTCCTCTTCAGAGGACTGGACTTACCACTTCCCATTGAATGAATACAATGTTGCCACTGAGAGGAACAGCCTGCGCCTTAGTGGCCACTGTCTTAATGAGATTCCATGAGAGGAAGCTGCTACAACCTGACTGCAAGGTGCCAGGGAATCAGGGAACATCACTGTGACGCCCGAGGAAACACCACATAAGGACTCGCCCTGGTCGCTCACTCAACAGCAGGTAACCCTGCACTAAGTACACAAGAGGCAACCCTCCTCAACAGGATGTGGACCGTGAGGACTGGACCTCAACAAGGATAGCACTGTCAGTCACTGAAGGCATGGGCAAATTCTGAGCCACTCTGCTTACCTGCAGACACCAGGACAACTGCGGTGAACAGACTCATCTCCTCATCACTGAGCTGGAGAGCATTCAGCTTCTCGCTGAACTCAAACATAGAGCTGAGCAGATCCCCCGCTCCCATTGAGTGCAGATCATCCACACTGTACTTCTTCCCACTTAGAAAGGTGACAGTCCGCTCCTTCGCATCAAACAATGAAGCGAATCGTACCATTAGAACCTGAAAGGCAGAAAACTCAAATGTATTTGGAGAAGTTCATTGGGAAAACTAAGATGTAACTAACTATTCAAGTCAGTTAAGAAACATTCTGCATATAAAAGAAATTATAGAAAGGAAATTGAATTTATTTCTAGAATGACTTTCTTAAGGCAAATTCTCCACAAAAGAAATACTCTAAGATCAAAAGAAAGTCCAGTCAGCAATGGCAAGATGCTCAAGACTCTTAAACCCTATAAGCAAAGATTCAGAAATACAAATGTAAAATTAAGGGGCCGGAGAGATGGCTCAATAGTTAAGAGCATTAGCTGCTCTTCCAAAGGACTCAAGTTCAATCCCCAGCACATGGCAGCTCACAACTGTCTGTAACTCCAGTTTCAGGGGATTTGGCACCCTCACACAGACATACATGCAGGCAAAACACCAATGCAATGCACATAAAAATAAATAATTAATTAATTCGACTGAGCAATGATGTCACTGCGTTAAGGTCAGGCTCTCAAGCATATTCCACGGTCTGTGCGCTAAGAGTAGGTCTACTTCATCAGAGTGACACTGGGAATCCTCAAACCACAGAGGCAGCCAAGGGACACAGCACACAGCCCTACTTAGACCCCTAAGTCTACACACAGCCATCACAGCAGCGACTGCTGTTCAAGCTGAGACCTTACTGCAGGCCTCCAGCATTCCCTCCACCCACAGTCTCACTAATTCTGTGTCCCTCTCCTAACTGAAGGTGGGCAACACCTTTCTTCTACAATGCTCCCAGCAAAGAAGGATTGGTCGTGCAACCCAAAGGGGAGCGAGCCTCCTGGATAACGGTGCTAATGACTTTGGAGCACAGGCACAGGTGGAAAGAACATAAATCTTCACGTCCAGGACCTGTGTTGGAATCCTAGACATGTTATAAATTACCAATCACCCAAAGAGTCGCTTCACCTCTCCCGCCAGAAGTGCCACTCCCGAAACAAGTGGACTGAACCAATCAGTGACTCCCTGCTGACTTGAAAACTTAAGTCTCATTGTATGCCTTTGTTTCTCAACCTGTGTGTTGTAACCACTTTGGGGGTCAAACGACTCTTTCACAGGGGTCCCCTAAGGCCATCTGCATATCAGTTATTTACATTACAATTCACAACAGTAGCAAAATTACTGTTATAAAGTAGCAACAAAAATCTTATGGTTGGGGGTCACCACAACATTAAGAACTGTATAAAGTATTAAGAAGGTTGGGAACCACTGTTTGAAACCTGAAGGCCCAACCTGTGTTGTTGCTTGATTATTCTATGGATGGTTTGTTATCAAAATGGTGCTTCCCTGCTCCAGCCCAGGTAGTCTGGGAAGCAGAGCCGGAGGCAAAAGTCTCTGTGGCACAAGTGAGCAAACACTAGGGGTCGCTCCACCCTGGTACACTCCACATAGGCAGCATTTAATACCAAGAGCACCTGACACTTTAGTTCTGAAGGACTCACCATAGGAAGGAGTCTGTATGTTTGGTACCCTCCTCGCACTGCTCAGAGTCCAAAGACTGGCCCACTCGATGTTCACTTCTTACTGTCCCCTCAAATGTCAGAGCTATGTGTAAGCGACCTCCAGGTCACCACTGGAAGGTCCCAGCTGGCCAGCCCACCTACACAACGGGTAGCCATGGCAGTCCAAGCACAGGCTTTTACAAATCATCTCTGCAAGAGAAGCTGCAGTGGAAACGGAAAAGAGCAGTGGCAGGAGGCGTGGTGGCTCTCAGGCTCTATCGATCAGGAGGCACAGACCGAGACAAGGAATGTGAGGCAGTCTGGCCACACGGGACCCTGTCTCAGAAATGATGACTGAGAACAAGGTGACACAGAGATGTCTGCTGAGTCCCTAAATATTCTACAACCTTCTGAAAGTCAAAACCATATTCCAGTCTCCTTTCTTGGGTTTTGGGGGGTACTTTTTTGTTTTAGAGACACAGGGTCTGACTACTTAGCCCCAGCTTGCCTGGACCTCAGAGATCCACCTGGCTTTGCCTCCTGAAAGCTAGGACTGAAGACACCACCACACCCAGCGTATTCTCCCTTCTTACTCTGTACTACTATCTCAACACAGAAAACACTAGTCTCAGCTTTTAAGTGTCTAGTACTAAGCAAAAACCAGTACGTCTGCACCTGAAACTGCCACCAGAACTTGGAACTCCCAAGCTGGGGACATGGAGTTCAACATTCCAGTCCTGAGTAGCTGATGGGACCTGTCCCTTCTCAAAGCCCTTAGTTATTGTTTTGTTAGTTTGAGACTCTGAACTTTATAGATTTATATGCTTATTTAGAAAAGAAAAAAAAATAGGTACAAGGGCCTCGCATCAAACAAAACCTACCTCAAAAGTCCCAGCTTTTAAAAGGTTGACCTGATCATGCTGAGACAGATCTCGGAACCCAGGAATACGTTTTGCAAATTCCACCACTTCTTTTACTGCTGGGGTAAAACTCATCGAAAATTCTTCCCAGATTTCATGCCCAGACTTCTGAGGATCCACATATGGAGACTTGCTCATAGGACAAACCTAATTTACAGGAAACAGAAAAACTCTTAAACTGTGAGGGGCAGCAAGGAGGTCGAAAGTGTCATCTAAAATGTGAGAAACCGCAACATGAAGTTAACTCCCTAACTCAAGCAAGGTCTACTAACCCTTCCTCTGTATGCATCCACCCCAACACAGGAAGCCTCACGGCGGTAAATATGGTTCAGATCATCAGTGTACATATGAAAATGTGTGAATCCTAACCAAAGGAAGGTGGGCAAATACTTTAAAATGAGGCTTTACAAGTCACATACTCAGGCTGGAGAACGGTTTAGAAGTAAAGACCACAAACTACTCTTGTAAAAGAGCCAAGTTCAGTTCCAGCACACCAGAGGATGAGAATACTGTCAGCTGCAGCTCCAAGGGATCTAACACCGAAAGCCCCTCCAGCATACGCACACACCCACACTCAGACGCATTTATAATGAAAGATAAAAAAAGCCAGATGTCTAGGCACAGAAGTTTAATCCCCACACAAGGGAGGCAAAGGCATGAGGATCTCTGAGTTCAAGGCCAACCTGGTACACTGGTACACACAGTGAGTTTAAAGCCAACCAGAACTATATGACGAGACCCTATCTCAAACAAAAAACACTAACAATAATTTTTTAAATCCAATAGAAATCACATATCCTTTACACTTAAAAAGCTTTGTAAAGCTAGGGATGGTGGAACACACCTTAAATCCCAGTATTAGGGAGACAGAGGCAGACAGTTCTCTGAGTTTGAGGCCAGCGTGGTCTACCCAGTCCTAGGCCAGTCAAGGTTCTACAGCAAGACCTTGAATGAATGGGCAAGTCAGACAGCCATGTGAGCCAAGTGCAGAGGTCCACCTTTAATTTCAGCAGTGGGGAGGCAGAGGCAGGCATGTCTCTGAGTTCCAGGCCAGCCAGGACTACATTAGACCCTGTCTCAAATATACTTTAAAAGCCTCATGGCAACCTAATTTAAACAGCTGTGAACCTACTGCAAGAGGTAGCCTAGGAAAAATGCTGTCTAAAACAAGCTATGTCAAAACCTGCTGCACGGGCCTGAGTTAATTTGTGGCGGTGCTGCCACCTCACACGGGTGCAGGGTGTCTTTAAGTTTTGAGAGAAGATTTTCGTATTTCTTTCTCATCCTGGTTACTATGACCTGGGGGTCTTTGTTTTTCTCTGCTAGAAGGAACCCAGAGTCTTGGTGCAAGCTAAGCAAGGGCTCCACTGCAAAGCTGCACCTCAGTCCACAATTGCCCTTCCTTAGCTGAGTATGTATGTGAATCTCTGGAAGGCTCAGTGCCTTATGGTCCTTTGTCTCATTAACAACGGTCTGACCAGGGACCTCTACCGGTTCAGCTAGGACACTGACTGTGGATGCCAGGCACACCTTCTAAACATGAACTGATGGAAGCCAGAGAAGTTGTAGGAACACTAAAAAGAGATGAAGCATGTACCATATAGTTTACTAGTAAAACTAGCCTTTAAATTTCCATTCGGCCCATAGGAATCCAAGAATGAGATGATTCTTAAGCCATGGAGACTGCAAAGAAACCAGAACCTCAGACTCACCACTTAAGCGCCTGGTAGAAGAACCATAGCTCCTTAGAGAGCCCACAAGGCCTAACCATGTATAAGGTCGCCTTTCAGACCTATGGCCAAACACTTGCGAGAGAGAAAGGAAAACTGAACAAAGACAGGATAGAGTCAACTTGTTTTAAGGTACAAAAAAAAAGATGATTTTAATTACCTGGCAGTTGAAAACACAAGCACTATCAAAGGACCTCATGGTTTAAGCTGGAAATGGCATAGCACTGCTGTTCTGATGAGATTTTTGCTGAACGTAAACACTGTATTTTTGTGTAGGATGTTGAATTTGATTAAACAAATCTGAATGATATGCATAATATTAACTTATCTCATGATAAAATCTCTCTGCTAGGCAGGTGTGGTGTGCATCCTTAAGTCTCTATGATCTACAGGATCGCAGGAGCCGGGAGCTCAAAGCCAGCCTGGGCAACACAGCAAGCCTGTCCCACAAAGAGCAATGAAACCTCTCTCCACAGAAATCAAAGAAGCTAAAAGAACAACCCTTTTGAGAAAAATCCCAAAGCTGACGAAGTACTAGCTGATCAGAACACTTCAATTTCCAGAGACTCCCAAGAATTATAGGATCAGTTCTCTGTGAATCTTATTTTATACAAATATAACCCCACAGTATCAATTAAAGCACAGGCTTGTGCCTACTGCTGAGTGAAATAAGTCACTCCAAAACTTGCTTATTAAAATTACTTTGCTAAAAATACTACACCAAGAGACTTTTAGCAGTCTCTTGGCCTTTTCCCTCCACCTCCCAGGTCAGCATACCCCCCAAAAAACCTTCCAAGCTTTCCTTGATACAAGGCGAGCAAAGAATCAATTTCACTATACCAGATGCATCCTCCCTCCAGTGTTGCACAGGTAGCTATTCTTGTTCTCATTTTGAGAAAATCCGTCTATTGGAACTCTATCACAGACTCTTTGAGTATAAGCACTGGAGAAGTTCACACAGTGTCCATTTGCAACACAAACGGCATGCCCGTTTGGGTAATGCATTATGTTCCTCCCTTTGTACTGTCCGCTGTGATGCTGCTGGCTCTCACTACATGGGAAGTGGCTATGAATCCCTCTGCCACAATGGTCATGATTTAAATTATATTGCTCCACACTCCTGGGGATCCGCTCTCCTCTGTGGGGTGGCATGCTCTCAGCTGAGTTTTCTCGATGCTCTTGATTGTACAGAAAGGTGTCCTTATGGGCTCTGGTCACCATGCCAACTACTTCCTCCTTCGCAAAATCGGAAGAGGGAGGAGGAGAGCTTTGGATGTTTTCCTGCTCCAGCTGGGGCTTGGGTCGCAGCTGTTCCTGGGCTGGTAGGGCTGACTGTTCATGATGCTCTGCTAAGGTGTCATTTTGCAGGTGGCCACTGAACTGGGTGTTCATCATGGTCTTCATTGCGCTTTGCATTTCAATTAGCATTCTCTGTTTCTCACGCTTAGGAATCCGGCCAAATCGAACAGCTATGGAAGAGAAAAATGGTTAGCTCTATATTCTAATAAGCCCTGCTTAAACGGATGACACAAAACCACCTCTGAAAGCCAAGGCCTCTTGTCATACAAGTCAAGAATGTCTACATGTCTTTGGCCTAAGCTTTTCTAAACTTGGTCTTGATATAGTAGAGTAAGTGAGAAAGAAAATTTCCCATTTTTTTCTCTCACAAAACAAGGCTAAGGAAAATATGTATTGCATGTTTTCTAAACAAAAACCTAAGAAAGAAACATGGATTAACTAGTGAGAACTACAATGTAAAGCACACCAGCACCTCCCAAAAACCAGGCACACCACACAGCACTCTGGAGGATCTCTATGAGTTCCAGGCCCACCAGGACGTAGAGTGGTACCCTGCCTCAAAAGACTAAGACAGCTGAGAAGACAGGTGAGCAGATGAAAGCACCTGCACCCAAGCTGACATCAGAGTTTGGTTCCTGTAGGCCCACAGAAATAACCAACTCCCAGAAGTTGTCTGCTGACCTTCACATGGATGCCAGGTTACACACATGCTCATATACACACACACACAATAAATATGATGTAAAAATAAATAAGGGGCTTGAAGGATGGCTCAGCAGTTAAGAGAACTCATTGTTCTTCCAAGGACCTGGATTCAATTCCCACCAACTACATGGTGGCTCACAACTGCTTTAACTCCAGTTCCAGGGGATCTGATACTGTCTTCTGGTCTCAACAAGCACTAGGTCCCCACAGTGCATGCAGATACATGCAGCAGTGGTGGCGCACGCCTTTAATCCCAGCACTCAGGAGGCAGAGGCAAGCAGATCTCTGTGAGTTCAAGGCCAGTCTGGTCCAAAGGGTGAGTTCCAGGAGAGCCAGAGTTACAACAGAGAAACCCTGTCTTGAAAAACAAAAAAATCATGCACGTAAAATAAATAAATCTAAATAAGTAAGAAATGGGTTCTTCAGTACTACCAAGGGACCAAAACAACAAAGTCAAAAAATCTTTAAGAAAAAAATTAAGATCAGACATGATGGTGCCTACCTCAAGTCCCATCAGTCAGGAGGCAGAGACAAGTGAGTCTCTGTGGGTTCAAAGTCAGCCTGGTCTACAAGCCAACTAGGGCATAGTAAGACCTTGTCTCGTGTGTGTGCATGTGTGTGTTTACGCATATATTATTCTTATGTGTGTGAGTGTTTTGCCTGCATGTATACAAGCATACCTACCATGTGCCTGCAGTGCCCACAGATGCCAGAAGAGACCATCAGTTCCCTGGTACTGGACTTACAGGCAGTTGTGAACCACCATGTGAATGCTGGGAACCAAACCTGGGTTCTCTGCAAGAGCAGTGAGTGCTTTTAATCACTGAGCCATCTTTCTACCTCAAATAAATCCTTTTCCCCCCCAAGACATAGAAAACTTACAGTCATTTAGCATGCTGGGCAGTGGTGGCCACGCCTTTAATCTGAGCACTCGGGAGGCAGAGGCAGGGGGATCTCTGTGAGTTTAAGACCAGCCTGGTCTACAGAGTGAGTTTCAGGACGGCCAGAGGTACAACAGAGAAACTGAGTCTCGGGGGGAAAAAATTTTAAGAAAAATGGATGTTGATTTACAAGAAGCAACATAAAACGGGGCCATCCCAGTAGCTGCCTCTGAGATGCCAGCATTGTTTAAATCCACAAGAGGACGCAACATGCTTCCTGAGATCTGCACTTCGGAGGCCCTAGTAACTGCCCTTCACAAACACTCTGCGCTGAACATACCGTCTCTTGACATCCCCACAGACAGACACTTCTTAAAGCGACACTGCTGGCACCGGTTCCTGTTCATCCTCATGATGGCACAGTTCTCGTTCTTCAGGCACTTCTTGTACTGGATGTTTTGCTGAATGCTCCTCCGAAAGAAACCCTAAAATAAAGGAAGATGTACATGTCTATCCACGTAAAGACAGCCCAGCCCATGACGTGCTCTCAAGGATGACCCCTCATCTATCCAGTATATGTGGACCTGGGCCCAGGTCACAGAAAAATGTCCTGACACAAAAGTTAACTGGATCCTTACTGGAATATCAGTAGATACAACTCACACCAGCCAAACAGAATTCCTCTTCCCTCTGAAGATCTTTTTATAAGCACTCCTGTTGCTAGACGTCACCTGTAGCCTCATGCTATACCTTGAAAGCAAATTCCGAAACTTTTTTCTATTTTTTTCTTTTTGAAGATGGGCCTTGTAGCACAGGGTGGCCTAGAACCCACTATACAGCTAGGAATGGCCTTGAGCTCCTGATCCTCATACGTCCACCTGCCAAGTGCTGGGGTGACAAGCATGTGCCACCATATCCAGCTTTCAAAATGTCTGAAACATAAAAACTGTGTTTTAGAAAGCTGACAGAGTTAGACGGCTGAAATTCTATCATTAGAACTTAAGTTACAATACAGAGCTTGGTCCTTTCTAGATCATTACCTGTTGATACCAACAAAGCCTACACACATGCCAGATGTCCCTGGCCACATGTCAGTAGAACATGTTACCTACATGCCCACAGCCAGCAAATGACCTGGGGACAGTTTCCAGGCAGAAGACTATAAACAGCTGTCCTGACCACATGCACCATTAAACACATGCTCTCTTCATGCCAGTTCTTCATCAACCTCTAGCTCAGTGTTCCCAGGAAGAACAGAAAAGAAAAAAACTATAAAATCATTTCAAACTGCATTTTCCCTTGATAGTACCACTGACTACACACGACCTAACTTTATTAAATACTCGGGTATATGACTTTGGCACCCTACTGCTGTAATGTGCTTGGCTTAAATAATGCAAGGGTGAAGGAAGACGCTGTTCTAAAGAGTACTGAGGGCTAGGGGTAGCGCTGGTGAAGCTTTTGCTCAGCTTGTGTGAGACCTTGGCTTCCGTCCCCAGCACTACCCCAAAAGCATGCGTTTAGCAGAATATGGTGACACACACCTGTAACCCTACTAAGTTGGGAGGCTAAGGCAGATTTTGTGTTCTAAGCCAGCCTGGGCTATATCAAAAAAATCCCATCTCAAACAGACACCACCAAGATATTGATCAATTATTTGTATTTATAATATGGTGCCAGAAAGATGGCTCAGTAGTTAAGAATAGCAACTGTTTTTCCATAGGACCAGCACCCACATGGCAGCTCAGAACCATTTGTAGCTTGTTCTAAAGACTCTGACACCCTCTTCTGACCTCCATGGGCACCAGTCACACAAGCGGTACACAGACATACCTGCAAGTAAAGCAGGAATACACATAAAATACTAAGATACTTTTTAAAAAGAATATATACTTCATTCAGATGATTTTATTTTCTAGCTGTAAAGTGAAAATGAACTTAGCTTAAAAGTACTTCACATTTTCATAAAATAAAGTATTTACACAATTTGTAAGAACAGTAGAAAAGAATTACATCTACAGAAAACACATAGTCATTAAAAGCTCACAGATTCAACTCATTCAGAACTGTCCCAAAAGAAACTTGCTCTTTCATCATGAATGTTCCTTGTCTTACTCGCCCTGCCATATCCTGCCAAACCGTATCCCTAACTCTAGCCCACAGTGAGAAAACAGCAGGGACACATGTCAACCTTGTTAGCTTTGGCAACAGGAAAATGTGCTGGATATAAGAGAGATTCCTGGATGTAGTAGGAGGCAGAGAGCCACCCCAATGAGGCTACCTGAAGCTCTGGTTGCAGTCACTAGAAATAATTAGTTTACAAATTAACTTTTTCCTGAGTGTTCCATTTGATCTCCAATGATCTAACTCACACTTCTAGTATATTGTTTGTTGATGCTTTGTTTTGCTCTTGTCTTGTGTCTGAGATAAGGTCTTGCTAAGGAGCTCAGGCTGGCTTTGCATCAACAATCCTCTTGCCTCAAGCATTATTTTTCAGCACACTACATTGTGACAAATATGTAGCAGTTATTCTCAGCCCACAGCATCTAGAGGATCCGATCTGACATGGTCTGAGTATGTTCCCCAAAGATCATGTTCTGGAAACGTAACACCCAATGCTATGGTGTTGACAGGTGGGGCTTTATGAGTAGAATTACAGATGTCCTGCGTTCTTGAACTGGCTAATATTAATATGAAAATGCATTTGTTATAAAAAGTAAGGTAGGAGCCCGGCCTTTAATCCCAGAAAGGGTTAGGTAGATCTCTGTGAGTTTGAGGCCTGCCTGGCCCACATAGGTAGTTACAAGTCTACACAGAGAGACCCTGCCTCAAACAAAACAAAAAAGTGAGCTGCTCTCATTCCTATACACACTCAAGCTCACATTCTTATGTATGAGCTGTCTACCCCCATTCAACACCTTCTTCCTAACAGAGTGACCTTGCCAAGTCACAGCTCCCAGGCCCCAAAATTCTAAGGGAAGTTGACTTCACAAATTACCTCACCTATGGTAATCTGCTTGAGCAAAGAGAACAGATTAAGACCTAACTCAAATCTTGGTTTATAGGTATGATGCCCATGCCTGTACTCCAGCCCTTGGCAAAAGGCAGAATCATGAGCACTGTCATCCTCCACTGCCATACACAGCAAGTTCTGGGCCAGCCCTAGACTACCTGAGACTCTGTTTCAAAAAAACAAACAAACAAAAAAAAAAAAAAACAGAAAGAGTAAAAAATGAACTGTTCCCACAAGGCAGTGTAGCACCCTATCTGTCTGGTCAACACCTGTTTCCTGACTACCAAGTGCAGATGAAATATTGTTACCTCGGGTGGGTTTCAATTAAGAACAGACACAACCCTCTGAGATGCAAGCCTGGGCCTGTACAGCCTAGGCAGAGGCTCTCCCCTCTGATGGACTGACCCAGAGCACATGGCCTCCAGGTCATTTATTGAGGAAAAACGCCATCCACTGGTACAAAGGTCTTAACTGCTTAATGAACAGACCGTCCACAATGCACCAACCCCCGACTTTAGCTGGCCGACTTGATGCCATTTTACAGGCGAGGTATTCAGCTCAGGCTGAGGGAGGGGACCATAAAAAGTTTCTCTATGTTAGCAATAATAATATTGGGTGCTTTCAACATAAGGATCTCAGTGGGCAAAGTCAAATCTGGGCAACAGTTACTCCATCCATGGGTAACAGAGTAATAATCGCCAGTTCTCCAGACTAGCAGCCTCTCTGCATTCAAGAAAGCTGCAGCCCATCCACACCCAGAAAGCTGGTTCCAACAGCTAAGGAAGGCGACCTTCTGGCAGCAGCTCTGGCTGCCACATACAGCAGCTGTTCAAAGTTCGTATTACTGCACAGAAGTGCATGTAGCTTTACAATATTTGGGAATGAGTTTAAATATGCCACTACGACCAAAGCTTGTGCCTAACAGGCTAGTGGAAGAGCCAGAACTGACACTGCTCCACACCGAGTCACTTAAACCAAGACAACAAGTTTACTTTGATCAAAATCTTAGACGCTGAACAGGAAGAGCTGATTTCTCCCTCCCTTCTAAGTAAACTGTGGAAATTCACAAACTAACCCACTTTTCTTAGTCCCAGGATTAGATTCGTAGAAAGAAATAAAAGCTTGCTTTACCTTACAGCCTTCACAAGCATGAACTCCATAGTGGAATCCCGAGGCCACATCCCCACAGACTTTACAGAGCAGAACCATGCCACTAAACTCTAGGGCACAAACAGACAGGAAATAAAAGGCTGAAACAATCGCTCGTGTTTTTTTCCAATTAAATATTTTATCTCATTCAATTTGAAAGTGCTTTAAAACAATGAACTTATACCTTTATAATATAGATGAAAAAAACTAACAAAGGAAAACCAGTCTGTTTCTCTCCCTCCCCCAGTAGTAGGGATTGAGCCAGAGGCCCTTGCCCAAATTCACCAAGTGTACCACGCCACACCCGCACCAAGAGCTTGTTTTTTCCTTTTTAATGATTTCAAGCATCCATGGAAAGTTTCTAAGTCCATAGTTACCTAATACCAGACATGTAATTAGAAAACAACTCTCCTAGATAAAAATTAAAAAATCAGAGAATTAATCAATAGAAAATGCGAGGAGGGGGTGAAGAGACGGCTCAGTGATTAAGAACACCTGCAGAGGACCAAGGTTCAATTCCCAGCACCCATGTGGCAGCTGACAACCGCATGTAACTCAGATCCACATAATCAGATGGGGCGCTCTCTTCTGGCCTCCCAGGGTACCTACACACACATATTCTTCCAGGCTCACACACATACATACAAATTTTAAAAGCAAATAAATAAGTAAACCTTTTAAAAAAAAGAGAGAATGTAAAGAAAGCTGGAGTAAAGTTCAGTGAGGGGTGCCTGCCTAGTGAACACGAGGCCAGGGCTCAATTCCCAGCGTCATTAGAAAAAAAGAAAAAGAAGAGTCTGAGCTGTGCTGCTTCAATCCAATGACAAGAGCTGTGCAAAGCCCCTGTCTTCTCTAGCCAGCCTGCTGCCCTGATCCACCCACACTCACTCAGGTAGGCCACCTCACAGGTCAGCATGCTACTGCTTGGTATCCTAATCCCAAATGCTCCCAGCTCCAGCTTCATAAAAATAAACCCAGCAATTACTACTCCAAAGACAAGGCTCAGTACTAGGGGTCCAGCAGAATAGTCCTGTACGTGTGTGACAAAGGGAAAAAGAACCACACACCATCCAGCCCGTCTGAAACTCCTAACGGCATCACTGGCCATGGTCACCAGAGTGGCACCCGAATGTAAAGCCCAGCTGGATACGAAACCAATCTGCAGTCAGCAGTCACAAGATAAAACACTAACAAACTTACTTGTCATCCCGCTGTGGCTCTTGGTCATGCCAGGAGCACCCGACTTGCCTGTTCTCACAGGACAGTCTGTGCGGTCACTCTTCAGGGCGCCGTCAATGCTGGAGATATCACCGTTCTTGGGATTGCCGTTGGCATCGGTGTTGGAGCTATTTGGAGAAGACGGAACGGAGGACGATGAGGACTGGAAACTGTTCTCAGAACCCTCGCTGTGACAAGAGGCGGGGCTGGAGGCAGAGCTGGAGGAACTGATGTAGGCAATCACGCCTCCTAGAAAGTGGTGCAAGTAGACAATTAGATACAAGATGATGCGTGCATTTGTCTTTACTCATGTAAACACACTACTTTACTGAATTGTCAAAAACATTGCTGGCTTCAGAAACAAAAGTGCTTGACACTCCATCTTTTACACCAAAAGACTCTCTTTCTTCATGTTACCCCGGCCTCAAGTTCCTGTTGTTTACCCTTGAGGAAGCTTCCAACAGTGTGTTTGTCATACGCACACAGACCCAAACCTAAGGATTTCCATGTTCTAACTTGAGTGCCTTCATGACCCACAGCCAGAAAACTGCTTTAGACACCCTGCACTGGTCCTCAGCACCCCCAATCACTCCAGTGCTTGCTTCCCCAGTGCCTGGCTGAGACACAGGCTAACTGGTAACAGGGGTTCCATTTGGTCATTATCTTAATGCAGGGAACCCTTCCCAGCTGCTCGGACACTCCCTGTCCCCGGCTCACCTCCCTCCCGGACCCACCTACCCTGGCACTTGCACACTCTGTGCAGTTCTTAAGGGTCCAGATACACCCTTGTATTCAAGAACACCCGTGTGTTCTTCTAACACACTGTTCCAGGCGCATTACAGACACTGGCAGGAGATACACATTATGCAAGAATACCAGTAAGGAAGACGCTAATCTTATCTACCAGACCTCCTCTCAGTCGGCCCGATAAGGACAGCAAGTTCATCCAAGTAACCTCCACAACCTCTCAGAAAGGCCTGGGCCTCTGCAAAGCTGCAATCTGCTCAAGATGAGAAGCAGTGTTTAAAATTGTTCCTAGGGTATAATTTTAAACTTCTTCCCTCAAAGAGATAAAATGCTGTGAGTAACCTCAAGGCCAGATATATTATTTTCCCAAATCCCAGACCAAACAAGAAACTCTCCTCTTCTCTGCCAGTGTCCACTGTGGTTTCTCCACCTCCATCATCAAACAGTCACTAGCCCCTCAACGTAGGGCAGAAACAAGGGACCCTCTCCTCAGCACTGTACTGAAGTCGCACTACACCCACTGTTCGAGTTTTTCAGATAGCCCTGAGCATCCAGGCAGTGCTGTACACCTCAGTGCACATTACAGGGATGACGCCTGCCACACACGTGTAAGATCTACTTCTGCCTAAGTGAAGCCCACACTGATTAACAGATTCCAATCAGTGTCAAATATATCGGGAAGCCATGGTCAGACATGGGCTCCTGACAATAGTCTGGATGATAACATACAGGAGGGGGTGGGGAATTCAAGTGCAATGAAGTATTATTAAGTTGGAAATAAAATTGTAGGAGATGAGGACATGGCTCAGTGGTAGTGCTACTGCCTAGCATGGACAAAAACAGAGAAGTTTCCTAAAGAGAATAGGTGTTTGGCCCAATGTTTATAAAGATGGGATCTGCATTTATCAGTTGTTTAAAAAAAGGAAAGGTGAAAAAAGGCTCCACAGGCAAAGCATGTGTGCCACACGTGAGGACCAGAGTTCAGATCCCCAGAACCCAGGTGGAAAGACAGGTAGGAATGGCTAGAGAATGCTTAGTCATTAAGAGCACTTTGTCCACTCTTGCTGAGGACCTGAGTTCAGTTCCCAGTACCCATGTCAGGCTGCTCACAATCACCTGTAACCAGTTCCAGGAAATTCAACACCCTCTTCTGGGGCTCCACAGGGACCCCACCTACATGTATGTGCACACACGTATACATAAATCTTAAAAACAAATGCCAAGTAGGCATGGTGGCCCACCTGTAGTCCCTGTGCATAGGAGGAGATAAGAAGGCCCTGGAATGGGAGTAGCCCAACAGTTCAGCAGGAGGACCTGCCTTACTGTGTGAGGTAGAGAGCAACCAAGGGACACGCCCAACATCAACTTCCAGCCTCCACATGAATTCATACCTGCACACATGCCAACACAGACACATATAGACACACACACATATATACACAATAACAGTAATAATGCAACAAAAATAAATAAACCACAAGCAAAAAGTCGATGCTCAAACAATCTTCCCAAACCCAGATATTTTCATTTACAGACAAGGAAAAGAAAAAAGAAAAAGAAAAAAAGACAGGCATGGAATTCAAACCAGTTTCATTCAGTCTACTGTGTTGAAATCAGATATTGGATACTTATTCAAGCACCCACTGGCCACATCCAGGTTAGCGCATCTGAGGAGTAAGGCACAGCCACAGCTCTTGAGCTGCTACACCCCAGAAGAGGGGAAGAGATAGGGGTCACCTTAGCTGGGAAATTCCTCGACTACACACTTCACAAGACTTTTCATTTCTGTGCATGTGTCTGTGTTCCTGAATGTCAAGTGTGCGTGGGTACCCACTGCCCAGAAAAGGACAGCAGATCCCGCAGCTGGAGTTCCTGGCAGACGTGAGCAGCTCAGTGTGGTGCTGTGAACTAAATCTGGTCCTCTGGAGTAGGAAGGGCTCTTAACCCCAGAGCTATCTCTCCAGCCTCTACATTTCACTTTTAAAAACAAAACAATAATTCACTAAGCCAGGCATGGTAGCGCATGCCTGGAATCCCAGCGCTTGGGAGATAGAGGCCGGAGGATGGGGAGTTCAAGGTCATCCTTAGCTACATATCAAATTGAGCTCAGAAGGGTTCATGAGCCCCTCCCTCAAACAAAATGCGTACATTATATAGTGCGTATGCATACATTCACACACATTATGTGGGCGAGTCCATCACCACACCACCCACTAACACACATCTGAGCTCTCTTAAAGCTGGAGGTATAATCTTCTCTGACCAATGTAAATCACTGGACCAGTGGCACCAGCTTCTGGCTGGAAACTTGTTTAAATGCAATTCTCAAGCCCATCCCAGCTCTACTGCATCAAAAACAGGAAAGGAATGATGTGAGGAGCACTCAGCTACCACACCTGGAGGGTAGCGGCCAAAGGCAGCTTCTCAGCTGTCGCTGACTTTACATGTGTAACTTCAGGTCAGAAACCAAATGGGTGCTCAGTGGTTAAGAGCGCACCCTGCTCCTGCAGAAGATCTGAGTTCAGTTCCCAGCGCCCACACAGGTCTGCTTCCAACTGACTGTAACTCCAACCCTAACTTAAAGCACCTAAGTGTGTATCATAAGAAGAAAAGCTTTCCAACTTTTGAGTTTGTTTTCATCACTGAGAGAAACTGTGAGAATTACACCACCAAACTACCTGGTGCTCTTTTTCTAACACATGCTTCCCAGGCCCTGACCTGACCAGAGAATGTGGCCTCAACAGCGGGCACTATAACAGGCTCTTTGTACATAGAAATTTTTAAAATGGCTACAATGAAAAATTCAAACACAAACTAGCAAGTTGGGAGTAGTGGGGAATGCCTGCAACTCCAGCACTCACAAGCAAGGCAGGAGGAGAGTCATGAGTTACACAAGCCCCTGCCTCAAAACCAAACCAAAGCAAGGAAAAAAACACAAACTAGCCAGTTATAAAGGTTGCTATCTACTAAACACAACTGCCTAATTATCTGAAATGTCTTGTGAATTCAATGAGAACCTGGAAGCCTATTCTGCCTGGAGAATACCGTGTCTGGAGAAATCACTAGACCATCTGTCTTTAAAAAGCTTAGGAGACATGAAGTGCCCATCATAAATCCCAGGGTTACTAAACTGCTACTGGTTTTACAGGTGTCTCTCCTCAGATTAAGATACCAAGAAAAACATGTTCCCAGTGGAGTTCCTCACAGCTCTGTGTCAGTGCCAACCCACTACCTTAAGAGGATAAAAGCTAGGCTCTCCTTTAAGAAGACCTTCCAGGACCCAGAGTGGGAGTCATTTATTACAAGGTCTTCTGAGTAACTGCTTAGAAATAAACATTTAGTCTATGATGACAGAAGTCAAGAGGCTGGGGCAGTAAGATTCACAAGTTCAATGCCAGCTTGGGCTATACAGTGAGATCTTGTCTCAGAACAATATAAAAGTTCTTTATGAGCCAGGTGGTAGTGGCATGTCTTTAATCCCAGCACTTGGGAGGCAGAGGCAGGTGGATCTCTGAGTTCGAGGCCAGCCTGGTCTACAGAGTGAGTTCCAGGACAGCCAGAGCTACACAGAGAAACCATGTCTCAAAAAAAAAAAAAAAAAAAAAAAGAAAAGAAAAGAAAAAGAAAAAAGAAAACTTAATAGAGTAGGCAGGCTAGGGAGATAACTCAGTGGCTGAGAGCGCTTGCTGTTTCAGCAGAAGGATTTAGTTCAGATGCCAAGCACCCACATAAAATGTCAGGTGTGGATTTGTACAACTCTAACCAGGACTGGGAAGAGGGGCTCAAGACTGGAGGATCGCTGAGGGACTGCTGGCCAGCCAGCCAGGCTAGTGAGGGTATGCAAGTAACAACATGGGGTGGGTCCAAAATAAAACATAAGGGGAAATTCCTGGAATGTTATCAATCCAGCTCATATTCAACACCAGTCTTTAGGGGGTTCAAGCGTTTGTATCCAGCACCTTGAAATCACAGGGACCCATTAGAAGAGGCTGCCTTCCTCCAGTAAGCAGTACTCATTTTCTTGCCCTCATCTCCTCTAGACACAATCTGCCAACCTGATGGTTAGCAATGCAGAGGTTAAATGCAAACTTCATAGAAGGTAAGGCTTACACGGCTCTCCATGTGAAAGAAGGAAAATGAAACTCTTAAGTCCTCCCAGAGGACTGAAGCCAACAAATGACACACCTTCTGGTGACACTTCAACCTTCCAATTCCCATTAACCCATTTTGCAAATGAGGAAGCTGGAGCTGAGAAAGATAAAGCAAGGCAGCTAGCTACTAAGCAGCAGAACCAGACACAAAAGTCACCAAGCTATCCAGTGACTTCACAGATCACTCTCACTGAAAAGACTTGAGCAAGCAAGTTTCTTCCCATCTCACCAACCCTGAGTCATCACCCATAAAACGGAAATATATGGCAGTAATTGCAAGACTAAAATCAAAGTGTTCATAAAAGGGATTATTATATTTTTTGTGTGTACACAGACTCTGATGATAAAGCAAGAACTGTAAAATCCCTGATCCAGCAAATCCCAACACTTCCAGAAACAAGCAGAATGCACTTCTTAGAGCCTTGAGCTAAAATTAACTCAGGCAACAGTCCTCTCTATTTTTAGCTGGGAGGGGAATGGAGCTGGGCCAGGTTCCCAGCCAGGGCTTACCCAAGGGTCAACTTCATGCAAGCCAGGAATCAGTGCCCTCTTGCCTTGCTGGAGACCCTAGTCCTGCAGGCTGGGGTCAGCTTTCTCCCTCTCTGGGCTTCCCCACCCTCCTGGAAAGGAGGCTTGCCGCCAAATCACAATCATCCTTTCCTGTTTTGTGCCATTGCCACCAAGGATACTTACGTTCTTACCACAGAAGTGATGTATTAGTAAGCCCTCCTCACAGGAAGGCAAGGCAGACCTAACTGAAGCACTACATTTGCACCTGTGCCCGGGGCCGGGGCTCCACACGGCTTGGTCTCTTCCCTAAAAAGCTTTAAAGGTGACGGGGAGAATTGGGAGCAATGGTGCACTTTTTAGAAGGGTTGGGGGCCGAGGATCACACATGAGCAGTGAGCAGGGGCAGAGTAGGTCTTAAAGAACGCATCCACTGCCAAATGATGTAGCATGTGTGAGATTGTAGTTTTGAGTAAGACTATATAAAAAAATGAGGTCTTAGCATTTGCAAAAATCAACAGTATTTTGGGTTTTGTGCAAAGCACTGGAAGAGAGGAGCCAAGGAATAATCTGGTGTCTGGAAGGTAAGCCAGCTTCACTAGCAAAAGGGTTAAAAAAAAAAAAGCAAAATGCTGACCTGAGGGACTTGACTGCCGACCCGGCTCTCAGCCACACCCCTGTGGTCCGCACACTACCTCCTTCAATGTCACAGCACCGACTGCTCTGATTCAAGAGGCCTAGGCTAGTGTCTCCTACGGCACAGCAGTGAAGCGGGTGCTCCCGGGGTGGACTTTCTGGATTCAGTTAAACCATTTGCCTGGGTAAGTTCCTTAATTTCAATGTGTGCAGTCCTTCATTTTTAGGACGGTGACCACAGTGCCTCCTTTCGTGTGCTGATGTGGGGGACACACGGCCTGACACAAGGGAACTGCTAAACAAGACACTGACTGTCACTCTGCCATCCTTGTGCTGGGAGCATCTGTCAGAACACTGCTAAAGCACCACCCTTCGCCTCTGCCCCAGCCCCTGCTCTGTCCTTCCTTCCTTGACGTATGCCCAGTGCTTTTCTCTGTAGATGCTATTTCCACACTAGTCTTCTGAACCCATTCACCCCATTAATTGCTCAAGCATTTTCTACTTCATCCCTGACCAGTCCCAGTGCTCTGCAACTTCTCTCCACACAAGTTTCTGCCTGTACATCCCTCTCATGTTCTGACCCCGGAATGAAATTTCAAAATACTCTGTACAGGAACAGTTTCCTAAGTTTTAAAATTCAAGCTATAGGCATGGTCATGAAGTGGCTGCAGTGAGTTCTCTTTTACAATACTCTGGAGAGTTTAGTATATACACTCACAATCCTTCCGTGACAAAAATGCAGAGTCAGTTTCTCATCTGGAAATCAAGCAAGGAGAGTAGAGGCAGCATGCCCTGAATTATAGGACAGTATGATGAATGACCTCTGTCTGGTTCAAAGTGTCAACTGAATCACTGAATGTGGCACACCTTATAATGTTTACTATACTCAAAAGGAAGTTAAAGGGAATGATATCAAATGCTCCCTCTGAAAGGTAAACAGCAGAAAAGTAACACATCAGATGACAGGCCTGAACTTAAGGTCAAATGAGCAAGAGGAAATTCAAGACTATAAATTGCAAATCCTATATTCCAGATCAGCAGTTTCTGCACAATGAATGAAATCTAGCTTCAAAATACTTCCCAACACCCTAGCTGACCCCAAGGTCACTGAGTTAGCAGAGCAATATGCCAAAGAGAAGTTGAGTATGTGTGTGTGTGTGTAAGAAGAGCTGCAAAGAATTCATTTTCAGCAGAGTCCAAAGCAAAGAGCCCAACTTGTAACTTGGGAAATGCCCAACCACTTCCACTCATCTCTGGGAGTTTCCCCCAGAGGGCAACAGGGATTAAACAGGATAAAAAAAAGACTGAGCAAGGACCTAGTGAGAACTGGAAACTGGTGGGAAAGAGGAAGCTGCCAACAGCCACCCTGAGAAGGTTCACAGTTTGTAGCTCTAAAAATCAAGACTAGCATCAACAATCACGTCCTCAAAGGTTCAAACCAGAGGAATGTCTAACCCACTTGCCCCAACCACATCATGGAGAGAGCCTGAAGAAGGCACGGTGGAGGGTAAGGTTAGAAGAGGATGAATTCTACCAACCTCTAAATTGCTAGTGAAAAAAGGTTCACCCCACGAAAGATGATTGAATATTTTATCAGGCTATGGCTAAGAAGGACCATTGGTAATCAAAACGGTCATAAAACTATTTTTACCATAGGTCTAAAAATTCATAAAACATTTGTTTCAATGGGCATGATTTTTAAAGGTGCAAAGAACTCAAAATATTCAAAACGGAAACTTGATTTGCTTCAGGTATAAGGGCCATCACTGGGGACTAAAGCGAAGCGGAGGAATGTATCTCTTTGCAGGGAGTGTATCTCTTAGGTTCAGGCAAAGTCGGTCCTGGATTTTTTTTTTTTTTAAAAAAAAGGGGTTTGTCTGTTCTCTTTCGGCATCTGAGTTGGGGTGTCATTCTGCAGTCCATGCCTCCACTTCCTGAGTGGGGCTAAAATGTTTTTAATATAAGTTTTATGTGGGTTCTGAAATCCTAGGATCACGGCGAGCCGCGTGCGGAAAAGCTCCCCCCGCCGCCCGCGCCAGCTCGACTTCGGAGCTGTCCTCCTGCAGCGGGCCGGTCCGTACGAAGTCCATCCCGAGGGTGCTGCAGGTTGCTGCGGGACGCCCGCAGGCCTCTGCCTCGGGAAGACCCACGCACTCCCCGCCCAGCAAGGTCAGCCCCGCTGGGGTCACCCCCGGCCGCGCGGGCTGCAGCGCGCACTGCGGCAGGACGGACGCCCGGCCTCGCGGCGGGTGCGCATGCGCGCCGAGCTCCGCAGGGCAGCCAGCGGGAGCCCCGGGACCACGGCCACGTCACGGCGGAGGCCCCGGGGGCGGAGCCTCGCGGAGGCCGTGGGCTCCCGGGCACCGCCCCCACGTGTCCCTGCGGCCCCGGGGAATGTGGGTCACCGCGCGGCCTCACGTGTCTCCGCCCGCCGCCGCCCAGCGCGCATTATGTAATGCCGCGTCACGCGCCCGCGCAGCCAACCGGCGCCCGCGCCGCCGAACGTAAACACAGCGCGCACGTGGCCCGCGCGGCAGGGCCATGTGAGGGGGGCGGCCGGCGCGCGGGGAGCCCGGGCGCGGGATCCCGGCGGCCCCACGCCACAACGCCGCAGACGCGCGCGCGGCGCTCAGCCCCGCGCCTCCCTCCCGCTCTTACCGGCGTTCAGTTCCGCGGCGCTCCATGGCGCTCGGCGGGGTGCGGCCGTCACCGCGCCGCCCGGGGCTGCAGGCGGTGGGGCTCGCGGGCCCGCCTCATGAGCGCCGGGCGCGGGCGGCTCCTGCGGGCCACACGGCGGCAGCGCGGCGCAGCGGCTTCCTGCGGCAGCGCTCGGCGGCGGGCACGGCGGCTGACGGGGAGGGCGCCTCGACCATGTGACCCGCGCACACCCCCTCCTCCGCCGCCGCCGGCGGTGCGGCGACTCCGCCCGCTCCTCCTCCTCCGGCCGCCCGCTTCTTTCTCCGACTCCTCCCGCTCCTACCCGGCTCCGCTCGCTCCTCCTCCCCGGGACTCTCCCGCTCCTGCCCTTGGCTCCGCCCCCTATCCTTGGTCCCGCCCCCTACGCTCCGCCCCGTCCTCTCCCTCCACTCTGTGGACCCACCCGCTCCTCCTCAGGCCCCGCCCTCTCCTTTTTTTCTCCATTCCTCCCACTTCGGCTTCGGCCTCTCCCTTCGCATGGCTCCGCCCCCTCTGCTTGACCTGCCCCTTATTTCCAAGACTTGGCCCCGTAGGCCCCGCCCCCTGCCGCTGCTACTCTCTGGGCTTCGTCCAATTGCCGGGCCCTGGCCGCGCCCTCCTCCAGCCTTCGGCCCCGCCCACTCCCTATCGCCCCGCCCTCCCAGCTTCACTCGCTGCTGGTGCCCCTCCTTCCCACTGATCTCCCGCTGCCAGAGGTTCCCGTCTTCCCTTCCCCCTGGTGCTCTTTCCCTGCGGACGCCGATCTGGCCACCTCCGCGGTCTACAGCGTTCTCAGCCGCGGAGCTTTCTAGGACTCCGAGCTCGGCTAGCTTGTCCTGCGGACCGCTCTCAACGCCAAGCTTCTAGGGGCACCGACCCTTTCTTTTCCCGCTATCCCCTTAGAGGTGTTTCCATCCAAGCTCTCATCGCTTAAATAAACCCGTGTTGTGGTGATCATCAAATTCACATTTTCAGTGAAGACCTCAGCTCTGGATTGCCATATCCAGCAGCGAGCTTGGTTAACGCCGCGTGACCTCTGTTTAGGATGTAGACGGGTACATGCATTCTCAGAACTCAGGGAACGGTATCCTAAAGATTGGTGCATTTCACCTTGCATCCAAGTCTCCGGTCAAACGGAAAATAGAAACATTAGGTGCGTGCTGAAGTGAGTCCTTGAAGATGTGCTTTGAGGTGTACATTTTAAACGCGCTGCAGAAATAAGATCGGCTGATGTTGGCGCGATGGATGGACCGTGAAATGTAAAGTTTAGGTGGTGGCTATGACCGTTCGTTGTAAAATGTATCCCTGTTTGCGCTGAAAATCTTTAGTATAGAATGTTGGAAGGTGTCGTAGGATAGACACGTTTACATGTGCAACACCTCCCCACCTCCCACCGCACTGGTTCCTTCGCTGTGGCAATCTTTGCTATTTTGGTTAATCACCCCGAAGTCAACAACAAGTCTACCCTCACAATGTCTCGACTGTTCCTCCCGCACTGGGCATGGCTGTCTAGCCTGGGCTGCTGCCACAGCTCCCTAACTGGAGGCGGCTCTGTGGGCCACCATCAGGCTCTTCTGCCCAGCAGTGTGTTATTTTTAAAATAGTAAATGGTCCCTATTATTCTGCCTCAACACTGAAAAAAACTTCAGTCTTCCCCTAATGTGCACAGCTCTGTAAGGATCCTGCCTTGCACTTTACCCAAGGTTCTTTGCTACTTAGATGCCCTCTCAACAAGGTCTCTGACCCAGAGTCCTCTACTTCTCGCCTCAGGGCTTTATCATCCCCAAGTGTTGTCAGTGCAAGTTTCCCAGCTTCCATTGCAGCTTGCCTTTGCATATGAGGTATCAACTACCATCTAACTCACAAGTAAAATGAGGTTAATGCAAACAGTCTAGAAAGACAGAAAAATCACTAGTGGTTTCTGCTCTTACAAGGCTGTCTAGTGTATGTTAGCAGCTGCATGACATTCTGAATGGCAATACTACAAGTAAGTGACAGAAAAAGATCGCTGGTTGCTAGGTAGGCATTTGCAGAAGAGAGATTTAATACGCTAAGCACAGAGGATTTACAGGTCAGGGAAGCTTCTGTAAGAGACTATTACGCTAAATACATGTGAGTGTGTGTCTGTCAAAAACCCATGGGGTGTCTAATGTAGAGAGTTAAAGAGGCGTATGGTGGTGATGATGTGTCCATGTGCCATTGTGAGGCAGGATGATAATGGTGGGGGAAGTTGCATCTTTGTGGGGACAGAAGGTACATAGGGACTCTTGGTACTTTCCATCCGTTTGTGCTGTGAACTGGAAATAGCTATTTGTGTGTGTGTGTGTGTGTGTATGTGTGTGTGTTTAAAAATAGATGAGGCCACAAATGTTTAAATTTTGAACTAATCAAAATGGAAAATATTCCAAAGAATATAAGTCCATCTCTTCAGTAACAGTACAGGCAAAGATAAAACCTGTGCCTAAACCTCCAAGTTTTCAAGACTGCAGCCATCCAGGACCAGAGAGATGACTCGGCATTTAAAAATACTGACTGCTCTTCCAGAGAACCTGAGTTTGGTTTCCAGCACAGAAAGTGTCTTCCAGAACTGGCTGAGTTTGTATCTCATGCTGGTAGCCAAACTTGGTAGTATAAGTATAAACAGGTGGTGCTGGTTTTGAAGGCATGAAGGGGTCATGGAGAGCAACTGAGGCTTGGCACTGTAAGAGACCAGAAGAGGCCACTGGTAAAAGTACAGCCTCAGTAGTAGTTGAAGGCCCAGATTGAAGGGGTCATGTAAAAAAGTTGAGGCGTGGCACCATAAAAAGAGCCCAAGAGAGGCTACTGGTGAAAGTGCACCCCAGTTGCAGCAAGAGACCACAGCAGTTTTGAGATGCCAGTACCATGGGACGACCACCAAGAACAGCAGCAGCAGTGGAGTGGAGCCAGCCAGACCATGGAGGACAAGCTGTGTGTGCTGCAGAAGGCAGAGCCAGAGAAGTGACCCAAGCCCTTTGGAGGAGCCCAGAAGATCATGAGTGAATTCCAGATAATTTTGGACATTGATAATATTTTTCTGCTGTCCAGGGACACTGTGAAAAGATTGATAGATGTTTGGTATCATTTGGTCATGTGTATTAGAAGTCTCATAATTGGTCCTCTTGTAAATGGTTTTGCTGGTGTCGTGTTAAATTGTGTTGTAAAGGTAAAGCAAAAATTTTAATACAGAAAAGGGGAAATGTTGTGGAAATTTATTTTTAGCTGTGTTTAAAATAATTGTTTTTGTGCACTGTTGGGTGAAGGTCTGCATAAACTTTGGCATCTTGTATTGTCTGCAGGTGTTGGAGTTCTGTGGGGAATCCTTGATTGCTTATAATCTGCACTTGAGTTCTGAATGAATAAAAAACACCTTAAGGAAACCTAACACAGGACCCAGCTTGTTCTTTCTTGTTTGGTTTTTTGTATGCTTGTTTCATTTGTTTTGTTTTGACAGGGTCTCAAGGCTGGCCTTGAATTCTCAGAGATCAGCCAGCCTCCATCTCCCAAGGGCTAGGATTAGAGGCATGTGCTGCCACACCTGGCCTTCTTTCCAGTTTTTTGTTTCATACTCTGTGGAGTTGAAAGTTAGTGAAATACTTCAGATAGACACCCTCTTCTGGCTAACGCATGCACCTGCATTCATGTGCACATACACACTCCCGCACACATGTGTAATTAAATTAAGATCTGGAAAGATGGCTTATTGGTTAAGAGCACTGGCTACTTTTCCAGAAGACCTATTCCCAGCACCACATGGTGGCTCACAACCCTCTGTAACTCCAGTTCCGGGATATAAGACGCCTTCTTCTGGTCTCTTCTAGCACTGCAGGCATGTGGGGCATAAGCCTATATGTCGGCAAAATATCCATACACATGAAAAAGGGAGATACATCTTTGAAATTGTACAAATAAAATATTTAGACAATATTTCATAAAACCATAAGACAATCCCTAACAAAAACCAGTGGGCCAAGATGCTTCATGGGGTTGGAGGGAGCCCACTATCCAGGCCTGGATACATTTCTGTGAGGTCATGAGGTCAAGAGACAACCTCTTTCCTGCTGTGTCTCTCATTATGTAACTACGACTGACTTGGAGCCTACTATGTAGACCAGTCTAGCCTCAAACTTATGGCTGTCTATCCTCTTGGCTCCGCCTCCTCAGTTCTCACACACAGTTATCAGATTTTTGTATTAGGCCACTACATTTTTGTTAATGAGCTAACACATCAACAGCAAATGAATAGAGACACCACTAAGCCACTGAGGTAAAACGAGGGAAGGAGAAGCCGGGCTCACAGCTGGTGTGTGGATTGGTGTGTAGAGAAAGCTTCCAGCCTCTTGGAGGTCGTTGCTTTGTGTGTGACTGTGTGTCTGTGTGTGTGTGTGTGTGTGTATGTACACCATGTTAGAGCCGACCTGGGAACTGGGGAAGAGAAGTGGGTCGGATTGGAGGGGTCCCGCTGAGTGACCTCCACACCCACCATCCCTTAAGCTATTGCCTATAGATTTTTTAAAAACCTATTAGCTAACAAGTCTTCTAATACGCTCTGAAAGGATTTTATTTTTACAAGAGAGCAAGGTGGCTCAGTGGGTCAAGGTATTTGCCACCAAGGCTGATCACCTGACTCTGGTCTCCACAACCTGCACGGTGGAAGGAAAGACTTCTGCATGTAGTCTTCTGAGCTCCATTGCAACCCATGGTACAACCCACCCCCACCCCCCAATAAATACTATTTAAAAAAAAAAAAGGAAGATAAAGGAATGGATGCTTTCACTAGAGGGAGAAAAACCACTCTGAAGAGGGTTTTGTTTTCTCAGGAAGATAGGCAAGCTGTGAATAACCACCACTGTGGTTACCACTAATTCTTGCAGAACAGGTCCTTGTAGGTCAAGCAGAACCCTTTCTGTTGCTTTATCAATTGAGCAGAAATTGTTCCTGCTGACCCAGGAGTGCTGGCTGCCTGCCCAGAGCTGCCACCCCTGTAAGCACTCAATGTATGATGAGCCTCTGCAGAGGGCTGAGCTCAGCACAAATGAAAGTTCAAGATGGAACTCAGAATTTTAACACCTTTGCAGGATGAAAACAAAACAGCCGAGGGAACTACAACACAATGACATCACTCAAATGACCAAGCATTTATTTAAATCAGCCAAAGACCCAATACCATGGGAGACATGTCATTCCGACGGCTGCCTACACTTGTCATTGCCCTTTCACTACAGAAAGAACACTGGGATACAATCTGCTTCGTGTTCAGCTTCGGATTATTGGAGGGATTGTTTGAGGGAAACCGAGACATTCCAGTTCTCTGTGAAGAAATACAGAGGACACAGGGCTTCTTCACATGGGGGCACTTACTTCCCAGCCCCAGGTATAACACAAGACCATGGGCACACAGATAGGGTTTCCTACACAGTATTGTTAGTTTTGGGGTGCACAATTATTTGTTGGAGGTAGTAGCTATTCTGTACGTATTAAGATGTTTGCAACTTTTTCTTATTGGTCCTTATCAAGTAGGAGCTCATTATGTAGCCCGGACTGGCCTGGAACTTTAGACCCTCCTGCCTCAGGTTACAGGATTAGGAGTACAGGGCTGTACCACTGGGCCAGAAACATTTTAGGGTGTTTAAGTAGTATCTACCAGCTTCTACTCACTGGTCTTCGGGAACAAAACACCCAGTGTGACGTGTCTCCAAACACTGTCAAATGTCCTTGGGGGCACTCACTTTAGAGGCCTTCTTAGATTTCTGTCTGTGATGTCCCCACGCCCCCACCCCCGCAAAGCTGCCCCAGAGGCTCCCAATTCGAAGACTCCTCAGAGAAGCCTCTAGCGCACACCACCCAGCAGCCTGTCCTCTTACCTTCTGGCTGGCTGAGCCCGAGGTGACGGGAACCACAGACGCCCAAGTGTAAGGCTCAACCTTATGTATGTGTTGGTGTGGGGTATTGGACACACATGTAGGGACTCGTGAAGGCCAGAAGAGGGTGTTGGATCTCTTGGAGCTGGAGTTTTCAGGTGGTTGCCAGTTGCCTGCTAAGAATGCTGAGTACTGAGTTCAGGTCCTCTACATTAAGTGCTCTTAACCATGCAGCCATCCCATCAACATTTACCTACTTGTTTTGTTTCCCAAGACAGGGTTTTTCTGTGTATCCCTGGTTGTTTTGAACTCTGTTTCATAGACCAGGCTGCCTTCATATACTCCAGAGGTCCACTTGCCTGCCTCCTGAGTGCTGGGATTAAAGGAGTGCACCACTGCCAGCTAAATTTATCTACTTTTAGCTCATTCTACTAGAATGTATCATACAGGTAAATTGCATGTACATTTCTTTCTGTAATAGTACATGGTGGGAAATCTTAAATATTCATCAGTAAGGGTCTGTGATTAACTTGGCTGTCAATCACTTAAGAGTCTTGCAATTCTGTAAGAGTATTTATTTCATGGAAGTATCAACTGAGAAAGATCCTCCTTTGGAGTGACCATTATAAAAAGGCCCAAGGAAAGGCAGTATTTTTGCCTGTTCTCGCTCTCTGCTGCTGAGAGCACCTCCTTTCTTGCTGCCACCACAGCCTGATGCCACTCTTTGAAGCTCCCCAGGAATCCCCCAAAACATCAGCGCTGAACTGATTGCTGAGGCATCCAGCCACTGCTGCACTCCCAGCCTGTGTCATGTAGGCCAATCTAATAAATCTGTCTACTATATATTCAATCAGCTCTCTTCCTAGAGAATGCTAGTACAGGGCCACATCAAATTCCCTTACATCCGTATAATGGAATACCACGAATAAAGAGATGGGGCTTTGTGAACTAACAAGCTCCTAGATAGCCAAGCAAATAACTTAATATGTATAATATCCTACTGTTTGGGTAAAAGAAGTTAACAACAGGAAATACATTTTGGGGAGCCAGGTGTGATGGATGGTACATGGACATAAGCCCACCCCTCAGAGATGCTGAACTGCTGCTCATTTGAAGTCAGCTTAGGATCCATAGCAAGGCTGTCTGGACAAGAGAAGTATTTCTTACAGTTGGCAGAGTGCTTTGTCTAGCACACACAAGGCACTGGATTCCATCCTTACCACCACATAAGCTGGGTAATGTAACAAACTACACCTGGTTTCTATATACAGAAGGTGGAATGCCAGTTCTAGGCTTGTTACCAAAAAGAAAAAAATCCAAAAACTGATTGCACCCACTGCCTTCAGAACAGGAATGAGGCAAACTTTACTTTTCAAGTCAGGGTTATCTGGGTAGCCCTGGCTGTGCTGGAACTACCTCTGCAGACGATCAGGTTGGCCTCCAACTCACGGCATCGTGCCTCTGCCTCCTGAGGACTGGGTTAAAGGTGTATTGTAGGCCACCACCAAGTAGAGAAGGCAGACAATTTAGAGCCTCCTACCTCCAACTTCTGAGATGGCTCTGTGCTACTCCCAAGTCTGAGGTAAAGGGTGTGATCTGCTCCCAGGTGTGGTCAAGTACACATGTACTTTACAATATACCTTGTAGGTTGAGAGACCAAGTACTATGACACTGAGCATGTCTGTAATCTCATTACTCAAGGCCAACCTGTACTGTACTTTAATAAGACTGTCTTACCAAAAAGAAACCAGAGTGCAGAGAGAGGGGTAGGCAGGTCTGAGTTCCAGGACAGTTCTGGTCTTTTGGGTGTTGATGCATACCTGGGAGGTGGAGGCAGGAGCCTTAGCTATGTGAAACTATCTGAAATAAAAGCAGAAACCATAGTAGTGGTCACAGAACATCCAATGATTGCAAATATCTGGGGAAAACCTACAGTGACAGTTGGGGAGCCGAGGGGGGACAGAGATCTGAGACACAGGTCCCTTGCTAAGGACTTTCCAGCACAGTAGGTCAGGACCAATTTAACAGGACCCCACCAGCTGCTGTGTGGACACACCAATGGTGGCAAGGACAGAGGCAAGCGTCGGTAATGCTGACAGACCTTTAGCAGAAAGGCCTTTCCCAGTGCTGAGGACTGAGCCACCGAGCCATAGTGGAGACCTGTGCTGTTTCCTAATTTTTAGAAGACTATTACATCTTCCCTCAAATTATGTTTGCCATTTCTACTATGAGGTATCTTTTGCAGGTTTTTTTCATTTGCTTTAACAAACAAATAACATAAGGTCCACTTGTTTAACAGACATTTATTACTTTAGTTTAACAACCTCTATACACAGTAATTTGTTCTGCTGAATATAAAAGAATTGTGGGTCTCAAGACTTTGAGTCTATTTCCTGGAAATTAATAAAATCACCTTTTTAAAATCAAGAGGAAAATCAGTTTAAGAAAAGCATCAATTAGACTTTGATTCACCAAGCCAGATGCTGTTTCAAGACAGCAAACCCAGTTCTATAAGGGCAATACCATCTGTTTCTTCCATACATAAACTCACTGTGGGAAATTAGTGCAAGGTATGGCACAAACAAAAATAGAATGTGGTGGAGTGTGTGGCCTTTGTGAAATGTCAACAACTTCCAGGAAACATACCAGAGTCAAGTAGCACCAGGCACTACCTAAGGGTAGACTGTAAACAAGGAAATCAGACAGCCCACCCAACTTTTCTTACTCCCAAGATGAAACTGACTGGTTGAAGACCCACCTTTAAATAACTGACCATACTTATATGGCTAGAAGCTTAACAGCTGCATACCAACTTGATTACAACTTTTTAAAGTTCACTTGATTGGCATTAACTTGAACCCCACATGGCAGCCATCACTAGTTTCCAAATCCTAAGGGAAATAACCTGCCAATTGCAACTTCACCACGCCATTCCTAAATATGCCTCATTCCACAAAATGTCCAATCTTCACCAGCTTCAAAACAGGAAGGTGTAGACAACTACTGGGCATCAGACCTATCTCCCAGAGATCCAAGAACACAAAACCTTTTCCACCAGGTTTACCTGGCTCCTCTGGATTCAATTTTCAAAATGTGGATTCCAGTTGATCTTACTTTTCTGTGCATTTTTATAGCATGTTTGAAAGTCTCCTTTCCTACTCATTTCTAAGCAGAAGTCCAACTCAAGGTTTATACTCATCAAACCCCGAAGTAGCCACCCGAGTGAACCAGAAGATTGCGTCACCCCAACAGTTACACATGCACCAAACACATCTACATGGCTAGTCTCGGGGCTCAACCTACAGATTTTGCACACCGGATACCACATGGCATTAACACCGCACACTTAACCCTAAGTAGACAACACACAGACACTATGTCTATCAAAAACAAGACACACCATCACTGTAGCCCTCAAACCCTACGGCCCTTGAAGCCGCTATGCTTCCACAGAGCAGTCATGACAACCTGCAGACTAGCTTTAACAGACAACACCTTTAAGCAGACGTGACCATCCTAAATTGTTTATTGGGTATGAATTTTACAAACATTACGTGTGTTAGCGGTAACGGTGGAGCTGGAGGGTATTGCGCCTTCTCCAGGCCGCACGGCGAGAACCACCAATAGTGTGGTGGAACTTGTGGCCCTTCCCAAGGCCCCGGCTCTTGCGGCCGGCAGATGTCAGCCCACGCATCTCTCTGTGCTTGTGGACTGGCTTGGTGATCCACTGGGTGTCGGGATTTCGTCTGATGGCTTTATGGAATGGATCAATGAGGATGACCTCAAAGAACTTATATGTGGAATCTTCACCAACCCAGTAAGAATTCAGGACTCTCAAAGCCCCGCAGTGGCGTCCAGCTCTTTCCTAAAATGCAAAAAAAGAAAAAAAAAAGCCCAGTCAGTCTCCCATACTGCTACCGGTAGCCAACAAAATAAGACAAAAACCCATCAGATGAGACCAAATCAGGTTCAAGTTAAAGATTTTCAGACAGAGATCCTTATTTTCCCTGTTGCACTGAGACACAAATGTCAACACCAGGCCTGAATTTGAGTCTTGTCCCAGCACCCTTCAGCAACAGGGATGAAATGAAATCCATGGCCTCATACACGATTAAAGGAATCCAAAGCTTCCAGCTCGTGGAAGGTCTCCCACAACAGAACAGGGCTCAGCAGCCCAAAAAGAAAAACTGCAAATAAATGTAACACCCGAAAACGGCTCAAAATCTAATGATTTTCAAGTCTCTTAGGTTCTGTACCACTCACTTCCTCTAACACAACTTTTACTATGTAGTTAATAACCGAACAGTAGCGTTTTTGATAGTAGCTGCTATTGTCATAAAGAACCATATACCCAGTGAAGTCCTACTACGTTGAGCCCCCAATCCCCAATGGGTTGTCAGAACAACCGGTACCCCAAGCCATTTACCTCAGCAACAGACTGGAGACTCCGGGCAAACTTCAGCTGGTTAACCCCGTGATGGACGGGCTTGCCGTAAGTCGCACCCTTAGGAACTGGGCGTTTGCGGCCACCACGGCGGACACGAATCCTGTATATGACATAGCCTGCGCGCACACACACACAAAAACCCCAACAGGTGAGTCACGCAAGGCTCCCCGAGGATCCCCGCTCGCCGCAAAGATGGGGTAACCTCTGTCACGTTCATCCGCACTGTCGCCGTCACCCACCTTGCTTGGCCTTGTAGCCCAGCCTCCGCGCCTTGTCGGGCCGGGTGGGGCGGGGAGCCCTGTGCAGCGCGGACAGCTGGCGGTACTGCCAGCAGCGGACCCGCAGGAGGAAGCGCATCACGTCCGACTGCTTCTTCCGCCACAGCTCCTGGATGTACTTGTAGGCACCCATGGCGGCTCACCTTCGGGAGGAGGCAGAGCTGAAAGCGACCGCGGGCGGGGACACAACACGGAGACAGGCCCAGGCCCCGGCCTCCCTCCCGGAACCCCGCTCCTCCCACAGGCCCGGGCCCAGCTCGGTTCCCGCCGCCATCGCGTCTCTCCATTCGCGCCTCCCGGAGGGCGGCGTATCGGCGCCCTCTCCACCCAGCATCCCGCCAGGACGGTGGCGCGAGGAAGAAACTCTGAGGCGGCGGGGCCGCCGGGGCCGGATGGCTGCAGACGAGCGTGATTCGCGACGGATGGGAACGCAAATACCCTCCAACCTGCCTACCTGATGGCTGCCAGCAGAGGAAAGGAAGAAGGCTTTCTCCCACAATGCCTTTTGTGGCTCCTCCCCCAGGCCGGCGATCCTTCTTCCGGTGGGGCGGGGTTGGCCGCACAGAGCCTCATGGGGCATGTAGTTCCAACATGCAACCTGATGGGCGGAGTCAGGATGCCGCTTCCGGATGTAGTCCCTCCCGCCCCCCAGGGTTGCTTCTGAACCGAAAAGGTTGCAGGAGGCTAGGGGCTTAGAGTCGGCGCGCGTCCCGGGTGCGGGTCCGGAGGAGGCGGGTCGGGGTCGGGCTCCGGAGCGGCGTCCGTCCGCGGGCCGCGGTAACCGTTGCTCCCGGCTCACTGCCCCGCAGTGTCAGGTTGGTGTTTCCGCCGGCTCCTCGCTCGGTGCTGCGCGACGCGGGCGGGCCACGGGGTGGACGTAGGCGAGGTGGCTGAGCGCGTGGGCCTCGCGCGTGCCCTTGAGGACGCTGTCGCGCGTGGAGAATGGGAGCCTGGAGGGGGTGAGGTCAGAACCCGGGGGCTTTGTTTTATGGATGTTTTTAGGGTGGCAAATTGCTCGTTTGCCCTGACCGGTTAGGTGCGTCTGTTTTGGGAAGGATGCAGGCATTCTGCATTGCGTTCTTTATTGAGAAATAACGGTGCATTGGAGTTTTTGCATCTCCGGAAATTTTTTTTTTCATACAGTCGTGCAGCTTTAATAAAGTCTACGCTTGTTTGTGGCCAAGGTTTGGGAATCACGTTTACCTTTTTTTTTACATCAGTCTGTGGCTCTGTTCATCTTTAAAATAAATAATAGCTTTAGCATTGTAAGAATCCTCACCCGTCCTTTAAAAAAAAAAATCAACACACAGGGCGCAGCCTCAGCTGTTGGCGGTGCAGCCGCAAACGACGCACGAGTTCTAGCCTTGGGAACAAAAGCTGATACCCAACTGTGTATTGAGTTTTGCCAAGTGCAGAGGACACAGATCGAGGCAGTGAAGGGGGATTACAGTTGCCCCAGCGCCCCAGGAGGGTGGAGCGTGGAGGGAGGCCCGGTTCAGCAGAGCCCTCATGGGGGCGGGGAGCACCGATGTAGCCAGTGAAGACCAGTCTCGAACTCAAAGCCTCCTGCTTCTGCCCCCAAGTGTGTGTGTCCTTGCATGTTGAATGTTTGAAGGGCATGTGGTGGACAATTGTGAGCTACCAGGGCCTCTGGAAGAGCAGTCAGTGAGCTTAACTCCTGAGCCATTTCTCCAGCACCACTGTTTGCATTTTTGTTGTTTTTGAACTGGAATTCACTGTGTAGACCAGGCTGGCCTCAAACTCAAGAGATCCCCCTGCCTCTGCCTTCTGAGTCCTGGGATTAAAGACGTGCACCACCACCTGGCCACTATTTGACTTTTCTGTTGTCCTGAATGACATCTTCCTTTTTATCTAAGATGTTGATGTCTTGTCTTCTTGAAGAACAAAAGCCTTGAGGAAAATGTTACCTTACTTACGGTAACCCTTCTGCCTCAGCACTCTTTACCTCTATTCCAGAGTGCCGGGATTGTAGGCATGAGCAGCCGTGCTTAGACATCAACATCCAAGCTGGTCTCTGACTCACTATGTATGTTGCTGAGGCTGATCCTCTCTGCCTTCTGAGTGCTGAGATTACACATCTCCATTTAGGTCTTTTTACCGTCTCTCCAGATGGTCTTTGTGAGAAACTGCTAACACTGCTTTCCCTGTGGGAGCTAATAGCTAGGGGAATGGGGTGTGGAAAGGTTACTTTATTCTGTGTCACCCTTTTAATATTTGGAGTTTCCCCTGTATTACTGGTTCAACTTAAACTTTAAGGGAAAGGAAGGATTTATTTTAGTGTGTCCGGTTTAAAGTCCCTCCGTTCGCTCCACAGTGCTGACCTGGGAGAAGATGGGAAAGGGCTGCAAAGTCGTAGTGTGTGGGTTGCTGTCTGTTGGGAAAACTGCAATTTTGGAGCAGCTCCTTTATGGAAACCACACTATCGGTAAGATTATGTTTCTTAGTTTTTCTGGAAGCTGGTGGACGGCACTTGTTGGTCATGCTAAATGGTGTTTTGTTGAAATTCAACAAAATGTTTGCTGCAGTCCTATAACAGGTCAAAAACCAAATGGCAGGTAGGCAGGAATAATGAAATGTGGGGTGCCGAGCACTAGCATAAAAGGGGGGTCTGGGAATCTAGGGTCTCTGAGGCAGTAAGATTGAGGGATGCCATTCCTCAGCCAGAACATTCCGATGCCGCTGTATAGGTTTAAAAATGAAGACATGGCCGTTTGCTACAGTATGACCTAATTGTGTAAACTGGCATTATCTCACTGAATTATTCCCTCAATGAGTAAAATAACTATTTAGTATTTTCTGTATCACACTGCATATGATGGTGCTTTGCTCAACCACAGAGGTGAAAAAGATGGCGTTTCTGGCTTTAATTAGGTTATGATTTTGGTAAGAAGACAGATATACAGGGACGCAGGGTAAAATGAAGTTTATGTAAGAGATTAGTCAAGGGCAAGCTTTTCTTAAAATTATATTCTTGAGTACAGGAACATGGTAACACATAGCTATAGTCCGCACTTGGGAAGCAGAGGCCAGGAGGGTCACATAATTTCAAGGCCAGTCTGGGCTACATGTGATACTCTAAAAAAAAAAAAAAGAGTTTAAAATTATTTCAGTTTACACTTTAATGCATATATTTAATGCATTTTTAATTATAAATAATGTAACTTTGACAGACAAAAGCTGTTTGGGTTCCGATTCATGTATCCTTCTTTACAATTCTGAGAATCTCCTAGAGAGACCCTGGCATTCTACAGAAAACCAGCTACCCTGTTCCATCCTTGCTTCTGATGGAGACTGAAGCTGCTGCCTAAATCAGCCTTTAAACAGTTCAAAAAAATAGATAATAATAGGTAATTGTTTCACAGTCTTCCATTCCTGCATTAAAAAGAACCAGGGTCAGTCTTGACATGGTGGCACATGCCTTTAATCCCAGTGCTCTGGAGGCAAAGACAGGTGGATCTCTGTGAGTTCAAGGCCAGCCTGGTCTACAGAGTGAGTTCCAGGACAGCCAGTTACAACAGAGAAACCCTGTCTTAAAAAAAAAAAAAAAAAAAAAAAAAAAAAAAAAGAAGTAATAGTAAATCTCACTGTCAAATTTTTTTATAACTATTTTTATACAGGAGAAAAAATTACTTTTTTGGCAAGCTTAATGCTAGGCCAGTTCTAATGGCAGAAGGAAGTTTTTTGTTTGTTTGTTGAGACAAGGTCTTTCGTAGCTGGCCTCAGATTCCCACACAGTTGAGGCTGACCTTGAACTACTGATCCTCCTGCTTACACCACTCAAGTGCTGGATTTATAAGTGTGTCTCACCTCAACAAGCTAAAGAAACTTTATTTTTGGCTGTCCTGGAACTCACTATGTAGACCAGATTGGCCTTGAACTCATGGAGATCCTCCTGCCTCTGCCTCCCAAGTGCTAGGATTAAAAATGCGTGAACTACCATGGCTGGCAGAAGAAATAAATTTTAAAAATTAAAAAAATATATTGTATGTGTTTTGGGGTGTGGGGCATGAGCAGAGATTATAGGATCTGGTGGAGTCCTCTCCTTTTGGTGGGCCCAGGAATTACACTCATGTCACCAAGCTTGAGAGGCATCTTGATGATCCAAAAAATATATTTAGAAAAACAAGAGTCTTTCAGATGAATAACTTTTCATTTGAAGAAATTAGTCAAGTAGAAATGTGCTAGCAATCCAGCCTCGAAAGGAAGGGAACTAATGAATAACTAACCCTTCTTCTTTTTTTACAGGGCCTGACTGTGAGTCCAGTCTGGCCTGGAACTCAGAGACCCGCCTGCCTCTGCCTCCCGAGGACCGGGATTGAGGGTGTGCACCACCATGCTGGACTGACCCTGGTTCTTTTCAATGCAGGAATGGAAGACTGTGAAACGATGGAAGATGTCTACATGGCCTCAGTGGAGACGGACCGTGGGGTGAAGGAACAGCTCCATTTGTACGACACCCGAGGCCTGCAGGAAGGCGTGGAGCTGCCAAAGCATTACTTCTCATTTGCTGATGGCTTTGTTCTCGTGTACAGTGTGAATAACCTTGAGTCCTTTCAAAGAGTGGAGCTCCTCAAGAAAGAAATTGATAAGTTCAAAGACAAAAAAGAGGTAAGTGGCTATTTAAGACACCAAGAATGAAGTTGAATGCTGTTAGAATCACAGTGTGCGTCTTGCGTAGTTCACATTTAAAAGCCACTTAGTTGTATTCGAGGTGTCTGTAGATAGGGTCTGCGGACTGGCTCCTGCCTCCTGCCTCTGGCTCGGCTTTACTCTGTACAAGGTGTACTTCCCTAGCTCAGGTCCTGCACAGCTCAGTCAAGTCTGGGATCATTGCTTCTTCAGGCCTTTTAGGGTTTCTGTGGCAAAACAGGATTCTTGTCAGCTTCAGCCTAAAACCCCCCACACAAGCTGCTAAGCAATCATTGGGTCCTGTTTGCCATTCCCTTCTGCCCGGAACTCTGCAATCACAGACCTCCGTCCCTGGCTCTGCACCGTTCTTGGAGTCACGCTGGTTAGTAGCGTTGCTACCTCATCTGATCTCAGATTCTTAAGTTTATTTATTCACTTATTTACTTTTTGGTTTTTTTCGAGACAGGATTTCTCTGTTGTAACTCTGGCCGTCCTGGAACTCACTCTGTAGACCAGGCCTGCCTCTGCCTCCCTAGTGCTGGGACTAAAGGTGTGCTCCACCACAACTGACTTTTAAAGGGGCCATTTTGACTACTGGGCTGACAATAGACCTTTAGGGAACAAGGCAAGAAGGAAGGCAGTGAGCACCAGAAAAGCCAGGGGGCAAGGAAGGGAGTTCAGAAAGCAAGTAAAGCCAGCACTTAGAGAAAGCAGGAAGGGACCCCACTGTCAAGTTCTCCAGGTTCTGAGCTGTGCTCTAGTCCGTGCCAAGGATTGCCTGTTGGGGAGTTAAAAACTTAAATGCACGCTTTACTTGTATTTAGTGTAAAATGCTCTTCTTAGCTCACAGTTCCGAGGATATTTGGTAGGTACTTTCTAAGGACTGAATGACCAAGAACACAGTAAAGCTCTAGAGGTGCAGAACCCTCAGCTCTGCAGTGTCTTTACGCTGAAGCAGTGAAGTCACAGTAAGCCATTATTCTAGACTAGATGGTAATTTCCAAGTCAGTTAAGCGGCGGTTAATTAAAAATATAGACCATCTGTATGCACTCCAGAAACGGATCTGTCACTCCTGAGGACGCCTCCGCTGGCCTAGTGCTGGGGACTTAACCCTGAGGCCTCTCTACATCCCCAGTCTTTCATTTTTAAACTTTATTTTTGACAAGGGCTCACTAATTTGCCCAAGCTGGCTTTGAACTTGCTCTGTAGCTCAGGCAGGACTTGAACCTGCGATCTTCCTGCCTCAACTGCAGAGCAGCTGAGATCACTGGCTTTTATCACCTCAGTATCATTTAAGTGAAGCAGTCTGCTACATGGAGGACCGATTCTTATTTATCCCTTTGCATAGAAACTTACCATGGTCTCTCTCACCATTTCCTTCCAGGTAGCGATTGTCGTGTTAGGGAACAAAATCGACCTTTCTGAGCAGAGGCAGGTGGACGCTGAAGTGGCACAGCAGTGGGCAAAAAGTGAGAAGGTGAGGCTGTGGGAGGTGACGGTGACGGACCGGAGGACACTGATCGAGCCCTTCACTCTGCTGGCCAGCAAGCTCTCCCAGCCTCAGAGTAAATCCAGCTTTCCTCTGCCAGGGAGGAAGAACAAAGGGAACTCCAATTCTGAAAACTGAGTCAAGCCTGAAATGCCTGCAGCATGGCACAAGGTTGCTGTTTAACATGGCCCTTTACAAAACTGCCTTGGGCCTTATGGAACCCCTAGGTGGTGATTTAATGCACTTTATGTTATAATTAAGTTATTGGGCTAGTTTGTTATTGTTGGACGTGATATATAGTCTTTATTTGAAACCTGTTCTTGAAATCAATATCTTTATTATTATTGTCAATAAGAATAACAATACTGTCAATAATTTGGAGAGTATGCACTGTACTACGGGAATGGGAATCCTTCCAGGCTGTCAGGAAGGATTCCCATTCATCGTAACTTTACGCAAATTCCTTAATGTGAACATAACTTCAAAAAAGCTTATCACTATGTATATATGATGCGCATGTATGGAGTTGGTTCTCCCCTTCCATGTAGCCATGAGTTCCAGGAATCCATCTCAGGTTGCTGGGTTTGCATGGCAAGCACCCTTACCCTGAGTCATCTTGACAGGACCATACCTTTGTTTTAAAAAGCAAATAATCAGGGCTAGAGAGATGGCTCAGGAATTAAGAGCACTTGATGTTCTTGCAGAAGACCCGGGTCAACTCCCAGCACCTACATGGTGGCTCACAACCACCTATAACTGATTCCAGGGAATCCAGTGTCCTCTCTTGGCTTCTTCAGGCACTGCATGCAGAGAAAACCACACATACACATAAAATACATAAAAGTTATTTAAAGGTTAATCCTCTAATATCTAAGACTATAAAACTTGGAAATTGTTTTGTGTAGCTAAATTGTACCAATAACAACAGCTTGGATCTGTGTGAGTTAAATTCCTATTTCACAGTGTTTTGTAGTTTTGCTTTACTCTATTCCTACCTTAAGGTTAGAACAAGTAGGCTTGTCATATTCAGAACTCATTTTTATTCTATGGCTGGGCCTGTTCTGATGATAAAAACCAAATATTAGAAAGTACTGAAAATAGCTAGGCTGAAAGACAGGAAAGCATCTCTTCTAATAACCTACTCATATTCAATAAAATGTATCAAATACTGAGCTACCTTTAGTCTTAAGTATTTATCTGAGCTTGAACTAAAGCTTATGGAAGATCTCGGCAGCATCTTAACAGTGTAAGTCACTGTATTTAAGCTTCACAGCATTACACTAGGAACTAGTAAGCTGCTTGCTGGTTCCAACTGTATCAACTTTAATTATTTAGCTGAAAAGCAAAATATGAAATAAGTTATAGTAAAGAATGCATTAAGACAACAAGTAAACTATGTAGTTTACTACAGTGTAGTACTTTTAACAGTGGCTGGCCTAGACCAGAGGTTTAAACCGAAGACCACTGTGTCTAAGTTAATATTACATGTCAGCATTGTTGTTTGTTTTAGTGGTGGCACTACACACTAAATCCAAGGCTTCATGCACGTGTGACATGTGAGAAAGGGTCTTAATAAATCACCCAGGCTGTGGACTTGGAATCCTTCCCACACACCCTGGATACTGCGATTATACCCACCAGGTTTGCTCTGCCACCCCCCTTTAAAGACACAGCCTTACTATATAACCCCAGGTGGATGGGACTTTGTAGAGCAGGTCAGCCTTGAACTCAAAGCTTTCCTCTGCTCGGATTAAAGGTGAGTACCACTATGCCCAGTCTTGGCCAGTTTTTAAATAAATAAATAAAATTGAGCATTTTTTTTTTGTTATCACTCAGCTGTGGCTTTATTAAGCCACTCCTTCTAGTCTCCCCTTCCATCCCTGCCTGCATTTAGATGTTGTGCTTTAATAGACATGGAATTAGTAACCATGTTTTAAAAATGCTAGCGCAAACATACCCTTCTTTTGAGGCTCGTCTCAACCCCGGTATGCAGCTGAGAATGACTCTGAACTCTAACCCCTAAGCTGGGATGGCAGGTGTGAGTGTGAGACAGTGCAGCGGCAGTACCTCTGAGCCATGGGACCTGCCCTGCCTGGCAGACCAGCTCACCAGGGCAGCCATTCCTCCGTCCCTGCTGCCACTGCGTCTGCACATCAGAACGCTCTTAGAAAGAGGCAGCTGGGTTTACCTTTGGAGCTTAGCTGGCTTACGTGGTTCCTTGTTTTCTAAGATGGCTCCTGATCCGCTGTGTGAGTACCCGTCCTGGCATATGTACGGAGTACGTATTCCTCAACTTGCTTCAGAAGCAAAGGCTCTGCAGAGTTCAGGAAGCACCACAGCAGGGCCAGAATTGTTCTTAATATTGTTTATTAGCACAGTAACAAATGCAGACATAAGAAGTCTAAAACATATGACCAATCCACTGAGCAGTTCCTATTCCACGCCTTATGGTTAACAGCTTAAGGTATTTCACTACAGGTTTCCACAAATCCTGATTCAACCTTTAAAGTAATTTGCATATAAAATAAAATAATTAACTACTCATTTTCTACGTGGTGTCTTGTAGCCAAGTGTCTGTTTTATATATATGAGGTAACTATCTCTACAAACTGTTAAATACCATTGTTTCTAAGAAGGAAAAACAAATTCCAATTTTTTTAAACAAGAAAATAAGACTTTACATAAATGGCCATGTATGTAACCTATACAAATTTAAGCTGATTTTGAAATTACAGTAGATGACAATCAGTGGAACCCAAGTGTCTACACATACATTCTTTCCTGTTGTACTAAAAGTCAGCTAATCTTGCAAAACTGACAGCTCTAAAAATCGCTATTACCACTTTGTCTACTGTAGCAAGATACCTTAAGTTACAACAAAATCTTGGGAAGTAAGACTGAATAATATCTGTTATAGAAATACCCTACTCTTTACCAACTCCCACCCTCCCCCACCCTTTCAAAATCATAAGCAGCTCTCTTCTGTGACAGACAAATAATGTAAGAACTGAAAACCCAGCTTATGTAGCGTATCTCTTGGTCCACTGTCTGGCCATTCTGTCGTGTTCTGCTCTGTTGGTCATATACTGAGTGGCAATACTGCCCACCAGAGGGTCAGCTGGAAGAGAATGTGAAGATTACTTTGGAGAAACAAAATTAGACGTTTTGGGTAAAAACACACAGCAAACAGTTATGACCATGCCCATGTCTGAAACACCACTCCTTAAAAACAATTTCTAAAAAGATTTGTATGTATGGATACACTGCCTGCACGTCATGGGCTCACATGGGCTGCCATGTGGGTGCTGGGAATTGAACCCTGATCCTCTGCAAGAACAAGTGCTCTGAACAGCTGAGCCGTCTCTTCAGCCTCATCTTCTAATCATAATATAAAGTAAAACAAGGGTGGTTGGGAGGGGAGGGGTCTTGCTGAAAAATGGAGTGGCCTGGCTTTATTTCCTTTGTTCTTCATGTGTCTGATCAAACTCTGGAATCTGGGACATTCAAGGCTACAGGACCAGCTCTATTCACCACTAGCACTGCGGAGCTGTGAAGTGTGTTTGGCTGGTGCAGTTGGCACTCTCTATTGTATACTGTATGCCTAGAAAAGGCCAAAACCCATACCTCCAACTAAATGTGTTTCTCTGAAAGTAGAATGCCTAATTTGTATGTTTATGCAGAAAAATAAATCATTTTTTTTTGTCTTAAAATGGTTACTCCCAATAAGATCACAATTCTAAAATCATTTCTTTTTATTTTAAAATGATTAGTTCCAATAAGATCACAATTCTGTAATCACCAAGTACTTGGCAGAAAAATACCACTTTCAAAAGTGAGCACTGGCTTTGGGACAAGTGCCTAATGAACCATCACCAAAACGGGGAGATAGCAGGGAGGAGCAGAGACACCCACCCAGCCTCGGTGCTGAACACAGAATAGTAAAGCGGCTTCATTTTCCAACTAGGGGGCTAAACTCCTGATTAAAATGTTCTTTGAAAGCTTGGGTCTTATATGGGAAGCAAGTATTTTTCATGCTGTAAGACGTAAAGTGCAGAGCATTATTAACCTTACCAGGATTGCAGTCTGTAAGGAGTGAGCAGATAGAGAGGAGGACTTTCGAGATGGTTAGTGCTGGGCTCCAGTTGTCTTTCAGTATGTCCAAGCAAATAACTCCTTGGCTATTAATATTACAGTGATAAATTCTTGTACGAAATGTAACCTAAAAATAAGGTTATTGTCAAGCAGCATTCGGATAGAATTTTTACTATATTTCAGTTGACTGATCTATAGATAGAAGACCCGACTGTGAGGCTAGAGCTCACTCAAACCATCTCCCTTCATGTTAAGGCAACACCCACTGTCAAAGGCAAAAGGAGTTCAACACTTCTAATGTTCTTTAGGGTCTCTTTTCCCCCTTGATCAGGCTAGCTTGGAACTATGTACCCCAGACTTGCTGCAAACTTTTGATCTTCCTGACTCAGTTTCCAGAATGTTAGGATGACATGTGTGCTACCACATCTGGCTTGATTTTAATGTTTTAAATACAGATATTTATAAATTTGAATCATTAGTTGTTTGCTGACCTCTTGTGTTAGCTGGTAGTAATACACTGCTTCTGTACACTGCCTCTAATAAGCTTGACTATAAATAGCACTTACTTCTAGAAATGCCTACTGCCAACTGAGGGGCCAACCCAATCAGCAGGCATTCACTTAGAACCAGCAAACACCCCAGAACCTGAGATCTCTTCTGACCCACATCTGATCTGGACCGTCTATCTCAATCACAGACTTGACGGAGTACCCACGGTAAGGAGGCGTTGACAGACCGCCAACACAAGCCTGGAAGAAATCTTACCTTTGGAGGCTTGAAGGGATATTCTGGTGTAAAAGTGATGTCAAGGAAGAACACACCGCCTTCATATACTGACCCTGGGGGCCCGAGGATGGTGGATCTCCACTCGTAGATGTTGTCTCCTTTGGGACCAGCACTGTGAAACAACCAGCAAGTAGAGAGACGACTCGTCTCAGCAGAGGAAGCTAAGCACATCTCCACCAGCCTCTGCCCCCTCCCACTTGGAAGACCCCAGTAACTCAAACTCTTGCGTTGACACAGGCGGACTCTGAACTCATGGTTCCTGTTTATGCCATCTGGTAACACAGTGTAAAATCCTGTAATGAAGTCCTGAGACTAGCCCTGTAGATGTGTTTGGGACTGTGGAGTGTCCACACCCAGCACTGTCTCTTGCACTAACAGGAAATACTCTGGTTTCCACAGTAAGAAACTCACCTGTCCCAATCCGAATAGTTACAGTATGTGGCGTTCTGACCTGAGAAATGGAGCACAAGTCTACCTTGTTGCATGAGTGAGCACTATTTAATTAATTAATTAGGTCCAGATCAGCAGTAAGCGCATGCTCTCTCTCTCAGAGGTCAATGCTAGGTGCCTTCCTCAGTTGCTCTCTATTTGAGATAGGGTCTCTTACTGAACCTGAAGCTCACCGACTCGGCTAGGCTGATTGGCAAGAGCTTTGGGAGTCTACCTGTGTGCCCCAGACGGAGCACAGCATAGAAACGCTTCTGCTGCAGATCGGTCCTGGCCTCTGTTAGATGGCAAAACTCAAGTCCACAATTGCTGATATTCCCTGACAAACACTACTCAACGCTCCCCCTCCCAAGACAGGCTGGCTGTCCTGGAACTCACCAAGATCCACTTGTCTCTGTGTGTACCTCCTGAGTGCTGGGATCGAAGGAGTGAGCTACTATGTCAGACTCAAAAATCCATTTCTTACCTTGTCTTCTATTGCTAGGAAACTCGGAGAATACAATCAGCTACACTGATGAGGGGCGAACACTGCCCTCTTCATAAGACCTATCTCCTCGGCATATCCAGGACTTTTATTTAAAGCAAAACAACAGCAAACAAATCACACTCAACAGCTCCTTCATTAAACCACTGATTTGTAACCTAGACATGGAGAGCAGAAGGAGCCTGAAAAGCCAGAACACTTCATCAGAGATCGAGAGCCCGATGTGGCATACGTCTACGACCTCAGAAAGGACTGCAGTGCATTTGACACTCTGGCCTAAGAGACTGGGAGGGGAGACGTGAGCTGTGCAGCAGTCTGCATGACATGAGAGGAGGAGAGAAAGATGCGTGGACGCTGGAACTGCAGCCAGTCCCACACTTGGAAGGCCTTGTGATCCAAAGGCTAACCTAACTAAGCAAGTTCCAGAAGACCTGGCTCCCACACAGCATTGGCACATCGCTGGTGTCCAGGGAGTCTGGACGGCTTTACTGGAACAGAGTGGGCCCAAGCGGTTGTAACTTCCTCAACAGAAGGAGAGAAGCTGGTGGAGGCACCAGTTAAGAATGGCATTCCCACAAAGATAATCTAATTCTTGTTACATTAACACCCGGCTCTGCAACAGGAGTGAACAAATCTCAAATGTCCAAATCCTGGAGTTATCACATCTCTTCATGGTAGCTAAGCAGGAACTCTACATCAGAGTCACACCCCAACCTTCTCTAAGGAATTTAAAAAAAAAATATTACTTTTATGTGTACGGGTGTTGTCCTGCATGTATGAAGTACCCTCAGAGTCAGAAAAGGGTATCAGGTCCCCTGGACCTGGAGTTAAAAATGGTTGTGAGCTGCCGTGTGGGTACTGGGAATTGAACCTAAGTCCTCTGGAAGAGCAGCTAGGCCTCTTACTGCTGAGTTATCTCTCTAGCCCTTCAAGGAAACTTGTTTTCTCCCGTCTTTTGGAAACTATTTCACGTAGAACAGGCTGACCTTGGACTCCTTCCTGCTCAACTTTCTAAGTGCGCGAAGAGATTGTCAATGTAACTTTTCATAGAGCAGAAGCTGACTTGTAGCATACAGACGCTGCAGAATTTAGGAAGAAAAATCCATCTGGGCTATTACACAAGTGTGATGCAGGTTATTCAGCCACACGCTTGTCTCACCACTCTGGAAAGTCGTAATTTCCTCCCACACATACTGCAGGACCTGGCATATTAGTGTTTAAAAATACTTAATCAAAAGGCCAAATATGCGCCTCTGTTCAGGCAGTATTCAAGTTAGATGGAACAATGACATCACTATCTCCATTCTCACCGCCTCGTCCTTCAACTGCAGCTTCACTGTATATGCTCTGCATTATAAAGTAATGACAAGCAAACTCGTCTGGAAATTTACATTTAATACTGGAAAAAAATTGTATACATGAAGAATAAAGACGAGATTTTAGTCATATGTTATAGTCTGTGTGTGCATGTGTGGTGGTCAGAGGAGAACTTCAGGAGTTGCTTCTTTTCTTCTACCAAGTGAATTTCAGGGATAGAACTTGGGTTGTTAGGCTTGGCATCAAGAACCATTCATGATAAGTCACCTCGCTGGCCTGATAAGATTTTAAAAAGAACACAACTTCCAGTGTACTTTGTAAGCAAAGGGCTGAGACAGGAATGGCTGGACTAGTTTTTAGTAAACTGAAATAAGCAATATGATTTTATCTCTGGCTTGGAAGTACAGTGGTGTGAGCACAAAGAAAACAAATGAAAGAACAACTTTGTTCCCTGTCAAAGGTTTGAAATGGGATGACAAAAGAGAATTAAAAGATCAACATCCCGTATGTCTTGAAAACATTTTCTTAGAAAGGCTAACAGGGAAGTGTTCCGGATAAAAGCAGATTTACAGCATTGTGGAGTGGGTGAGAGGCAGCTGGGGGAGAACAGGTCTTACATTTTTCCTTTTTTTGAGACGGGGTTTTACTATGTGGCCCAGGATGGTCTGGAACTTTGGGTGTTCCTGCTTCAGCCTCCCGGATGCTAGGATTGCAGGTGTGTACCACCATGCCCAGCTTTGTTCAGACTTTTAAGTGTGGATGTATAGAGGATATGGGTGTGAGACACCCTCACCAAACCTGAAGCTCATTGCTAGCTACAGGCTACCTCTCAGCAAGGTCTGGAAGCAGTCTGTCTCTGCTCCCAACATGGGTATGAGGAACACACGGGAGCACTGGGGATTTGAACTCGGCATCCCTTGCCTCAGAGAGGAGCTCTTACTCACTGAGCTGTCTCTCCAGCCCATTCAAAGCTGATCACAATAGGATTATCTCCTTCAGTTAGCGCTGAACCCTGAAGGCAACAGTTGCACGAGGAAAGCTGTCGAAGAATACAAGAATCCTCACACAGGAATCACCAATGTACTTGATCTGCGGGACAGCTCAGGAACATCTCCGATCATTCCTTCCCACTGCCTGTGCAGCTCCCACGCTGTAAATGCCAATCTCAGAGTGCACGTGGGAGCTGAGCTGGGGGCTGGAAACTCTGGATCTTCCCTACAGTAATTTTTGGTCGCTTACTGTGTGACATGAAACTGAATTTTTTTTTTGGTTTGGTAAGATTTTTATTAGTAGTAATAACAATTTTAAATGCTTTTTTGTAGCCCCGTTACTCGAAAAAAATGTCATTTATATGAACTTTCTGCTTATGGGGGGATTTCAGAACACTTCCACACTTTCCAGTCAGGCCTGGACCTTTCTTGCCTCCTCTCCAATCCCACGCCATCCTCCTTGCAGGACATGGAGATCCAGTCCATGGATACAGTTTGGACTGTATCCAGAACCTACGGGGGCTTCTGTGGAGCTCAGCCATGCTCTCAGGCAAAGCTGGCATGTACATTAGGGAAAGAAAGGCCAGGCAGAGCTCCTAGGAGCCCAGGCAGGAAGCCCGTGAGGTCAAGACCTCCCAAACGCAGGAAGCTATCTGCTGTTTCCACTCGTGCTTCCTTGAGGGTTTCCACGGGCTGCAGCTGCTCGGGGAGCGGGCTGGCAGAGGAGAGCCCAGCTGTCTTCTATTATGGCAGACATTAAAGCGACTTGCAAATATGTAAAACAGCACCACTCCTCTGAGGTTTTTAATTTTGGAAAATAGCTATTTTCGTTTAAAATGCTGTTTATATTCATTGATATTTTAAAATTAGATTTTTTTAATGTTTGTTTTAAATTTGGAATACAGCAAAACTCCGTAATTATTAGCCATCCAATCACAAGTTCACTGGGTCTACGGTAAGGTTTAAAGGTCTAGTGGGATGTTTTGTTTTGGTGGTATTAGCGATTGAACCCTGGGACCAGGTCACTTTACCACAATGCCACAAAACCCAGCCTCTAAGGGTGTTCTTTTGCTGGAGATGGTACTGCTGTAGCCCTGCGGCCTGGAACTTACGTAGTCATGAGCCACCGTGTCTAGCTCTTGTCAGTCTGTACTGGGGTCTTGAAACCAAAACATTTGAGAACCCACTAAGTAAATTACTTTAAACATTAGTGACATTAGCTAAAATAGCTGGGCATCAAACATGACACCTGTAATTCCAGCAGTCAGAAGACAGGCAGGCATGACAATTTATCTCAGATTTAGGTCCGTCTGAGCGACTCAGTGAGTCCTATCTCAGAGACCGGGGACTTGGGATATAGCTTGGAGGTGGAGCACTCTACTTAACGTTTTCAAGGTCCTGCGTTCAATCCCCAGCAGCATGGTGGCACACAGGTTTAATCCTAGCACCTGGGAGGCAGAGGCAAGCCCAGCCTGCTCTCCAGCAAGTTCCAAGCCAGCTAGGGCTTCATAGGGAGACACTGACTTTAAAAACAAAGACAAAAAGCAACAAAAAACAGCAATGCACTTGGGCAGTTCCGTAGCGTGGGTCGCAGGAGAAGCCACGCTCACCTGGCCGTGGAGACTGCCATCAGCTTCAGCGACAATCCTCACCACTTGGAGCCGCTGGGCCCAGGCTGCTTACTCGGGGTGGGGGTGGGGGGGGCTCTGAACAGCTACATTCCTTGAAATTCCTAGAAAGTCTTTTTTATATGGCTGATAAAATTTATATGTAAGTCTATTAAGTATGACTTCCCAACCAAACTGAGTCCCTTTGTTTCTTTCCTTAAAAAGAAAAATACGGGCTGAAGAGAGATGGCTCAGTACTTCCGAGCACTTGCTGCTCTCATCAGGACCCAGGCTCCATTCCCTTCATCTACAGAGACCTGTAACTCCAGCTTCAGCGGACCCCGCCCTTCACACGGGGTACACACACACACACACACACACACACACACGCAAGCAAATACTCATTCACGTAAATAAAAACATGAATATATTAAAGGAGAATTATTTCCTCTGACTCGGGGGCAATGCTGCTCTCACACGGCTTGGAAACTCACCGCCTCCTACAGGCTAGTCGCCTTGAGGCTTACTCCTTGGAGAGGTCACCCAGAGAGTGGGAATCACCCGATGGCACAGGTATGCCAGCTGTAGCTATCTCCTTCCCAGCCAGGCATGAGAGTAGAGAAGCAGAGAAGCACTCAGAGAACTTAGCCAGCCCCGTTATCAGAGCCCAGGCAGACCCCAGATCTAAGGTAGGTTATAATAACAACTAGTAGTTGTTCAGGAGTTTTGTTATGTAGCAATAAACGGCTGGTAAATCTTTTGACCAAAATGGATTCACCACTGACGTTAAAGCTAAACGGAAGGCCACTGTAGGAGAAAATGGTGGAGGGGAAGCAGCATAGTGGGTGGCAGCAGTTGTTAACTAACACACCTGGGAACCGGAAGGAAGTTGAGGAATTGCCTCAGCTGCAGACGTGTCTGCAGGGCCTTTTCTTGATTACTATTTGATGTAGGAGGGCCCAGCCAACTGTGGGCAGAACCACCCGGGGTAGGTGGGCCTGAGCTGTATGAAAAAGGGAGCTGAAAAGCCAGGAGGCAGTGTTCCTCTGTGATTTCTGCTCTGAGCTCCCCGTGGGCTTTTCCTGAGGATGGGCTAGAACCTGTGAGCAGAATAACCCTGTCCTCCCCAAGCTGCTTTTGGCCATGGGTTTTATCACAGCAACAGGAACCACGCTGGAAAGTCATGAGGGCAGTCTCCTTCGGAAGTAAGCAGACCAGACGGAGCTCTCTAAAGGCACTGCACCTGCACTACACAGCCAAGGTGCACAGTGCCTCTCTAAAATTTAAGTCAGTGACCAAAACGAGAAGGCGGCCAGCAACAGGAAGCCAAAATTGTAGAGAAAAGAAAATTCCAAGACAAAAGTATTTGTTCCCTTAGGAAATTAAAAGTGAAAGCAAAAAGATTTCAAAAACTCCAGGGAGAGTCAGCTGAGATGGGGGAAAAGCAAAAGTTCCAAAAGAAGGTCCAAGAAAACAGAAAAACAAACAAACAAACAAATAAAAAACCCTCCCTAAAGGATAAACAGGCACGGAGGTCAAAGAGTGGTAAGAAAACCCCTTAAATTGGGCATGGTGGTTCATTCCTGTAATCCCAGGAAAAGTACTGGAAGTTGAAAGCCAGCGTGAGTTACAAAGTCAGAGAGTGAGCAAACAACAAACTTCCCATGTATCAGACTTGAGTTCAGATGGCCAGAATTCAGGAAGCCAGCCTTGGTGGTGTTCACAAACAATCCCAGCAGTGTGGGGCAGAGACAGGTGAATCCCCAGGGGCTTGCTGGCCAATTAGCTAAAATGACAAGTCTCAGGTCCAGTACCTGTCTCAAAAACTAAGTGGAGCGTGACCATGGGAGACCACTGACATGGACACCAGGCCCCGAACATACATACACCTACAACTCCACTTAAATGAGTTTATGGCTCATAAAGGATACGTAAGCTTGAAGGAAACTAAATGAATACTTGAAGCGAGGCTTTTTGGCACCTTGGTTGAGTTGTTCTTAAAAGAGCCAGGGTTCACAAGTCTAAAACATACTCAGGCATGGAGAGGTTAAAAACGTGTTAGGATGGCCCTGAACTGCAGTTTCTCTCCCGTACCTCTCCCACACAGTTAACTAAAGCATCATCAACATCTGCCACTTCGGTGCTTTGATAGTGGGCATTTACGCCGACAGTGACCAGGAGAGGACACAGGAGGGCTACCAGGCAAGACATTGCTGAGGTGATAAAATTAGATCACTCTAGACTTTTGGCAAGACATCTGTCACGAGGTGCGGCTGCCAGCGCTGGAGCAGCAGCAGCTGCAGTGTTAGTCCCCGGTCCCCAGAAACCTGAACAGGGGACAGAATGTCCGTCCCCAGCTAGCCAGAGCAGCCAGCCAGCTAGAACTAGCCTTCACTATATGGTTCTGCAGGGGAGTTCAGAGGTCTTTCCACACAACACTGCATGGGCCAGAGCAGCAGGTTCTAATGTGTTTACAGTACTGCAGTAAGCGAGTTGTCTAGAAACACCCACTCAGACCTTACATCAGCTCAGTTCTGTACTAGACACAAAAGAAGTTTGCCTGCTGGGTGGGCAGCTGAGGACAAATCAAAAAGGGCCTTTAAAGAGCCAGGAATAAATAAAGCAAAGCCACAGCATGTTCTTTAAAATATCACTTTGGGGAGAGCAGCCCCACCCCACCTACCTTTTGCATCAAAGAATCAAGGCTGGGAGCCTTCAGGTAATCTCAACTACTTTCAGCCACTCAGCTATGAACTGATAGAGGCTAGACCCAACCCTCATCTCTACACTTGACCTCCCATTGCCAGAGGTAGGAGGAGCCTCAGCTGGGCTAGCCTGTGCAGTGAGGAGCCTGGTAATCCCAGATGTGAATCCTAGCTACCGAAGCAGGAAGATGGCCAGGTAGCCCAGAGACTCAAGAGGCATGTGCTTGGGTGGGGAATGGGTCCACCACTCAAGGTCCACGCTGCTCTAGCTTTTCTTGAGGCAAAGGAGACTCTGATAAGAAGGAAAGAACAGCTACAAGGCTGTTACTACCTGGGAAAAGACGAACTGCAGACCAAGGGGAAACATTTCCTTTCTGGACCAACAGAGGGCTGGGCGAGGTCGACCTCGACCTGAGACCAGGAACAGGAGCGGGTTAAGGGTCACCATGAGGGACTGCTTAACTGAAGGTCATGGTAAAGGGTTCCGAACACACAGTGACCCAAGCCTAACTCAAACACATAACGAACCCAAGGTATTTCAGGCATCACGAGCCTTCGCTGAAACCTTCCGGAGCACACATGCGCACACAGACAGGCACACAGTGCCAAATGACACTGCCTCAGACACCTCACTGTGGTTCCTATTGTACAGACGTTCTGTATTAGGGAAAAGAGGTTAATACTTTCACATTGTTCCTCGTAAGTTCCAAATTAATACGTCTCTGAATTGTACTGTGCTACAATGAGTTTTTAAAAATATTAATTCTTCAAGAATTTCATAAAATGTATTTTGATCATATTCATCCCCATCCCTCCGAGATCCACATTTACCTCCCTGTGCCAACTTTCTGTGTTCTATTTTTTCAATGTTTGATTTTAGAACTGTCGAGTTGCTAACCCAAGTTTCATTAAGGGGGGGGTATCGGAAAGAATTTCTGAAATAGTCTTAAATATCCTTCTGCATTTTGTATGACATATTTATGAGAAGAGGTGTCTTTATGCTGTTCATGACGACTATAAAGCTGAAGTGTCCGTCTGTCGTCTACGTCCTACAGGATCAAATATTCAGCCAAGATAGAATTCTTCATCTAAAAATAAACCAGCACATCCATCTCATTTATATGCACGTTCGCTTTGTCTTTAGAAAGTGATAAGACTGTTATGTATACCAGAGAATTCGTTTAAAATAAAATTATGGTTTATTCCAGTAAATATTTGATTTTTATACCTATTTCATACATCTATATAAAACCTCATGGTTTTATAAAAAAAAATCTTGGAGAAAGGGGATGTATACATGAAAAAATGGAAGAGTCATGCTTTGGAGGGTAGGCCAAAGGGAAGTAGAACAGCTGTGAGCTCAAATGTGGGGGATTCAGACCTGGGCCCATGCAGTCATTTCTACGGGCCAGCTCCTCATAGCACGCACGCACATGCTGGCATGCCAGCTGCCAGCACTGGGAAAGCCCCCTTCTGCAGAGGAGAAGGCGAGAGAAGGAAGGACAAGGCTCCCCAAGAGCTCCAGTGGCTGCTGCTTCTTATTTGGTTGATAAGAATAAGAGAGGGGCCTTTAAATCTGCACTGTAGACATGAAACTGGACCAGGTGTGGGGGGATGATGATGATGACAGGTTAAGGGGACAGGCTGCAGACCTTTCGAGACCTGTGCAGTGTGCAAGTGTGCCCTCTACAGGAGAGCCGACAATGCAGGCGTTCCAGACCCACAGGACGAAGACCTGATCAGGAGTCAAGACCCGAACTACAGTGAGTCTATAAAGAGCTGTGGCAGCTCTCCCCTGAAGACATTCCAAACAATATTCTGAATAGTGAAGCAGACGTTAGCCTGTTACATCATCTAAGAAAAGCTCAAGTTTCCTGAGGTGAAAATTTCGGCACCTTAAATCAACCTCAATTACCTCTAAATACTGAACAAAATTGTTTAAAATGTAAGAAATTATTCTCCCTCTAGCTTTGCCAACACAGCTCATTTCCAAAAACCCTTCTGTCCCCATCAGCATAAGATTTACAGTGTTTAAGGACTGCTGAGGGGAGCTTCCAGACACCCTGGGGCTTTCCCAGTTGACATTTATTTGTGTCTTCCAACCTGGCTGGACTAGTTTTCTGAAAATGGGGAATAAAATTTACCTAAAATGAAAAATCAGATTGAATTTACTACCATAGTTGCTTATAAAACACTTTGATCCAACTAAGGTTCACAGAGCACACCTCATTTAAGTTAGGAATAAGCTATATAAAATGTATGTTTACAAAATACAAATTTGTACCCACTGTTAAGAGTTAAAGTAGGTCAGGAGAATAAAAGCTCAGAAACAAAGACACTGGACCATGAACAATGAGAAAGAGATGTGTGTGTCTGTGTGTGTGTGTGTGTGACTAGTATGAAGATAACCCAACTGCTTGTACACAGGCACATTGACTACTATATCCTTTGCAAGTCTTCATCACTAGTGACATGACAGGGTGGGGCAAGGGATGGAGGCTACTGACATTATCATTTGCAAGGCTGAGACCCTCCACCACCCTGTGGTCTCATCCGGGGATAACGAACACCATCCTGAAAGGCTGCTTCCTTAGAGGTGAGCATGACTCAGAGACCAGAAGCCTACATTTAAGAACTGGAGGACTGCCAGGTGGTCGTGGCGTATACCTCTAATCCCAGCACTTGGAAGGCAGAGGCAGGCAGATCTCTGTGAGTTCAAAGCCAGTCTGCTCTACAGAGTGAGTTCCAGGACAGCCAGGATTACAACAGAGAGATCCTGTCTTTACAAACAAAACAAACAAACAAACAAAAAAAAAAAAAAAAAAAAAAGAAAGAAAGAAAGAAAGAGAAAATGAGAGAAAGAAAGAGGAAAAAAAAGACCAAGTTGGGGCAGGGTAGATCTGGGAGAAGTTAGAAGTAGTAGTGAAGTAATATGATCAAAATACATTGTATGAAATTCTCAAAGAGTAAAAATATTGTATCTATATGTTTTTAAAGATTTATTTTTGGGGGCTGAAGAGATGGCTCAGTGGTTAATTTAAGTGGCTGTTCTTCCAGAGGATCCAGGTTCAATTCCCAGCACCCACATGGCAGCTTACAACTGTCTGTATCTCCAGTTCCAGGAGATCTGACACCCCCACACCAATGCACACAAAATAAAAAATTAAATAATTTTTAAAAAGACTTATTTTTGTGTTTTGTGAATGAATGTTTTGCCTGCTATGAATGTATGTGCACCATGTGTGCCTGGTCGATGGCTGTGAGCCAACAGGATGCTGGAATTTTAACTTGAGCCCTCTGCAAGAGCAGCAGGTGTGCTTATTCACTGAGCCATCACTCCAGCCCCAAAATGTTGTAAAGAATTAAAACAATCAGATTTGGGCCTGCAAAGTGACTCAGTGGTTAAACTTAGGTCTAGCTGGGTGTATGCCTTTAATCCCAGCAGGGAGGCAGATGCAGGCAAATCTCTGATGCTCTGCATAGCAAGTTCCAGGTAAAGGCAGGGCTATATAGCGAGACCTTGTTTCAGAAATCTGCTCCCCTTAAAAAAAACAAACCAAAACTTAAAAAATTCATGACTGTTGAAATGACAAACATAATCATAACTGCATATAACATAAGAGGAATACGTATGTGTGTGTGTGCACAAATGTATATGAGTACATAAAATGCCACAGGACACAGATGAGCTTGTTGATGGAATGAGATCACATCAATGCTCTTTGGTCCTGAGCCTCAGTGGAGGGCCATTTTCATGGAGGCTCTTCAGGATAATGACAGAACTGGGAGAGGGGATATTACAGGGAGCAGACTGAACACACGTGGTGAAATGGGAGGAATAACATGGGATCGAGGGTTTGTTCCTTACATAAGGAACCCTGAGCCCTCGGTTTTCACTTCTGAGACAGAGCCTCACAGAGCCCATGAAGGCCTCTAACTTATACTGTTTCCAAAGATGACCTTGAACTTCTGATCCTCCTGCCTCTACATCCTGGAGCTGGGTGACCTAAGCCAGGGTCTTGTTCATACTAAACACTCTACCCTCTGAGCTATGACCCCGGCCCTTGAGGACTTAATTTTAAAGAGACATGGGGTCCTATGTTTTTATTTATATACATTGACTTATATGTGTGTTGGGGGGGTGCACAAGTGGTAGTTAGATGACAAATTTTCATGAACAGATTCTCTCCTTCTGCTATGCAGGTCCCAGGGATTTCACTCAGGCTGTCAGGCTAACAAGCTGCCTTTGCCCGCTGAGCCATCTCACTAGTCCCAAATCCTAGGTTTTTGAATAAAGACTGACGGCTGGGCATGGCGGTGCATATCTTTAACCCTAGCACTCAGGAGGCAGCCAGACAGAACTGTGAGTTCCAAACCAGCCTGGTCTATGCAGTGAGTTCAAAGCTGTCAGGGCGACATGGTGAGACCCTGCTTAAAAACAGAAACCACATCTACAATTAAACCTAGACTAGAGAACAAGAGAGGGGTATGGCCACTGTGATGAAAACCGACCGGTGGCTCTTAACATTTACATACAGTTCTGTGTATGAGTAAAGCTGACACAGCAACTGCCAGTGAGGTTTACAGCTCAGAACCACAGACGCAGCACGGAGCACACTGGCAAGGCGTGAGTCATTGAAGGGCAGAGACCAGATCTGCAAGCATCCCCACTTAGGAGCCCAGAGACTTGGTCAGCCTCCTGACTGTTGAAAGGATCTCTTCTGCTGGGTGGTGGCACACACCCTTAATCAGAAGGCAGAGGCAGGCGGATCTCAGCGAGTTTGAGGCTAGCCTGGTCTACAGAGTGAGTTCCACGACAGTCAGAGTTACAACAGGGGAACCCTGTGGGGGGGGGGGCAGGGGAGGGGATAGGAAAGAAAGAAGAGTCTCTTCCATAAAACCAGAATGACAACCACACTGACAACCTTCATAAGGGTCACTGTTATCACCAGTTAAGTTTTATCTATTTATTTGTTTGTGTTTGTCTGTCTGAGACAGTCTCTCTACATAGCCCTGGCTGTTCTGGAACTTAAGAGATCCCCTGCCTCTGCCTCCCAGAGTGCTGTGATTAAAGGTGAGCGCCACCTCACCGGACTATTAGTTTTGTTCTATTTTTTAAGTCCCCAAAACACAGAATGTGAAGCTATGTAACTTAAGTCTCTGAGTTGTCTAGATTACACACACACACACACAAACTCACACACACTAAAAAACAGGCCTTCTGCTGCTCCTTCTGCATTCTATGTAAAGCAATTCCAGGAATGCTGTACACACACAATCACTTCCAATTTCCCTTCAAAGTTAAATGCAAGCTCAATGAACCTGTGTGTGTTGCCTGCGTTGTTATTACTGGGGCTGTTTCTGAGTAAATAGCTATGTGCACACGCAACTTTGCCCCACTAAAAATCTGAAATGGCAGGCAACCTTCCTCTACAAGGTAAGTGAGAAAACTTGCATCATGGACCTTTCCTTAGTTGTTTAATAGCTCAGAGAGAAAAAACAAGAAACTGGTCCTGCCTGGAAAGCGTGGCTCCTGGGATCCCAACACGGGAGTGGGAGAGGCAGGAGATCAGTTAAGGGGTGCTCTTGGCTACTCAGCAATCAAGGCTAGCTGGGCTACACAAGACCCTGCTTCAAAACAAAGCACCACCACCACCAACAACAACAAAAACGTGATTTATTTTTATTGTGTGTGTGTGTGTGTGTGTGTGTGTGTGTGTTAATGTGCAGGTGCTTGCAGAAGTAGCACGTGGCATCAATCACTTAGAGCTGAAGTTACCGGGAGCTGTGAGCCACTGAGGTAAGCACTGGGAACTGAACTCAGGACCTCTGGAAAGGAACCAAGCACTGTACCTGGACCCTCTCTGAAGTCACAGGAAACGTCACTCGTACCGATGCAGCTCTCCTCTCTGATGCACCACAATCACATGCCATACTGTCATTCGCCATAGCACACAGCAAAACAGTCAGTACATATGAGGCTAAGCTTGATCCCTAGCACTACAGAAAGCGGGCTGTACTACTGCAATACCAGAGTGTTGTGCATGCTGCTCGCGCGCGCGCGCGCGCGCGCGCACACACACACACACACACACAGAACTGAGGCTATCACAATGCAGCTACACCCTTCCCTGTCAAAAGTAACCATGTTGGGATTAGTGGGTGTTTTGGCAAGCTGTCTCTGAGTTTCCAAGCTGTCCGGGTCTCCTGGTCCTAGAGTTCCTAGTCCAGATGGGTGGAGTCATGCCTCTTGCCCCCTCTGACTTCTTCCTGCTCTCAAGAGGTAGAAGGCCAACTGCTGGACTCGGCCGCCTTCAGGGACAGGGACAGCCAGGACCTCAGGCAAGCAGGACACAGGCATGACCAAGCACTGGGTCTGTGACCGTGCCACGCATCTTACAGGGTGTTCGCTTCCATCCGGCCCTTATGCTAAGGACCTGAACAGCTCTGCGTATTTCCCGTCACAGGTGGGGACAAAGTTTTATAGCATATATCCAACTATTATGTAAGTTTCTAGACACAGTAGACACAAAACCAGATCTGTTACAGGAAGAAATGTCAGTAAAACTATTAACAAAAGCATTTGAGCCAGGCGTGGTAGTGCGCGCGCCTTTAATCCCAGCACTCAGGAAGTGGAGGCAGGCAGATCTCTGTGACTTTGGGACTACCCTAGTCTAGGGCAGCCTGAGCTACACAGTGAGTGCCTGACTCAAAAAACGAAACGAAACAACAAAGTGGGGGGAGGGGTTGGTCCCGAGGTTAACAGAACTGGCTGTTCTTCCAGAGGACTGAGTTCAAATCCTAGCATCCACATGGCAGCTCACAAGCATCTATAACTGTAGTAGCTCTCTTCTGGTGTGCAAAGCATCCGTACACATTACATCCACACATACGTTTACAGAGGATCTCCACAATCTGTTACTTGCTTTTTAGAATTTTTCACTTTCTAGGCCTGTACAGTGTGTACACGCTTGCAGGTGCCTCTAGAGGCCAGGAGAGGGTGTCGGATCCCTTGGAACTGGAGTTAAAGGTGGTTGTGAGCTACCCAACGCGGGCGGTGGAAACCAGACTCTCCTCTGCAAGAACAGCAAGTGCTCTTACACTAAGCCATCTCTTCAGCCACCGGGTTTTTCCTTTTGTTTTGTGAGACAGGTCTAATTATTTAGCTCTGTCAGGCCTGAACTTATGATGATTGTTGTGCCTCGGCCTCCTGAGTGTGCCGCCATGCCTGACTCATACTCTGTTCTTACAAATTAGGATTTGGAGCTCATGAAGGGGCTCGGTGGATAAGGATACTTGCCACAAAGCCCGATTTCAGTCTCTGAGAACACTGTAGAAGTGGAGAACCAGCTCCTGCAAACTGCTCTTTCACACACGTACACTGACTAAAAGCCAGGCAGGGTGGCACACGTCTTTAACCCCAGCACCAAGGAGGCAGAGGCAGAGGCAGAGGCAGGCAGATCTCTACAAAATTGAGACTGTTCTGATCTACACAACAAGTATGGCTACCTTGTTTTTCTGTTTGTTTGTTTGGTTGGTTGGTTTTTTGAGACTATCTCAAAAACCAGAAAAACAAAAACTAAAATGTAATAATGATAAAAATGTAAAAATCTTTAATAAATACATAAATAAGCAAATAAACTGGTGTTTGTACGTGGCTTTCTTCAAGTGTAGGCCAATGGCTGGTGAGGACTACTGGACACTGCTCTACATATGGCATAGGCAGAGGCCCACAGGCTTCCAAACGAAACAGGAGAGCCTGCCCTGCCATCTCATCTCTCCGCCTCGTTTACTCTCACACGTTAGGCACGCTGGCCCTCCCCACACTTACCACTTTTCTAGCTGTTGTCCTTTGGCCTAAAATGCTCGCCATAGTTGGGTCTTTATCACCCAGCGTCATCTCCCCCACAGTGGCCCTGGCCAATGTCTAACGGGTTACCTGCGGTAACATACAACATGGAATGTGCTTCCACATATAAACAGGCAACACTAAGATAAAGAGTCACGGGTTTCTTTTACTGCTCCTTCTCTGTCTGAACAAATACTCCCCAGGAACAGGAACCCCATCTTTTCCAGAGCTATCTTGAGAATACCTGGCATAACGGTAAATCAGCCAGTGAATGTTAGAATGCGTGGGAATACACTTCAAGGAGTCGGCGTCCTCAGCTGGAACTCTACAGCCCAAGGCCCACGTGAGGAAGTGAGCCAGGGCAGCGTGTAACAAAATAGCCACAGGACTGCAACAATGTACACTGCTCAGACTGGGTCACAAGAAACAGGCAAAGAGCAGTGGGACAAGCAGGAAGCTGCCACCACTCCAGCGGGGTCACTGACAACCAGAGGCCTCCAGACAATCTCAAATGCAGTAACAGCTTAACTACAGTGACCAGCAAGGCGCTGCTTTACAGACAATCCTCACGATGTAATAAGCATTTGGTACGTTATGCATTTTAAAAACTCACTCAAAAATTACTAACCCTGCTTGTGTGGTACATTCTTGTTGGGGACTAAACAATGTCCAGTGGTTAAGCTCCAAGAATTAATACACACAGTCTGGTACATAAAGTTTTGTTGTGGTGGTTTTTAAGTTTCATATCCCAGGCTGGCCTTGAACTTGCTATGTAGCCAAGGATGATCCTGATTTGGATTCTCCTGCTTCCACCTCTAGGGTGGTGGGGTACAGGCACGTACCACTTCATCACCTTTATTTGGTGCTGGGGCTCAAACCAGGGGCTTTGTGCATGCAAGTGCTCTGGCCACTGAACTATTACCTGGCTCCATGATGTGGCTTTACCGCTTTCTTAGTGCTGGGAATTGAACTTTAGAGCCTCACACATGCTAGGCAAGCACTCTACCACAGAGCTATAATCACAGGCAGATAAGTTTTATCTGCTTCATGAAAATCCAAGTGTAGCAAATTATTTTCTGTGAACATGTCCATAAGAAATTCCTGAGAAAATCCAATTGGCCGACCACAAAAAGGGAGGGATCCAAACAAGATGAGAGGAAAAACAGAAATTAAGCATGACCTGGCAGGCCGGGTGGGTGGTGGTAGCACACACCATTAATCCCAGCACTTGGGAGGCAGAAGCTGGTGGATCTCTGTGAGTTTGAGGCCAGCTTGGTCTACAGAGAGAGTTTCAGGTCAGCCAGAGTTACAACAGAGAAACTCTATCTTGAAAAACAAAAACAAAAAGCACGATCTGATAAAGATTCCCAGCACAAGAGAAAACATTACTGGATACATTGAGACTAGTAGACTCAGCTCATCAAGCAACAGAACACTTTTTTTTTTTTTTAATGCACCTTCAGGTCAAAGGGCAATGAGCAGATGTGACCATGCTCAGACCTGGTATCCCATCAGATGCCCGTAGGCACTGGGAAATTTCAGGAATGGAAGGGGACAGCTCTTAGAGGGGCTATCAGGCTGGAAGCACAAACCTGTGGAAAGCAATGACAGCTGGACTGCAACAAGCCACTAAATGTAGAGAGGTTTTAGTAGTGGCTCTGGGAAAAATAAAAGCAAGACAGTCTCCGGGAGACAGATGGATAAGATCAACACTAGTGTTCTGTGTGTTAAGCCTCCATAGCAGAGAAGGCTTCTCTACAACTCCCTGCTGACTGATGCATAGCTCACAGGGAGGTGAGAGACAACGGAGGGAGGGGCAGATGTTCCTCCCCACCTGAAAACACTTGGCTCAAAGTCAGAAGAGCTTTCCTTTCTCCCATGTTTTACACTGCAGGCACTCAATATAGAATACACTTCCACATATATAAACAGGCAATAGTAAATAAAGGGGAAACTGCCTTATCGGTTCCAGTTGGAACAAGAACGGTGTCCTCGGCGAGACTTACTCTAGAGGACCCTCATCATGACCAGCACTAACTACACCCCAGGATACTACGAAGTCTCACTGAAGAACAAGAATGTGGCCAAGGATGCTCTCCAGGGCTATGCAGACAAGACAGGGGCAGTGCAGCAGAGCGAAGCTGCAGCCACTGCCAGGCTCTGGGCACGCGTTACTTTAAGCACTAAGCGTACATTTATTTGAAATATTTACTTAGGTTAGAGGAAAGTTATCACTCATGTTTTACAAATCCTCTCGGGTGCTCGTAATAAAACAAATGTTTTCTTTGAGGGTCTTTTATGTAAACCAATTGAATGATCTTCTTCTATTAGGATAAATGTGCTCTAGTAAAGTCTGCCAAGAAATAAATTTTTATAACACCAATTCCTGTAAATTATGTTTAAAAAGTGAGACGTATTCCCACAGAGAGGCAAGGCTGTGCAGAGGGAGACATCTACGCTACTGTGTAGTGGAGTCTCTCTGCAGACAGACACCTCTGGTCCACCTCTCCATCTGCTTTCCTCAAGCAGCACTGTGGGCTTCTGTGACCCCAGCTCTCGCCCCAAACACTTTCAAGTGCTGCGCCAAATTAGTGAAATTAAGCAAGAGCACGAGAAGCTACATAATCTAAGCTGGCAAGGCAGCTTAGGAGGCAGAGGATGCTTATCAAGTGTCTAAGATCCTGGGAAGCCAGGCAAGGTGGCACACACCTTTAATCCCAGTGTTCAGGAGGCAGAGGGAGGTGGATCATCTTTAAATTTCGGGCTAGTCTGGTCTACATAGCAAGCCTCAGGTAAGTTGTCAGGGTTACATAGTGAGACCCTCTCTCAAAAATCAAATCAAATCAAATCAAATCAAATCAAATCAAATCCCAGGAACAGAGAGATGGCTCAGTGGTTAGGAATGTGCACCGCCCCCCCAGAAGACTCCAGTTTGGTTCCTAATACCTGCACCGGGCAGCCCCAAACCAAACCCAAGCAACTCCAGCTTCAAAAAATCCAACACTCCCTTCTGAAGGTTTTGGGTGAGCACCTGCATATATGTGGTATATATATCCGCTCTTGCTGTTTTTCATACACACACGTAGTAAAAAGTCTTTAAAAGAAGGATTATAGGAATTAACTCTGTTCTAAAGAGGACAAATGAAATAACTAACTGCTTTTCTGGACAAATAAAATGAAATCTTTTAACTGAGAAAAACAAACATTTTAATTGAAAACATCCCCTTCCGCTGTGTTATCCAGGGTAGACCTGTGTGGTCTGAGGCTGTGACAGGCAGTGAGTGACCACTGGCTGACCCTCAATCGTGCCCGTAAGGCACAGTTTCAGAACATGTCCCAGCCACCAGGCTGACTTCCCTTCTTCTTGGTTTCTAGTATCAACATCTAATGTGTGCAAGATGCACAAGCTCCACCAAAGAGCTCTTCTAGGTGAGCCCTTTCTAGGTGAGCCATGGGCTTTTTCCATTCACAGAGCTGAATACAGTGAGGTCTCCTAAGAATCTCCAAAATATTCCTGAGCTCCAATCCCCCACAGCTAACCTCTACTCGGATGCCTGGTGGGACTCTATCTCCCACATACTTTGAGCAGCCCTTCCCAGCCTGACCTCCCAGCACATACCGCCTGGCTCTGCGCCAGGTTTCTCAATACCATCCAGCCAACAGCAAAACCCACAAACAGGAAGAGCCCTTTATGCTCCTTTCTTATAACTCCCAAGAGCAAGCCCAAGAGGCGCAGGTGTTTATCCCTTCCCCACTGTCACCCTTTAAAACACAGCTCTACCTTTCCCGCTCACACTTCCCAGTTACGCTCCACAGGCCGGGAGGGAAGAGAGCCCTGAAAACCTCTGCCGAGGTAAGGGCCACTTCCAGCTTCAGAACCAACTCCGTACAGGAGCTCTGCTGGAATATTCTTCCAGGACTCCCCTAGCTTCTTCCATTCCTCTCATCTTTGAAGTCTTTGCTTAAACGTACTCAAGTCCTCTGTAGGCACCTGCTCCTGCCCACCACGGTCTCCTGTCACGGTACTCCATGAATCTCTTCCACTGGCCATCACAAAGTGCACAAATCCTTTTACTCGCTCACTGTATTGCTCACTGTGCTGGCTGGTTTTATGTCAACGCGATACAGGAGTCGGTTAGGAGGAGGGAACCCCAATTAAGAAATTGCTCCCTCCAGACTGACCTGCGGACAAGACTGTGAAGCATTCTCTTGATCAATGACTGAGGTATGAGGACCCAGCTCACTGTAGGTGGTGCCAGCCCTAAGCGGGGGGTTCTAAGGTGTGTAAGGAAGCAGACTAAGCAAGCCAGATAACAGTGCTCCTCCATGGCTTCTGTTTGGGTCCCTGCCCTGACTTCCCTCAGTAATGTGACCCCAAGTTGCATGGTCTTTATCACAGCAATAAACACCTTCCCTAAGACACCTACTAAAATGCAAGCTTCACAGGCTGGACAAGAGCTCTGGTTTAGCCCTACAGAGCAAGTCTATCTGTACGCCACTGGGACCTGATTTGGTCATACTGCTGCCACCCTGTACAATTATCAGATGTAACGTCTAAACTTTTCTAATAAGATTATCCCAAACTACTTTTTCTAGGGTTTTTGAGCCAGAGTCTCACTCTATAGTCCAGAACTACACCAAATGCAAGGCAATCCTCCTGCCTCAGACTCTCAAGTGCTGAGATTAGAGGTGTGATTATACCACAAGCTCAATTACACCATTAAGCTCCACGTCTTTTTCTGTAAGATTTACTAGGGGTACACCCCACATCAATTTTCTATCAGTTGGCACAGACACAAATGCCCTAATGTCCTGACATATCAGTGGCCATCACGGTAATGCTAAGAGCCCTACTAGACCACATCACTGATTATTATTACTTGAAACAGTACTGACATAAGTCAGGCTAGAGAAATCTGATGTGACACCCATGGTCAAGCTGCTTCTGAGCACTACACAATGGCTAGATGACATCAGCCCTTTCTTCTCACCTGCCAATCCACCAACCTGTCAAATTCAAGGCAGCACGTTCTCTGAGGAGCAGACAGAATTGGGTTTTTAACAACTCCCAGTGGGACGCTGCCCCAGGCAGCAAACTGAGGAGCAACTTTCAGGCACGTTCTTCTTAAGACAGTCTCCGGCACTGTCCTGGCTAGCAGGAGACGTCACCTTGGCCTCCATGAAGAGTGATGAGGACCCTGGAAAGCTACCAACAGTCACGTGCACACGTTAAAGGAAAGAATGGTTTGGATACAGCAGTTCCTGTACTCTCCAGCAGCGGCTTCACGAGCCTCTAGCCTCCAGAAGGATGAGCAGAGAGGCTGAGGACACGCGGCACCGGTTACTAGGCCTTCTGTCTCACCAAGAGCGTGGCTAAGCAGGAGGGTGCGTAAGAGTGGTTTCTCACGAAAACCCCACTTCTCACAAGGCATGCATCAGATCTCTCGGGAGGGCTGGTTCCAGCATCTCTGACAACCAGCTATCTGGAGCAGCTTAGGATACAGGCGCCCAATTCACTCAGCATCCCTCCATCAGTGCTCATGTGCCAGAGACACGTTATTCTCTCTCCTACACTACCAGGCTAGCCTGAAAAACAGACCCTATCTCTTTTGATCACCCGCCTGACCTCCAGCTCCTCTGCAATCACTCAAGGGCCACGGACGGCTGTGAAACAGACAGTGACAGCAGCTTCCCCAGCTCTTCCCATAAGATGTGCTGGTGACCTATCGTGTCTACATTAGCCGTTCATGTCTATTAATTTAATGTGCACTGACGATCAGCCACTTCTCCAGCACCGGAGGGATGCCAAGACAGAATAGTCCCCATCCTCAGGAGCTTAAAGCCTCTTGGGAAAAAGCAAGCGGGAGGCAGCTGCTACAGCTTGCAGCTCCTCATACACCAGAACCGCTTCCAAGCCAGAGCGCTGTCCCACACCAAAACTTCGGGTTGTCGGCTTTTCAAAAGACATGCTCGTGGCCAATAGCCTCGATTCCACACTCCACCACCTTCTTTACAACCGTGTTTAAAAGGTGTTCCTCCTCTTTCTTGCCCGCCATCTTTCTTTGTTTGCTTTCCCCTTTGCTCTATTAGAGAACAAACAAAATGCCTACACACTCATAAGCTGTTCGTGTTAAAAAGCCCTAAGAGCTTGAGCTCCTGCTCTTCTCCGAGCCCTGATGGCCCCCCTGCTTCTTCGCTCCCTCTTTCTCTACCTGTCCTTCATCTGCAGATGCCCTCAGTGCACAGTTCTATTTGGAACTTAGAGTGTAGCCCAGGATTGCCTTGAACGCACGATCCTCCTGCCTCGGTCTTTCCTGAGTTGTTACTACGGTATGTAACCAGCTGGTCACACAACTCCTAGCCCTCTTCTTTCCAGCAAATATCGTACTCTACCAATTACAAAACTTTCAAAATCATGTGGACTTGCAGTCTGTCCAGCTCGGCACCTCTGCCAAGACCCTTAGCCCTGCCTCAGCACACTTAACCACTTCTGGAGCAGCCTCCGTTCACATTCTGCAATAGGTAAACAAAAAAACCATGTGTCCTGGGTAGCCTTAACTGGCAAGCTGACAACCTAGACTCATCTGAGACTCTCAACTGAGGAATTACTTGTAGATGAGACTGACATGTCTGTAGGGAATTACCTTTTGATTGATACAGAAGGTGGCAACATTCCCTAGGCAGGCATTCTTGGGCTAAGAATGCTAACTAAGCACTAGTCTGCATAAGCCAGCAAGCAGAATTCCTCTATGGCTTCTGCTCTGTTTTCTTGGTTAGAGGCCATGCAGCCTGAAATAGCAGGCAGGCCTGCCTTCAGGTTTCTACTTGAGTTCCTGCTCTGACGTGCCTCGGTGGTGGACTGTGACAAACCCTTTTCTACCCTAAGTTGATTTGGGTGGTGGGATTGATCACAGCAACAATGAAACTAGAAAGTATACAAACACGAAGTTTTCACAGATGGTGAGTGTACACTACACCACTCTCCCAATGTTTTCTGTAGCTCTGAAATCTTTCAAACTGAAAAGCTGGGAAAACCGTGCAGGGTCAGAATCAAAGACATAAATCACCGTCTTTGCCTCTCAGGGAATTTATAATCTACTTAATTTGCCTAACCTTATCTAAAAGCAGACATATCTCTTAGAGTTCAGCAACTGATTAATAATAAACTCAAATACAGAGCCAAACTACAAAGATTCACTGACTACTTACTCGGTGGCAGCGGCATACGGCACTGGACATCACGAACAGAGCAAGCAACTGAGCCAATCCTAACTCTGGAAAGAGAGCTTGCTGCCCCTAAGCCACTTTTCCTGTCCAATCTCTTTGTGTTAGTTTCCAGCTCCCCCAACCCAGAACTCCCGCTTCCCGAGTCTTCTGTTCCTGTCCCCCCTCTTCTCTACCCTAAAGGCCTGTTTTCCAAGCCCTCTTCAGCCCCGCCCAACTCTAACCAACTCTAAGCCCACCGCTTCTTACCTCGCTTTATACCATCCTTGTCTCTGTCCAAATTGTTCCATGAACATTTCATTCCCCACTCAGAACTTCCGAAGACTCTCTGTCTACGGAAGGAAACTCATGGCCTGACGAAAAACTCGATTTTATCCCTCCCTGGGCCCTCGCACTTGTTTTGCAGTCTGCAGCTACGGTGAACCCTCCACATCTGCTGACGGATCCTCCACTGAGTCTACACTTTGCTCTTCACTCTCATCCCCATCGCCTCTTGAAACCTCCCCAGGTGACGAAGTGTCCCAGCAGTGGCCCTCACGGCCAGGGCACGGCCATCTCGTGGCTCTGGCCGGTATTGCTAATATTCACATTCCCGCATCTCAGCACCTTAGGTAGGGTATGAACCACTTGGAAGAAGCTCCTTTTCATATGCAAAGGTACAAGGTCTGTAACAGAGAACCAGTACCCACACCTTGACAAGAATCCTAAAACCAACATGGCCTTTTAATCTATAAGGATTTTTTAAAACAATATTTTAACAGCAGTATCATCTGACTGTGTTTTTAAACAGTTTTTAAAAGATTTATTTTATTTACGTATATGTTGCTGTGTTGGTGAGTACGGGTGCATCGGATCCCCTGGAACTGAAACTACAGGTGGTTTTGAGTCATTCCACATGAGTACTGAGAACAAACTCAGCCCTTTAAAGAGCAGTAAGCCCTCTTAAGCTCTGCTTCATCTCTCCAGCCCCTATTGTGGTTTCAGATACACAAACCCACTACATACAACTTAGCAGTTTAACCATTGCAAGTATACAACTCAGTGACATTAATTAATTTACAACACTGTACAACGACTGACACCACCCAGCTCCAATACGTTCACCACTCAATACAGAAACTGTGACAATCAATAACTTTACCAGAAGGCAAGGCAGGAGCATCATGAATTCAAGGGCAGCCTAGATTATACAGTAAGACCCTGTCTCAGAAATCAAGGGTGTGCGTACATGAACCAGTAACCCAGCACTTGGAAAGTAGAAGCAGAAAGATTAGTTCAAAGTCATCCTCCACCAAACAGCAAGTTCAAGGTCAACCTGAGCTACAAGAGACTCTCAAAACAAAGGTTGTGCTTTCTGACACTGTAAGGTAGGCAAGCAAAGCATTGGGCCTTTATGGTATCGAGGGAAGAAGGCTGAGAATTAAGACAGGCATACAGTCTTTTTTTTGTTTGTTTGTTTCATCTCAAATCATCTTAAAAAAAAATTTATCTGATTATATAATACAGCTCTTGGTGGAGAAGGTACTGACTTCATTTTACATATTAAAATAAAATTAAATAAACACTGGTCAAATATAATAAAATTATATAAAGGAAAATTCATTTTTACTACCTCTCCCTTTGTTTAAAATGCTTAATGACTTCTCATAAAGACTTTATTTAAAATAACACCAACCAAAATTCGGAATTTTAAGTTTCCAGTCACACTAGAGGCTTACTTAAAATACGGATGTTCCTACTAAATAAAACTAAAGCAGAAAGTATTTGGGCAAAATATGCCAGTTATGATGCGTAAACTTACTGTCCAAAGATATTCACATGTAGTCATCCAGCTATCACTAGTCAATTTATCAAAGTATGAGCTGTGGGCTACAAATAACAGCTACAAAACCGACCCTAGTGGCCCGAAGGTCATGAGCCATCTAGAAGGCGTGGTTTTCCATCCCAAATAGAGCAAGCTTTAGGGAATTGTTACAGGACTCACAACAGTATGTTTCTCCTAAAGGAAACAAGCCAATGATCGAGGAAAAGCGTAATAACCAAATGCATGTAAGTTGCAGAAATATTTTATTCACTATATCTACACACAACAGAGAGAGAGAGAAATGCACATGAACAGCACTAAATAGCTTGATGTTTGAAAGTAAGAATTTAATTTACACGGAAATATAAAGCAATTTATATTTTTAAAACTCTCCAGAGGCTGTAGATGGCTCAGTAGTTAAGAATCTTGCTGATCTGTAAGGGAACCCAAATTCCATTTCCAGAAACCACGACGGGCAGCTCAGAACCACCTATAACTCCAGCTCTAGGGGATCAGTGCTTCTTCTGCCTCCACAGACACCACATGCACATACTCAGACTCACACTAAGAAGATGAATCTACTCAATACGACCTACAGCATTATTACCGTTTCTCATATAACATATTTAGCAACTGAAATTCACACAAGTTTTGAAGTTCAGTAACTGTCAAGAACTGACACTAGTGACTTATAAGCCCCCTGGAGAGTTCTCATGGTGTCTCACAGGCAGCTGTCCACTGGGAGGATGCTGGGTGTTACCTGCTATGTTTTAAGAAAGTATTATGTCTACATTTAAAACTACACACTGAATATTGGCTGGAAGAAGTTCTAGAAAGAGTAAACTATATCTAAAATTCATTAAGTGAAAACCAATTAGTTGGCTTATTCGATATAATTCATATTTGGTGAAACTATAATTTCACTAGGAACTACTGAGTTTTTTTTGTTTGTTTGTTTGTTTTGTTTTTTTGAGACAAAGTTTCTCTGTTGTAACTCTGGCTGTCCTGGAACTCACTCTGTAGACCAGGCTGGCCTTGAACTCACAGAGATCTGCCTGCCTCTGCCCCTGGAGTACTGGGATTAAAAGCCTGCACCACCTCTGCCTGGCCTGAACTACTGAGTTCTTATTCTGAAGTTAACGCCAGATTTAATGTATATTTACTATATCATTTAATTCACACATCTTAATTGGAAGCTGACTTCAAAAAGCATACAAGCTAAATTATCTATCCTGTTTCTAACAATAAAGGCCATCAAGATATTAAATAATTTGAGTAGCTGGGGAGATGGCTCAACAGGAAAGGCACGTGACCCCCAAGCCTGGTGACCAGAGTCAACCCCTAAGACCCCCAGAGTAGAATCCCTGCGAGCTGTCCTCTGACGTCCATGTACACGCTGCGACACACGGGCATCCTCATACATACACAAAACTAGTAAATGTTATTTTAAAACATTGGTTTTAAATTCTACACAGGCAGCAGGACAAAATATAAAATCAAATTCAGACAAGAGCCCAGGACAGAAACGACAGCATAACACAAGGTGCTAGCACTAGGAAGGCAATAAAAAGCAGAAACTCAATGTCGTATCACTTAAAAGGTCCAGTGGGGAATACCTCCACAAGTTAAAGCAGCTGTTATTTGTAGAAGGCAGAGTAATATATACTCTTTTGCAAAATGATGATGCCTAGTATGTTCTTGGAAATCACACCCTTCCCAAAATGTTAAAGTGGAGTAGGATTTGTCACCCCCCCCCAATCCGGTGTAGATCTTCCCCAGCCACAGAGAGTGCTCAAAGGTTTCAGCCTGAAGGAGTGATTATGAGACTTTGCAAAGATAAAAAATCCTTCATGCTTCAGAAACACAAGCCTCTCGCAGATGAATCCGGTTACGACTTGAACTCAAGTGTACTTATCCTGCTTCTAAAAAAAAGATTAATCTCATGAAAATCTTCAAATTGTTTACAGTTTTAAATTTGATAGCACTTATTCGCAAGGAAGCCACTGTATGTTTGAATAAGTGATATTCGTTTTGAAGCTATGATTTACAATTTGATCAGCTAGAATTGTTCGAAATCACAAGAGACGCACACAGGGGAGACAACACCACCAGCAGCGGCAGCTACGGCAGACCTACCATAGGGAACGTCCGTAATTCCACACAAACGACAGGAAAGCTTTGGGTTCATCTAAACAGCTCCATTTCTCCATTTTCTCAACCACTGAAAAGATTATTAGCCACAAAAGAAATCCTTGAGAATGACTGGGGCTCAGTTAAAGAATACAGTTTTAAAGTATCTCACTGGGGTACAGCTTCATTGGTGTGTGCATATGTGAGACCCTGAGTTGAGCCTGGCATAAAGCCAGCATGGCAGCTGGCATCGTAATGCCAGCAGGAGGGGAAAGGCAGAGACAGAATGATCAGAAGGTCATCCTCAGCTAACATCAAGTTTGAGGCTAGCCTGAGAATCTGTCTTTAAAAAAAAAAAAAAAGTACCCAATACTCAAAATGATGTCTTGTAAATCAGGACAAAATCTCGAAGAGTATCACAAATCCAATCAACATTAGGAACAGATTCATACAAAATAGAAACACTGGGGCGGCCAAGGCAGCTCAGTGGGGAAGGAGCTTGCAGCTCAAGCCTGGCAACTTGAATTTGATCCCTGGAACCAACATAAAGCTAGGAGATCGAATTCGCAAAGTCGTCCTTAAACCTCCACAGGCACACACCATGCAGACACACACACAGAACAGCAACACACCATGCAGACACACACACAGAACAGCAACACACCATGCAGACACACACACAGAACAGCAACACACCATGCAGTCACACACACAGAACAGCAATACTCAATTTGCTTTTAATCCACCTGTCACAGTTTTGAAACGTGAGTGTGAAGAGCAGAATAGTTCACTTAGCTTCCTTCCTGAGTGCCTGCTTGCACACACCCACTGTGTGTGCCCATTATTTGCCAGGAACTCCTACGTGTACAGTTAGAGCACCAATTAATTCTCACCTCCCACCCAAGGCTGATCCTGGTTCTAGACCCTTGTGATTCACTATCGAGTTAGACAAACCACCATAACTCCGTTCCTCCTTGACTCAAAGATGCAGACCTTGAAGTTTTAAGTAAAGCCAAGCGGCCAGCACACCCTTGAAAGCAGGCTTCAAACTGTGTCCATACGAAACATACACATATATTCGCAGTCTGGATTAAGCAAGTATCAACAAAAAACACCATCATTTTTTAAGAGTTTAGATTTATAATTTAAAACAAAATTATTCCATTGAAGCCACACGTTATTTCCTGAATTGCTTTGCCAAAAGTCCAACATGAAACTACATACAACGGAGCAAGTTTGAAGATCCAAGCTCTGGCATCTCAGCAGAGCTGTAGTAAGACGACTTGAGCAAAGCAGTCTCTCAACCAAAACTTGTAAGCCCAGGTGTGGAGGCTGGCCTCACCACAGCTAGCACACAAAGGGGTGCTCCACCGTAACTGCGCGGTCTTGCTTCATACACAAAAGTATATGAAACTTCACGCATGCAAATCCATACTTCTCAATAATCCTTGTTGCCTGTCACACACACACATAAATACATTTCAACGGATAGTAGACGTTTGCACCCAAACGAGCATAAACCTGTGACAGAAAAGAAAACTCCAGACAGAAGTTAGGAGAACTTTAAGAAGACAGCAATCAAAAGGCGGCTCACCTGCAGTTTGGTGGAGGGTCTAAAGTGATGTCTGCCAGCTCCTTCTGGATCCTGAGAGACCAGGAAACAGAGTTAGTCGGAGGTCCCTTCCTTCCGGAACCAGGGCCGGCAGCCCACCTACTCTGCTGAGGAAGGAGAGGACACCCAGGGGTGACGGGCTGGGAAACTCCGGTGCATCGAGGGAAGCGGGCTTCCGGCCCTGCCCATGCCAAGCAGCCAAGACAGCTGTCCTGGGTGTTTTCCACTTCAACAGTTAGAGCTCTTCTCCACTCCTGCTTCCCCGGCCTCCTCAGCTCCCTATCCGCTGAGCTGCCAGCCCCGGGACTCCCAGATCTGCCCCTGCGGGCCACCCAGCTCCAGGACCAGGACTTTGCACGCCAGACTCCCCGCACCCCCAGACCCCCCCAGACCCTCCCCAGACCCCCAGACACCCCCTCCCCGCACCCCCAGACCCACAGTTCCGAGTCTCCCAGCAGACCAGGACCCCTCCAGGCTGTGACCCTGAACAGCACGCCAGCACAGCGCCCCCCCCGCAGGCCAGGACCCGCACACCAGCACAGCGCCCCCCGCAGGCCAGGACCCTCACACCAGCGCCCCACGCAAGCTGGGACCGGACGCCAGCACAGCGCCCCCAGCGGGCCGGGACCCGCACGCCAGCGCCCCCTGTGGGTGGGGACTCCTGCACCCCGACGCCCCCCGCAGGCCGGGACTCCCGCACCCCGGCGCAGTGACCTGCCGGCAAAGCCAATATGGCCGCTCGGGCCCTAGTGACCGCCGCCAAGGGTCGGGGGCCCGGGCAGCGCTGGGCGGAGCCGAGGCGGCGGGGATCCCGCCGCACAGGTGCACGCCCGCCCGGCCCGGACTGCCGCTGCCGAGGCCGCTCGCCCCCTCGGCGCAGGCCGGCCTCCGCACCTCCGCACCGCACAAAGGGCCCATCCCCCAGCCTAGGCCGAAGCCACTGACAGTTCACACCGAGCCTGGCCTTTGTCTGCTCACCTAGGCGCTGGGGCTCCAACGCAAACGACAAACTCCGGGGCCCCAGGCCGCTTCTCCTAAGGGGAGACTGTTTTGTAACTTCTCCTGCCGGGCCGCACAACTCACAAACCACCGTGGCAGCGCGGCGGTGCAAACGGCCCGTCGCTCACACTCGGCAATCTGAATGACAATGGGTGTTTTTCCTTTTCCAAAGGTTTTCGGAGGGTAGGAAGGGGCCAGCTATAATGCACTGAGATTTTTAGCAAGCAGTTCTTCCACGTTAAAAGGAAAAACAAATTGAGTGCTGGCTGGGGAAGTTCTTCAAACTTTCCTATTGAGGGGCACTTCCTGTCCCTACAAATGTGGTCCAGTTTAGAACACCCAGTCTCTGACATCTATTAGTATCCTGCTAAATTCTACTGCTCCCAGCAAACATTTCAGTCCCTACATTTGCATCTGCCGGTCATTGACATCTAGATATTAAAGTTTGGAGCAGCAGTTTGCAAGAACGGACCATTTTCCGATCTGTCAGAAAGCAAACATGTCCACATCTAGACATTAGACTAAAGTTTGGAGCGCCAGTTTGCAAGAACAGACCGTTTTCAGATCTGTCAGAAAGCAAACATGTCCTCCTCCCAAGATAGCAAGGCTGGTGAGACTGCTCAGCAGCCAAAGACCCCTGCGCCACTCTGACTGGGAACTCCGGTTTGATCCCTGGGACCCACAGTGGAAGGAGAGAACTGACTCCAGCTAGTTGGCCTCTGACCTCCACACACGTGCCTTGACATGCCCGAACCCACACACAGCACATGAATACACACAAAATACAACTGCCATGTAGTTTTTTAAAAGTCCAATACGGGACAGTTTTACCCATTTAATCTCAAACACCACCACGTGCACCATTTCCAGAGCACTGATCAAAGATCTGCAAGTGATTCAGAGGTTTGCTTCAAGAGCAGCTCTCTGGGCTCTTCTAGTTCGGCCCACACTCTGATGGGGCCTTCCTCTACCCTGGCTTAGAAACTACTCTCCACAGAGAACCAAACCCCAGTCTGCCAATTCAGGCTTAGTTTTCACACCATCTCCTGGACGTACACATGATCCTTCAATCCTTCAATTCCACGGGCAACATCTACCTTCCAAGCCAATTCACCCCAATCCTCATTTCTCCCTTGAATTCTTTCCTAAACACCCTTCCCACTTTTTGTTTTTTGATGTTAACCTTAGCTCTGCTTTAACATAAATAACCACTGTTTCAACAAGGTATCCAGGAATCCAAATGCGCTGCATTAGAAGACACGTAAACCACGATAATCTACAGGTAAAATTCTATTTTCTGTTTCCCAGCTTCCATTTCTCTCTGCTTCTAGTATTCCTTTCCTAGCTGTTTCTAAATAAAGTCTCACGCAGTCCGTGCTGTCAATATGAAGGCCAATGGATTTGTTTCCATTTTCAAAGGTTTTCTGAGGGTAGGAACTTCCCAGTCACCACTCACTTTGTTTTCCCTTTTACTGGGGAAGAAGTACTAGCTAAAAATGGCAGTGCTCAGTATGTTATAGCTGGCCTCTTCCTATCCTCCGAAAACCTTTGGAAAGGGAAACACCAATTCATTCAGATTGCTGAGCCTGGAATACATGAGACCCCGTCTCGAACTCGAGTACGTAGACAAAGATGAGTTTGAATCAATCCTGCAGTCTGGCACAACCTGGGATTACAGGCCTTGTGCAGTGACGCCTGGTGGTACTGGGGATTGAACCCACAGCTTCATGCTAGGCCAATACTCTACCATCTGAGCTGCCAAATGACGTTTGTTCTGTTTTTTGTTTTTGAATTTTTCGTCTGACATTTTGTTTTGGAGACTGAGCCTCACCATGTATACCCATAGCTCCTGGAACTCTATGTAGAACAGTCTGACTTTGAACTCACAAGAAATTTACCTTTCTGTTTCTGTCTCCAGGGGCTGAGTTGATAAACGCTGTGTACCACTAAGTATAGAACTAAGTTTTTAACTACCTTAGCATAAATGGACAAACTGTGTCCGTGGGAAAATCCGACTATTTGTACTCCACTGACAAAAAGCAAACTACTTTTTGATAGCTGTCCATTTCTTTCCCCATTTAATCACAGACACACTGAGTGATTTCTAGCACAATATAAAAGCCTCACTGATCTAAAGCTAATGTCCTGCACTGGGACAGGTCAAAAGTGGAGTTGAGAGGCTGGGAGATAGGGGAAGGGCCATCCTTGGCCATCCAGGGCCATCCCTGAAGGATAGAATCCAGGCTCAGGGAGATTTTGCATGGTGTTAATCAAAGAGGGCCAGTTAACTCTGGAGAAGACAAGATATAATCAAACCAACCCTTGGAAAATGAGAGCAATCTTATCAAAAGCATCTCGACGCTTCTCTGAGGACCTGAACATTAACTATTTAAAATGAGCTGAAGTCACTACATCACCCCAGTTCGGTCACCAAAACACCAAACCAAGTTTCTGAACTTCAGGGAAAATGACAGAACTGTCGATCTCTGAGCTCACTAGTCAGCAGAGGGGTCCAAAGACATTTAGATGTTCCATGTCATCTTAAATTGTTTAAGAAGTGGTATCTCCACAGCTTCTATTCCTTACTGTGGTCACCTATCTCAGTGAAAGGTAAAGGATTAATGAACCGGCGTCGGGGGTGCCCAGGTATCTGCTAGAGATTACTATAAGGACCACAAGGATCAGAGGATGCTACTGTTGACAGAAGCTAAGTGTCCACATGCCTTTTTATATAAGAGACTAAGGTTGCGTGAAGTAAGTGGCTCACTCCCGTAACCCTAGCAATCGGGAGGCTGAGACAGGAGTTGTGATGTGAGTTCAAGGTCAGTCTGGGCTACAAAATTAGGCCCTGTCTAATAAAACAATATACAAGTCTCTCAGAAAACTACCAAACTGAAGTTCTTAAACAATAACAACAAAAATATCTTGCTGGGAAGGGGATAGCCCACGCCTTTGATCCCAGCTCTAGAGAGGCAGAAGCAGGCAGTTCTCTATGAGCTCAAGGCCAGCCTGGTCTACAGAGTGAGTTCCAGGACAGCCAGAGTAACAATAGAAAAACCCTGCCTCAAAAAAACCAAGAAGAAAAAAGAAAATCTCCAAAAATACCTGAAATAATCATTTCACAGTTATTTACATCAGGCTGGATTATCCAAACCGGCAAAGGGTCTTCAAATTCCACCAGAGAACATCACTTAAATGTCTTAACCATTAATGGTCATTCCTTAAACAATTTATGAAAAAAAAAAAAAACAACAACAACAAAAAAACTCTATTTAGAAAACACCACCCCTGCAACAGGTGAAGAGGGAGAGGATATCTGGTCAGAATTCATTTTGACAGAGTTGCCAGGGAAGGTATTCTTAATTATGAAGTTGGAGGACAGCCTCGGGGAAGTCACAGATTCACGGTTTACCGGGACGAAGACTGTGAAATCACCACCGAGGCTCACTCATAAAAGTAATCAGGATCCTTGAAACTTCAACAAGAAGGCCAGCCCCAACCGCTGCACACGGACAAGGGTATTGACAAAACCAGAAACAGCGAGCAGGACACCAGACAGGTGGGGACCTACACCCACACACCCACACACCCACAGACACCCCGTTTTCCTGCCTAGGACACGGGGACCGTCGTTGAAGCCACCCTCCCTGACATGCAGCATGGGGCAGCTGGGAAGCCAGGTCGCCGGCGGAGGGAGGAGTGGGGTACCTCTTGGCGCTGGTGGAGAGGAGCTTCGAGTTCTTGCTCATGCTGACTTTACTCTCCTTCTTCTTGGGGGTGCTGGCTTCCTTCTCGGTCTGCTGGTTGGAGGACGACGACGAGGAGGAGCTGGTGCTGGCCCTCGAATCGTCATCCGACATAGCGAACCCCCCACCCCACCCCGCGAACGGCCCCTGCAGGGGGAGGGAAACAAAACAGAAACACAGACCATGCAGGCGCTGCTGCAAAGAGGGGTCCCCGCTGTCAGGAGGGCGCGGGCCCGGGCCGCCCCCCGCCGCCCTGCAGAGGATCGGGGCCCACCGCCGCACCGGACGGACGGACGCGGGGGGCCGCGGTCGCGCGGGGGCGGCCCGGGTTGGGCCGGGAGCCGCCGCCACCGCCGCCGTCCCCGAGGCCTCCCGGCGTCCGCTCGAGTTTGGCGAGGTCCGGGCGAACCGGGCCAGGGGAGAGTGGGTGAAGGGCGCCGAGCGTGGGCCGCGTGGGCCCGCGGGGACACGGCGCCCGGCCAGGCCCGGCCACGCGGGGGCTGCGCTCGCAGGCCGGCGCGCACAATGCGCCCCCGGGGCGGGCGGGCGGGTCCCCGCGAGGACCGGGCCGCGGTGACAGTTCGCGCGGCCCCCGCCGGCCCGGCCCGCCGCCCCATCCCCGCCGCCCGGCCCTCGGCGCCCCCGGCCCGGCCCTGCCGCCCGCGGCCCGGCGCCGCCGCCCGCCGCCCCCGGCCCCGCGGCCCCCCGGCCCCAGGCCCCGCCGCCCGCCCGTCCGCCCGCCCGCCCCGGGGGCCCCCCGCACCTCTCTTTGTGTCTGGCTGCTCCGTGCCGCCGCGGCGGCTGCTGCTGCGGCTGCGGCTGGGCCTGGCCACTCGTGTCTCGCTCTCGCTGGGAGAGAAGCGGAAGTGCAGCAACAGCAACTATTAACCAGGCAATGGCTTCCCCGGCCGCACACGCTCCGCGCCACTCCTCCTCTCCGCCCCGCCCCGCGCCCCTCCCCCGCCGCACCTGGGGGCCGCGGCCCCGGCACCCCGAGCCACCCCCGGGGCGGCCCGCAGACCCGGGGTCCCGCCGGAGCCCGGGCGGCCGGGCGGGATGTTGGGGGGCCGGCTGCAGCCCGGTGGAACCCGGGGCGACCGGGGAGTTCTTCCCGGGAGGGCTTTGGGAGAGGCTAGCAGGCGAGGTGGCGGGTGCAGGGGGGAAGAGGGGACGCCGCCGGCGAGGACTTTGACTCCTCCCCAGAAGCGATCGGTTAAAAGAGAAAGGAAAAAAAAAAAATCCCCTACCAGGGTTTCCCTTTGGGCTGACACTTGTTTCTCCCTCTGGCAGTGGACGGTGCTGGGAGCAGAGGTCACGCCTGTGAGAAAAATCCCAGACTGGGTTTTTGTTCAGGACACCAGGCGTGTGCCATTTTAAAATATCAGCTACCCCCACCACCCCCCATCACTTGTTATAGAAAATGATTTTTTTTTTTTTAATGTAAGCGATTGGAGTTTGTGACAGGTAACTACGATCTGTATGTAACCCGGCTTGGGGAATTGTAGGATCACTGGGAATAGATCCTAAGCTTTTGACAGGATCTGGAATTCTTAAATTACATATAAAGTGTGAGTTTTAGAAATCGAAAGGTCTTAGAAAGCGCCCTACTTTCTTTTTTGCTCCAATACGGTGCTATTCAGATAATATTTTTGGAATAATCACACAGTAATGTCACTAAATTGTTCCTTGCGTACCATGATACACCACAATAAATATACCACGATTTATTTGTTAAAACATCCTCGCCATCAAATTAGGACTTAGTTCCCTGCCTGTTTGTGGTTTACCCTGAAGGGAACAGATCCCTGCCATCCAAGGTGACACACACACACACACACACACACACACACACACACACACACGAGATCTTGTGTACTGAGCAGACAACCGCACTCAGATTTCCATGGTCCACTTTCAATTACCTCATTCAAATGGTCATTGCTTTCCATGGCAGCAGTGGCTTCAGTTACCACAACATATGATAGAAAGAGAGCTCATGGCATATCCAGTACCCAGGAGAGCAGGCATACTCCCTGTCCAGCTAAACCCCTGTAGCCTTCAATCTGAAACTCCTGCCCTGTTAAGATTCACAAAGCAGCTGCAGACTTCATTCCCTCAGTCTTTAAGGAAACCCGTATCTAGTAATAGTTGCCTTCAAATGGCGTGTAAAACCCACTGGTAATATTTCTTATGAGACATCATCTTGAGCCTCCTGTCAGCAGAAAGAGCTGTTCCTCCACTACCCGAAGCATATGAGTTTTGAAGAATGCCCCAAGTGTGTTTGGTTTTCGATGAGCTGGTAGAGCTTATGAGCAGCAATAACATTGGTAGGTTGTGGTGACTCAAACGTTTAATCCCAGCACTCGGGAGACAGAGGCAAGCAGACCTCTATGTATGTGTTTGAGACCGGTCTTATCTCTTTAGCGAGTTCCAGGCCAGCCAGAGATATATATTGAGAGACTCTGTCTCCAAAAAATTGTAGAAAGGTAGAAAATAGTAAATGAAGATAGATATTTATTCAAAATATCCTGATGTAAAGATTACTATTTAAACTTTTTTTAAAATTTAAAAGGTTTAAATTTTATATGTATACAGTCTGGTCTTGAACTCATGGAGATCTGCCTGCCTTTTCCTCCTGAGTGCTAGGATTAAAGGTGTGCAACAGTACACCCAGCTTCTAGCTTTCTGTTTTTTTCTTTTGGCAATTTTGAACCTTAGACCCAGGGCCTGAACAGAGGCTGGACGAGTTCTCTCCACCCCTACCAAGATTGACTGACTGATTGCTTAGCTACCAGGCTAAGAACTTAAACTAACCTCCTTAGACTCAGTTTCCTCATCTATAAAGGTCAAGAACACCCACATTGCATTGACTGGTGGGATCAGATACCTATCTATAACAAACATGGTCCATTAACTGTTCTGCAAAGTAAATGATAATTCCAGCCTTGCCCAGCCTCTAGAGATTGTTGTTAGGAAGTGGGATCTTTAAGACACAGAATCGTTGAAGAGTACTTTATAACAAACAAAAAGAGCCGGGCGGTGGTGTACACCCCTTTAATCCCAGCACTCGGGAGGCAGAGGAGATGGATCTCTGTGAGTGAGAGGCCAGCCTGGTCTACAGAGTGAGTTCCAGGACAGCCAGGGTTACAACAGAGAAACCTTGTCTCTAAATAATCAAATAAATAAATACTCCTTGTCAGAAGTTCAAGGTCATCTCAGCTACGTAGTGAGTCTGAGGATACCCAGGGTTACAAGAGCCCAGGCCTGTGATAAAATAAGTAAAGTTTAAAAAGAAAGAAAGAAACCTTTTAGGAGGAAAGCAGGAGTTGAGGAATGAGGATTTCTACTCCCAGAGCAGTCAAGACTACTTTCTAGCTTACATTCCTGTTTCAGTTGAAGAAATGAAAGTGGGGAAAACCTATCAATCTTATTCAAGGCCATGCAACTCGGCACTGATGCTTTACCATCCACTAGTGACCTTGTCAGTTCTGGCGACGTTGGTGCAGAAGAGAGGCTCAGTTATACCAAAGAAAAACACGCTGAATAAAACAGAGCTCTAATAATATTTTCAAGGATGCACTAACCGTGGGTACAATGGCGTATGCCTGGAATCCCAGCATTTGGGAGGTGGAAGCCGTGAGATCAAGAGATCAAGAGCAGGGTGGGAGTGGGAGGGTCAGGGGGCATTCAAGACCAGTCTCTGATACAAAGCAAGTTCAAAGCTAACCTGGGCTACAGTGAGACTCTGTAGAAAAAGGAAGGAGAGGAGGGGAGAGGAGAGGAGGAGGGGAGGGGAGAGGAGGAGAGGAGAAGTTGATTCCTTAGCAATGCTAATCAAGAGATCTGAGGGAGAAGGGAGACAGGAGCACAGGAGAGTCACAGAATCTGTATCATTTACCTGTTTATTTAAATAAACTAATGGCCTGTCTTCCAGGTCCCTGTGCTGAGGATAACCATCGGTATCCATGCTACACTTATGAATATATTTTCATGTTTTTTTTTTTCTAAAAGAATAACCAATATCTTCCAACCTCCCCGTTCCCAATTTCTCCAGAGGTAGCTGCTTTCTGCTCCCTACGGAGTCCAGGCCGGAGGTCGGCTGCCGCAGCCTCTCAAGGGTTGGAACTGTAAGAGTTTATCACCATACCAGGCTCTTTTAACATTTTTAAAGCTTCCTTGTAGCCAAATAGAAAAGATTTCCTTTTTCTGTCAAACAAACAAAACCATCTTCCGTCTGGAATTTTATAAACTCACTGTGGACTTTGGTCCACCGGACTCACTTTACGGTCTCCCGTGGCTGAGAGTCTAATGGGCTTTTGGTTTCATTTTCTGTTTTTCAAGAATATTTATCTATTTTGTGAGTGTGTGTGTGTGTATGAGAGAGAGAGAGAGATAGACAGACAGAGAGAGAAAGAGAGAGAGAAAGAGTTTCTATGTAGCTGTAGGTGTCCTAGAACTTGCTGTACCCAGACTGACCTTAAACTCATAGAGATCTACCTGCCTCTGCCTTCCAAATGCTGGCTAAAGGCCTGAGCCATCATACCCAACTAAATTCAGCTTCTGCACCAGGCAGATTATACTGGAATACTCTGGGTATGATTAGAGCAGTTCAGTTTGCGAGTCGCTGAAATCTTTTTTCTGAACTTAGCACTTTTTCAGTTTAGTGAAAACTGGGGAAATGAAATAGCAGAGAAGACCAATTTCACTTCACACTGCTATCGCAGACAGTTACAAAACGCCAATTCTTCCGGGCAGTTCAGGAAGCTGAGGCAGAGAACCGTGTGGAGTTTCAGGCCAGCCAGGGCTATAGACTGAGACTCTATTTCAGACAAAATGAAACAACAATCAAAAAGCCACTTTCCCTTTCTCCCAGTGTTTTACAGTGTTTCTTAACGTGCTCTTACATCTCTTTATTTATTGTGTATGTGCGCGGTGGAGGGCAGATATTCCGCAACATGTGTGTAAAGGTCAGAAGACAACTTTGAGAGTTGGTTCTCTCCTTCCACTGTGTGAGTCGTGGGGAATTCAAATCATCAGGCGAGGTAAAAGTCACCTTTGCCTTCTAGGCCGTCTCCCTGGCTCTCCATGGTGTTTCTATGGCGTGGCAAATCTGTCGTTAGAGATCTAATTTTGAATCAAACATTTGTTTTTCAAGATTTTTTTTTTATTTCTATTATGTGTACGTTTGGGTGTTTGGGTGAGGTTATGAGAATGTAAATACGGGCGCCCACCGAGGGCAGAAAAAGAGGGCAAACCCGCTGCAGCTGGAGACACAGGCTGTTGGGAGGCACCCGAAGGGCTTCGAGGAACCCCTCTAGAAGGGTAGCAAGTGTTCTAATCACTCAGCCATACTGCAGCCCCTGAATCCATTTCTTTTGCAATTATTATTAAACGTCAGAAGCAGTGAGCTGCAAAGAGGCCAGTATTTTGTCATTGCTCTTTTGAGACCGGATCTCATGTACCCCAGGCTAGCCTCCAACTCTCAGTGTAATGAAGAGTGACTTTGAACTTCTGATCCTTTTGCCTTTAGCACTCCAGGGTGCTGGGACCACAGGCACGAGCCACCACAGGGCTGAAAGTTTGTCTCAAAAAAAAAAAAATCCAGTGGTATATGTCTATAATTCCAGTACTTGGGAGACAAGGCAGGGGACCATAGTAGGTTCAGTATTGGGTATGAAGTGATTTCAAGGCCAATCTGGCCTAAAAAGCCAGGCCTTATTTCTAAGTAAGTAAATAATTTTAAAAATTACATATACATATGCATTGTAAAGAATTTATTGACGACAAATAGTGAGGCTGGTGGAGACGCCCCAGAGGGCAAAGGTGCCAGCCGCTAAGCCTAACAACTTGAGTTCAATCCTTCGGACGCACATAGTGGAGGGAGAGAACAGGTTCCTTCAACGTCTCCTCTGACCACGCGCACACACACACACACACACACAATAATTAAAACATGCAGAAGACATAACAAGATGATATTGATTGCCTTTAATCCTAGCACTCAGAGGCTGAGGCGGTAGAATTAGGAGTTCAAGATTTTCCTTTGCTACTCAGGAAGCTTGAAGCCAGGCTGGGCTACCGGGGACTTTGTCTCCACTCCAGCAAAGCAAAGAAAGGAGTCTTTATCTGCCAAAGATGTCACTGGTATGAAAGACAAAGAAAAATTAAGATTCTAGACAGCAAGAGACAGCAAGGGCAGTAACCGGTATGTGATCAGACCCAGATCCGGAGCCTGTGTTGGACGGGAAAATGCAGACAGAATTAGGCCAATTGAAAACATCAGAGTATGAAGTTAGATTAGATAAAAGTGCTGTATCAATATTTAATTTCCTGAAGTAGATAATTTACTGAGGATTTTTTGTTTTGTTTTGTTTTTAGGAAATGTACACTAAAATCTTAAAGGGGAAAGAGGCGTGATGTCCATCAATCCATCTTTAAGACCAATACACCAGTACATGTGTATGTGTGCGCATGTGCCACACAAGTGCAGGTGTGTGCATCCAAATATTACAAATTGGTAAATGTACGTGTAGGGCATATGAATGTCTTTGTGAAATTCGTATGACCCTCTCCTCCTCTTCCTTGTCTGAGCCTCCTTTCTGCAGAAACCAGGCAAGGGAGGTAGCACACTCCTGCTATCCCAGCATTCAAGAGGTAGAGAAGAGTCCGAAGTTTAAAATCATCCTCGGCTACAAGGAAGTTTGAGGCCAGTCTAGAATACACAGCATCTTGCCTCAACATAAGTAAAATAAATAATTTAAAAAGAAAACTTTAAAATCCCGAAAAAGAAACTGAAAAGGGACACCGGAAGATGGAGAGACCTCCTATGGACATGCATTGGTCGTGCTAGTGTGTGAACATGGTCATCCTACCAAAAATAACCTATATCGTCAATAAGATTTCCCCCGAATTCCAAAGCAATTCTTCACAGAAATAGAAAAGAAGAATCTTAAAATTCGTATGGAAACATGAAAGACCCCGGATGATAGGAAACACTGCTGGAGACACCACCAGCCCTGACTTCAAGTTATACTACTGAGCAGTAGTAATGGAAACAGCATGGTATCGGCTGGAACAGAAACGGTGATTAATGAAATAAGACTGGGACCCAGATGTAAACCCACCTACAGCCACCTAGTTTTTTGATGAAGATGCCAAATATAAAGCATTAAAAAGTAGACAGCGTTATCAACAAATAGTACACTTTTTCCTCCGTAAACTGGGGAGTGCACTCTGGGATACAGGCTCAGGTAAGACACTCAGACTAGGACCTTGGTCATGCAGAAATAAGATCAAAATCAAGAAATAGGACCTTATGAAATTAAAAAGCTTCTGCGCTGCAAAGAAAACTCCTTTAAAAATCAGAAACATCTACTTATTTTATTGTAGGCTATTTAAAAAATAGAAAATATAAAAATTGGGCATATAGTTATTTTTTTTAATTTCTGTCCTTTATATTTCTCGTTTCCAACTCCCGAATTCTCTGAAACCGTTTTCATTTAAATCACTAACTGCTGGTGTAGTGGTGTCACTGCAGATTCCCAGAGAAAACTCAAAGAGCGAAGAGGCGGCCTCCACAACGGGAGAAAGTTACTTTCTTCAGCTGCGTATCTGACAGAGGGTCAGTGTCTAGAGTATACGAAGAAATAAAAAAAGTAACAATGAAAACAAACAGCCCAGCGGGTTCTACCATTGAACAAAGAGTTCTCGGAGAAAGACAAAGCACTGAGAGGTCTTTTAAAAGGCCTTCAACATCCGTAGCCATCAGAGCACTGCAAGTTAAAACTACATTGAGATTTCATCTTACCCCAGCCGAAATGGCTAATTGTCAGGCAACGAATGGCAGCAAGTGCTGGGGAGGGCAGGGAGGGGCTGATCCAGCGTGGATGATGGTGAAAACTGGTGAGGCCACTGCGGAAGTCAGGGTGACGTTTCCTCAAAAGCTAACAGCAGACCTACCGTATGACCGCTCCTGGATATATACATATATATATATAATATATATGTAATATATAGTATACTGTATATATTCAGATATATATAATATATACTGTATACATTCATATATATACTGTGTGTATATATATATACTTTTATATATAGTAGGATATATATATACTTTTATATATAGTACGATATATATACTTTTATATACAGTAGGATATATATCTACTTTTATATATGATAGGATACATATATATATATATATACTTTCATATATAGTAGGATATATATATATCATACTATAATCATGCCTGCTCATCCATGTTCATTGTTGCTCTATCAACAATAGCTAGGAAATAGTCTAGATAGCTACCAACTAATGAACAGGTTATGAAAATGTGATATATGTATGTATGTATGTATGTGTATATATGTATTTCATATGTAAAGAAAAATTATAGAATTTGTAGATAAATTTATGAAATTATAAGAAGTCCTACCGAGTGAAGTAAACCCAAACCTAGGAGACAAACGCTTCGTGTTCTCACTCACGTGTAGACACCAGCTTTGAATCTCTAGATATATGCGTTTAGTTTGGAGTACCGGTGGAGGGCTGGCAGCTAGCCAGGGACACTGGGCTGGGGAAGAACGATCTTAAGGAGGGAAGACGGTACATGGGTGGTGTGGAAGGGGATGACGGGGAGGGGGTTTAGGTGGGGAGAGACTAGGAGGGTAGACTAACAGTAAGAGTGTTTGAAAAAGCCATTTGGAAACCGACTATTTTATAAGCTTACTAAAAAATATAACTAAAAAAAAGGTTTGAATGGTAGTGCCCTCCACAGTGGATAATGCTTCTCTCAGAGCCTAGGTGAATAAAGAAAAGTCCTAACGGCAGGTGACTGTGAGTTGTTAGGGGAATTTCCAGAATCCTCCTAAACAATAAAGCCACTTCCACTGCTGTTGGTTGCCTGCCTGAACCTGATGGTAAGGCCTTCTGCTGAACACACCACATACTTTGGTCACGGGACATGGGTAAATCAAGCTGGTGCTAACCTGGAGGCTTCCTTCCTGATGGCTAGTTTCACAGGGTCAGAGGGATGATGCAGGTTGCTGGTGGGGAGTGGCATTAGTGGTATCGCCCAGCTATTCATCCTGTGAGATGCAGTAACTACCAGCCTGGAACGATGTGCTCAGTGTGCAGCAGTGGCATTAATGTTGTGGGGGTAACCAACTGCTCGCTGGGTAGATTTCAGGCCTTCTCCCTGGGAGGAAACTCTTGCCTGGTACTGTAAACCTTGCCAAGTATACAAGTCTGGGAAGACCATAAACCTTAAGAGAGGAACTACTACTTTTATTTTGCGAAATAGTGTCTAACTGCCTTCTCTATGGGTACATTTGTCTCCTACCCACAGATCAGTGCACCTTTAAGGTTGAATCAGAGATGCTTCCTCTTGCAGAGACGATAGTTAATTCAGAGACTCACCGCTGGTTAAGGTCAGAGAATTAGAGACCTCGGAGGACTAGGGTCTAAATGGCATCTTTGCACCATCCTCTACCCCCTAAAACTCAGGGAACGTTATGGAAGAAGAGGCGGCAAGACTGCGAGAGTCAGAGAGGCTGGAGTAGTTGTGTCTTCTGGACACGACACAGTCATTGCACCTATGAACTCAGTGTACCTGCAGAAGACCTGCACACGGTTGCACAAGATTGGGCCTGTCTACATTCATCACCAAAGGGCTCATGAGGCCCCACAGCATTCTCAGGGAGTTTGGACAGTGGCTGGGGGAAAGGGCATCGCTTTCTTCAGCGGAGTAACCACGGCTACGTGCCCCTGCTCCAGCAAGTCACCCGTCACTCATGCAGGCCTATTTAAACTCAGTGGGTCATGTGCACACACACACACACAAACAGAAGTAGGAAAGGGGACCTGTTAGTAAAAGGGGTTTCAGAGGAAGAAGGAGTCGGGATTAGAGAGGGTCATAGGGACAAGAAGAATTTCAAACTCACTGCGTACACGTATAAAACCGTCGGTAAAATAGTTTTAATTTGAAAAGGAAATGAAAGAAAACAATGGATGGAAAAAACCCAGAAAAGAGAGAGCAAGGAGGAAGCCACTGAGGAAGTGCGGCTCAGGATTCCAAAAGCTCTGTGGTATTTTAATTGGTCACCAAGTGATGCTGACGTTCTAGGAATCAGGTTCCAAGACAGCAAAGGATCTGTCTGCTTTGATGGGGACTGGTTCGGGACTCAGTAGGTAATGAAGGTCTCGCATGATGACGGGCACCCGTGATCTTAACGCTGGGGAATTAAAGCAGGAGGATTGCCGTGAGTTCAAGACCAGGCTGACTACATGGGAGTTTCAAGCCCGGCCCGGCCTGTGTGGTGACCCTCTCTAAAAAAGTAAACAATTCATCAAGGAATGAAGATGGAGAACAGAAGCCTTGTCTCAGCAGTACTGTCTCTCCCTCTCCCCGGCTCTGATTCACATAAAAATGGTTTCACCGTCAGGCAGTTGGCAGGGAATTCATGGAATGCTTCCTGTTGTTCGGGTGTGTGTGTGTGTGCGCGCGCGCGCGCGCGCGGGGGGGGGGGGGGGGGCGTGCCAGGGGTGACTCTGGGGATCCCCGGCGGCGTGAAAAGAAGTCCCAGCCTTGGCATCAGAATTTCTGAGTTCCAAACTGAAGCACCTCTAGCGCTACAGACAGATAAGAAGGTGGACTGCCAAGAGAAGACATGTCTTCTTTTAGAGGAACCAAAAGGGACTCCAGGGATTCTGGGAATCCAGACCTCTATCCCTTGAATGCGAAGCATCGGCCAGAGTTTGCAGGTGACCTCCACACTGCAAGGGAGCTGAGCTGTCTCCCAGAGCTGACATCCCCTAGCCTGGGCACTAGGCTGTGCAGAGGTTCATGACACACTGTGTGTGCACACAAATGCATCTGCACTCAGTCGCACACATGTCCAAGAATATATGTGTGTGTATACACACACCCTCACATGTACACACATGCAAATAGACACAGACATACATGCAAACACAACTTACATAAATAGACACATACACATACACACACAAACACGGTCGGGAACTCTCCCACATCTCACAATGAAGCACAGACAGCTGTTGCCTGATGCGGCTGAGAGGACCAGACTCTGAAATCCCCTTTCTCACCCTTGACTTCAGCCCATCTTGAGAAGTCTTCCTCTGTCCTCTGGGGAATCGTACAGGAAGCAGTGGGCGTGAACACTTTGCTTTGTGGCCCGCTTCCCCTCAGGTTGTCAGGTGCTGAGAACAGGGGGTGTTCTTGTCACTTGGTCTCTACTCTACCATCTTGGGGAGGTGGGCAGCTCAGGGAGGCTTAAGAGGGCCTGAGTTTCCACAGTTCTCTGACTCTTCCTGGTTGCATGTACTCAGGTCGTTTTTCAATCCCTTGAACTTTCTTTCCCTGTAGCGTAAGCTACCTTTCATCCCTGAAGGTGTTTTTGGAGGTTAAATGAGAACACTGTGAAATACTCAAATGAACATGTGGCATAGACCAAGAACGCGATAGTCACCATCATCACCGGAGTCTACCATGCATTGCATGCTAACATTTTTTTAAAATCGACGTTAGACTTCCTTTGACTGTTTGGGAGTTAAACTGGAAGCTTGCATGCGTCTGAATCTCACCTAGACGCTGTTTCGTCCTGCTTACTATCAGTTGAAAAACACTAAGTTATACGAGAGAGGATCCCTATCGAATCACAGCTCAGCTCAGTGCCAAGTTCATATACGAGAGAGGATACCTATCGAATCACAGCTCAGCTCAGTGCCAAGTTCATACCAGGAGTCAAGGAATTATCTGCTGATTGACAGCAGTCACAGGACTTTCCCAAAGAGCAGAAGCTGACAGGTGAGCCAGAAGCCACCTGGGCTTGCAAGCAGTGCCCATCTCAAAGTCCTGCTGTGCAGGAGAGTCAGAACAGCCTACTAAGCACCGTTTCTGCAGAAGGTCTTTGAAAAACTGTTGAGAAAAGTGTCTTTGCAGAATATCTGCATCTATGACCCGGAATTAATTCTCTTTCCCTTGATGGGGAACGGTAGCCCAGACTCTCAGAAATACTAAAAGATCTGAAGAAAGTTTGCTGTGGGCAAGAAGGGATTTTCAAAGAAATTAAAATACAAGGAGCGTCTCTATGAAGATTGTTAAGTACAACATGGGCAAGCAAGGGGAATATGGAGAAGAGCCTCGTGTACCTGGACACGCTGATTCTCCACTGGAGATCTGCATATTGGATTCCTGGAAAGAGCAGATCCACTGCAGCCAGCATTTGTTTGAACGGGCCTGTTTTGTGTGTGTGTGCACGTGCGCGAGCGCGCATGTGTGTGTGTGTGTGCATGTGCGTGTGTGCGTGCGTGCGTGCGTGCAGGAGTCAATTCTCTCCTACCATGTGGGTCCCAGGAATTGAACTCAGGTTGTGGGAAGTGTCTAGCTTCAGAATTCTTGTGTGCTGTTACTTTTCCTTTGTTTTTTTTTTTTTTAAATTAAAAATGTTTATTTATTTTACTTTGTAGATAGATGTTCTGCCTACATTGTTGTGTGTGCATGCCGGAGGAAGTCAGAGGAAGCTACCAGATCCCCTGAAACTCTTGCTCTAGAGCTACAGGTGGTGGTGAGCCACCGTGTGGGTTCTGGGAACTGAGCTCTGGCCCTCTGAAGAGCAACAGGCAGATCTTTACGTCCATGCAATCGCTCTAGCCCTGTTGCTTTGTTTCTTGAGATAGGATCTCACAAGTGTGTGGCCCAGACTGACCTCAAAATTGTGGCCATCCTCCTGCCTCAGCCTCCCAAGTGCTTGGCATGCACAATCCCACACAACTCAAGGATATTTTTCATACTTACATTTTACTGCATACGTAACTTCTTCTAACTCGGAGCCCTGGTCGTGCTAGGGAAACATTCTACCACCGAGTGGTAGTCTCAGTTCTTCTGTTCAAGTTCTTATTCTTGTTTTTTAATTAACAGTGTTTTCTTTTTAAAAAATTTTCTAATTTTTATTTGTGTGTGTGTGTGTTACTCAGGGTTCTCTAAAAGAAAAGAATAATTCATTACATAATACATATTAATAGATAATAATAATATAATAATAATAGATATTATCTAATAGATATTAGATAATAACTCATTAGACCGGCTTATGTTCTGTTAGTCCAGCAATGGTGTCTCACAATGGAAAGGCCGAGAATCAGGCAGTTGTTCCGTCTATGAGCCTGGACGTCTCCACAGTCCCGATCTGGTACTGGAGTCCTGGAGGTTCCCTGGAGAACTGCAGGTCTTTAGTCCTATGTTGGAATACCAAGGAAGTCGTTTCTGGTATCAGCGAAGGAACACCTCATTGACATTATCGATGAACCCAGTTAGAGGGCAAGCAGGCAAAAATCGGTTTCCTTCTTGCATGTCCTTTTGTGTGGGCGGCCATCAGAAGGTGTGGCCCAGATCGAGTGTAGGTTTTCCTGCTTCAAATAATCTGATTAAGACAATCCCTCACAGACATGCCCAAGCAGCTCGGATGCTAGTTGATTCCACGTGGAGTCAAGTCGACAGCCAAGAGTAGCCATCATTAATGTGTACGTGGGGTGGGGGTACTTCAGTCTCAGCACACATGTGTAGGTCATAATGGGGTTGATTATCTCTTTACGCCTTTACCTGGAATCTGGGAACTGAGCTCAGGTTGCTAGATTTCGGTAGCAAGCGACACTACCCGCTGAGCCGTCTAGCTGGCCGTCAAGCTCTTACTCTAATCTAGAAAAGAGATTCAGAACTGGCTAATGTGTTGGAATTGTATTCTTTGGATTCTACATTTTTACTGAATTGAGGGGCTTAGAGCCATCGCTTTGCTTTGAAAACAGATTTTCCCCTAGGAGAAGTAAAGACTTCTATTTATCAACCCTTCATTCCTGAGGAGCCAGTTTTCCTCGGCTCTGGCCCGTACCATGGCACCACGGGGTCCCTGGCTGTGCTAGGGAGACGATCAGACGGAGCCTTTCTGCCCTGAGATTTATGTTATAACACAGAGGGTTTACTTAGCTCTAGCCATGTCCTAGCTTAAAATAAATGCTTAGGGTGGTGGGTTGGCCTATAGAGACATATATTTGAAACGTTATTTTTGGAAACTGTTAGAGAATGAAATGAAAACTTGTGATTTCCTGTGAACTTGGCTTAGGCGTAAAATAAAGATTTTATGAACTTGGAGGTGAATGCATTTACTCTTCTCAGATGTTCTTCCTTGCAGGTTACTGTATGCCTTGGAGTTAGGATATCAGATTTTACAGAGCCCCCCCGCCCTTTAGCTTATCCCTGTTTGTGGGTCAGTATTTACTAAAATCATCAACTATACTTTTACTGGAAAAAAAGAAAAAGTCAGGTATGGCGGCTCATGCCTATAATCCCAGATCTGGGAAGCAAAGGCAAGAACATTACTGGGAGTTTAAGGTCAGCCTGGTCTACGAAGGATATTTGGGGCCATCCAGGGATACACAGAAAAACCTTGTGTGCATAGGAAGGACAGAAGGAGGGACGGAGGGAGGAAGGAAGGTAGGGACGCCAGTTGTGATGGCACATACTTGCAATCCCAGGACTTGAGAGACAGAGACAAGAGGACTGACGGACTACACAGGAAGTGCCAAGGCTATGTAGCAAGACCCTAACTTAAAAGCAAAACAAAACCGCAGAGTACTGCAGTACACTGCCAGAACCCTGATACTTGGGGGGCTGAGGCAGAAGCCACACAAGTTCAAGTCCAGCCCAGGCTACAAGGCCCTACAGCAAAAAGCAACCAAACAAATAAAACAGTACTTCTGGTTCTAGTATGTTTTCGTTATAAACACATAGTATTATGAATACAAAGTCCAGTGCAGTGGTTTGTGTCTCTACATTGGTGCTTTATAAACAACCACAAAAGGGACCCCATCCTATCATTCATTCTTTACAGATCTAAGCATCAAACCAATTCAAATTAGACTATTTAGGTTTCATCTTTCATAAAAATGGCTGAAAAGAGGTTCTCTCTGTGGGTCTAAGGGTATTTTTTTCCCTCCACTAAACAAAGGACTTTTGTATCCTTCCTCATGAAATGACACATAAAACAACTCTTAATTGTGTAAGATGCAGAAGGCACGGCTGGTCTCTGGCAGACATTTGGATGGGGAGTGGGGGTGTGCCACTGAGAAGAGCGTGTGCTAGGCCATCCCCCAAACCTCACTCACAACTGCTGTGCTGCGCTGGGAGGGGGGTGGGGGGTGGGGTGGGGGTGGAGGGGTGGGGGGTGGAGAGGGGGGGCAGGGGCATGTCTGTTTGTTTACTTTTTATTGGGAAAATTTCCAGATGCTCACTGAGGAGCCACAAAGCACAGTGCAAGGGTACCATAGGCTGGCTTCAGCACCTATATTCAAGGCCCAGTGCTATTTGCTGTATTCGCTTTATTTTTTAAGTGTTATTGTCATTTAAAAGCGAAATGCATGGCAGCTGGTGAGGTGGCTCGGGGATTAGAACATGTACCGCTCATCCAGAGGACCTGAGTTTGTTTTCTAGCACACACATTAGGTAGTTTACAATTGTCTGTAACTCCAGCTCCAGGGCATCTGCTGCCCTCTTCTGGCCTCAAAAGATACCTACACCCACATGCACATACGCATATATACATAATTAAAAAAATAAAAGTTAAAAAATTAAATTACAGACGACAATTTATTTTTTTTCAATGTGATTCTTAAAAAAATAACCATATATTATCCTCACATCTGACAAAACTACCAACATTGCCTTTGTGCTTCTTAACATTCTGCTCATATTCATTTGTATAACGTTCTCTAAGGTACAGACCAGCATCCTGCTGTAGGCCAGGCACCTCGCTTCTGTTTTCCGTGCCTCTTTGAACCGAGAACACTCTTCAGGCTGTTCTGCCTCTTCCCATCTGCCTTCCTCCTCCCAGCTCTCAATTGCAGCCCTGACCTGTCGGAAAGATGCGACCAGTTCATATTTAGAGGGCTCTGGATTTGCTGCGTTGTTCTGCTTGCAGTGAGCCTCTGTCCCTTCTGTGCCCTAGACACTCGAGGTTTCTTAGAAAAATCATGATTCAGTTGCAGTTACATTTCGTGGCAAGACAATCAAGCCAAGGGTGACAGGATGTACCACCTCCCTTTGTATCAAATCAGGGAACATTGACTGCTTGTCCCTTCAGAGGCATGAGAAACAGAAACAGCTACCACTTTCCACCTATCTAAAAAGAAAGAAAGAGAAAAGAAGGAAGGAAAAAAAAAAGAAAAAAATCCTCTGTGGTAGAACAGAGGATTTGTGGTAGAACACGCTCCTAGCATGAGCAAATGGGGTTTGAGTCCCCCCCATTTGTGTTGTGTTTGTGTTTGTGTTGTGAAGCAAGCAAACCTCTGGACCTAAAGGCAGGACAACCACTGCAAAATCTCCCTTACCCTTGGTCAGGGTGTCTCTTCACAGTGTTAGTTAGCACAGGGATAAGGCAGACACCAAAGGCAGGTGCTGCACAGGGTCTCCTTGCTCCCTGTTTTTCTGCTCTTCCCTTACTAACTTCACAACTGTAAGATGAACAGGCATTTCCACAGTGTGGTAGAGAATACAGACACAAAATAGCAATTAGAATGAGTGTTTGCCATGGTGCTACTGACGACTTGATGGAAGAGACCCACCCATGAGAGTAGAGAACTCTGGTGAGGGGAGATAGAAGTGAGTGCTCGCGCGAAGGAGCACCCTTCCCTGCTTCACAGCGCCCCCTTTTGTCCAGTTTTGGCATGTGGCTCACTTCAAAGGCACCTTTACATATTAGTCTCCAGATAGCCTCGCTTGGTCCTAAAACATCGACAAGCATGCGGTCCCTGGAAGGATCTGTTCTGCTGTGCCTATGTTCAATCAATCAATCAATCAATCAATCAATAAGAGAGGGTGAGGGTGACAGTAATCAGAAGAAACTATATTATGAAACTGTCAAAAATTAATAAAAGAAAACGGGAGTTTCTTCATTTTTAGGCTTTTGCATCAAGAAGGTAGTTGGTTAATCACACCTCAGAGCCTCAACGTGCAGTACCCTTTGGAAGGTTGTGACGGCACATAAAGGAGCAGAGCCAGCACCAGTACTTGGCACCAGTGTGAAAGCACTTATGACAGCCTCACCTGGAGCCCCGGAAACCTCATTCTGCACACATTGTTTCCTCAGAAGATCTTTACCAGCCGGGGATGTTGGTAGAGCGCTCGCTTTGAAGCCCTGGTTCCATCCTGAGGCTTTCATAAAAATGGGCATGGTGGCCTTCATTTGTAACCCAGGCGGGGGCGCGGAGATCTAGAGGGCATCCTTGTGGTTCATAGTAAGTTTGTGGCCAGCCTGGATTATCCTGTCCCAACGAACGAACTTTTCCCAACCAAGTGTGTCTCTCTCTCTGTGTCTTTGTATGTGTGTGTATGTGTGTGTGTGTGTACATGCGTGTGTATGTGTGTGTGTCTGTGTGTGTGTACTGTGTGTGTATGTGTGTGTGTGTGTGTGTGTGTGTGTGTGTGTGTGTGTGTGTGTGCTGGAACATACTTGTAGTTCCAGCATTAAGGAGGTGGACATAGGCAGATCATGAGTTCAAGGCCAGGCTGGACTACATAAAGGTAGTTTCCTTTTGCCTTTGCACTCTGCTTCGAATATCAAAACTCACAATATTTAATTTAGTGATGGTTTTAACTCTAGAAATGTAGCTCCCCACCACCTTTAAAAAACAAAGATTATTTTTATGTGTATAGGTATTCGGCCTGCATGTATGTCTGTGTACCATGTGTACGCCTGATGCCCTAGGAGACGGAACTGGAGTTACAGACCACTGTGAGCTGCCGTGTGAGTGCTTGGAATTGAACCTGGATCCTTTGCAAGAGCAGGCCGTGCTTCTAACCACTGAACCATCTCACCAGCCCCTACTGTATATTTGTAGACAGGGCCATGCATCTCAGGCCTCTCTTGAACACATTGTATAGCTTAGGATGATCTTAAATTCTGGATTCCCCTGCTTCTCTCTTCCTCAGTTTGGAATCACAGCTGTGGGCCGCCATGTCTAGGTTCTTTTCTTTTGAGATAGGTTCTTGCTATATAGACCAGGAGGGCCTTGAATTCATATTGCTCTTCCTGCCTCCGTCTCCTGATTACTGTAATTATAGGTATGCACCACCACGCTTAATTCTTATTGTATCATTATATGAGGTCAGAGATAGCCTTGAAATAATTATATATATATATATATGTGTGTGTGTGTGTATATATATATATACACACACACACACACACATATACATATATATCAACCCATGGGAGAAAAATAGCTACTAACATTTCAACAAATCTAGAATGAGGTGGCTGCATCCAAAAAAATTACAAATTACAAATGTGGTCTTGCTTTTTACAAAACAAAACAAAACAACTATTTTTTAACAGGGTCTGTTTATGTAGCCTTGGGTGTCCTGGAACTCATTGTGCAAACCAGGCTGGCCTTGGACTCACAGAGACCCACCTGCCTCTGCTTCCCAAGCGTTAGAATTAAAGGTGCGCGCCAACAATGCCTAGGCTGTCTTACTTTAATGGCAGTACGAAGAGAAATGGTTTCATAAAAATGTCTACTTCAAAGGTCCTGAGAGTTATCCTTTTTTTGTTTTTGAAAAACGGAGGCCTTAAGTCTTGGTGATGGAATTCAAAGCAGGAAGGAATTTAAAGCACTCAGGAATTCAAAGCAGGAAGAGGGGTAGGACAGACAGCTTGGCTCCCATACGGTTGCTCACAACCAGTTCTAGGGGATCACTCTCTTCTGTCTGACCTCCGTGGGTATCAGGCGGGTGGGTGGTGCACACACATACGCAGTCGGGACACTCACGTACATGGAGTACAATTAGTAAGTGTCAAAATCAAATCAGAGCAGGGAGACTCAGGTGTACGGCTAGCCTAGACTGCACAGACGTTTTTGCGATAAAGAAGAAAGCAAGACATTGTGTGTGGATTGCTTGGTATATTCTAAACATAATAATACAAATATGCAAATATTTTTACACCAATCTTTAAGGCAGTTGGAATGTATTAAACCTAATTCATAAATCAGCAAATTGAGGCTTCGAGGGCTTCAGCCAAGTCAAAGTCACGCAGCAGTGAGGCGGCAGAGCCAAAGCCCAGCTGCTGTGGGTGTCCCTGGATGTCCTGAAAAGCGATTACAATGCCCGTTGACTAAATTTCAAACCCAAAGCATCAGTGAATTGGAACTTGTAGAATGCCTTTTCTTTCATTAGTTATGAAAGTTATCGTAAAAAATCGTGAAGCTGGGAAGTCCTATCTTGCAGGTTATCCTCAGGATCCCAGAAGGTCCCAAGGGATGTGTTCTGTAAACTAGATACTGCCTTCATAGGCTGGTATCTTGTGCGTTTATTTGTTTCCTGCTATTTGTGGCCTTTGTGCCTGGTTGAAGGGGCCTGTGTACTTTTTCAGGAAGGGTGGTGGTGGGAGAGGATTCAGAAATTCCTACTGCTCTCACTGGAACAAAACAAATTCCAATCGGAGAAGGACTTCCAAGAATCTAGGCTGCTCCAGTACATCAGGGGACAAGTAAGTCCAGAAGTCCACATGCCCCAGACAAATCTCTCCTCCTCCTCTCTCTGTCTCTTTCTCTGTCGCTGTCTTTCCCGCAACCGCCCTCTCTCAGAGGACAAACCAACCCCACTTTGGTTTAGACAGGGTTTCACAGTGTAGCTCTGGCTGGCCTGGAACTCTATTTCCTCCCTCCCTCCCTCCCTTCCTCCCTCCCTTCCTTCCTTCCTGCAGGTAGACTCATTGCAGATCTTCACCTCTCCCTCTGCTCCTTGGGTCCAATCCCCAAGTCTCATCCCCAGCTCTGCCGCAGAACACCTGCAGCAGCTTCCTCCTCTCTGTCTCCTCCCCTTTTACCCCCCTTTTCCAGCTGTTACGCATTGCTTTATCTTCAGCCCCCAACTCCTGCATACAGAGTCCCTGCAAACCCACAGGCCACCCTTGCCAGGGAAGCAGTTAGGCTGCCTGCAGATCTTCACCTCTCCTTCTGCTTTTCCAGATTCCTTGGTGGTTTAAGAATATAAATTTTAATACTCAGTCCCCAACAACACCTTTTAACCAAGGGTTTTTTACTTTTTTTTTTTTTGAAAAAGTGCACAATTTCTCCAGCAAAGAAAGATCTAGTATTTTCCTAGGCCTTCTAGCAAACAGAGGCCCCTTAGGTAATATTTACATCTCCATGTGGTTGAATCGAGGCCGTTCTTGGGGAAGCTGGAATAAGAGGGGCATTGATGGCTTCCAGTAAGGCTGGCTGGAGTGGAGAGCGGGGACCGGGTGACTTGGGAATGGGTACCAGGGTTTTGTAAAGGGCCACATTTGCTCTCAGAATGGACCAGGCACCAGGCTCTGGGGATGTCCTTTTTTTTTTTTTTTTTTTTTTACCACCCAGGCAGTAGAAACTAGTATCTGCCTGACAGGTGTTTGGGGAAACCTGGGCACAGACAAGGGATTTAAGTCTCTGCCTGTTCTCCTTCAGACTCCACGCCCTACTGTTCTTGGGCAATGCAAAGGCAGCAAGCATCTGGGGCCTTGCTAGAAACCTCTCAGGCTTGCTGCTGTCTTTCTGTGGCAGTCTGAATTTTAACAGGTCCCAGGTGGGCATGGATCTTCTGTTGAGCTCTTTATAAACTCTTTTTTTCTTTTTTCTTTTGAGACAGGTTTTCTTTATATAGCCCTGGCTGTCCTGGAACTCTCCATAGACCAGGCTGACCTCGAACTCAGAGATGGACCTGCCTCTGCCTCCTGAGTGCTGGAATTAAAGGCATTCACCATCACCACTGCAGCTTACAGACTTGGTACACTGCTGCCCACGCACCTGCCCACAGTCTGCTCTCTTGGGAATCGGTTCTTACCTTTCTAAGAAAATGAAGATGATCCCAGGATTCTCGAAAGCTGAGTCATTTGCCTGCGATCCTAGCTGGGGAGATGGAGGCAGGGGGATGGTGATTTCAGGGCTACAGAGCAAGACTCGAAATATAAAAAGAGACTTAGAGTTCAGGGAGCTCAAACGTGCTAGGTGACTGGAACTTCAAGGCCTTTTTCTAAGTGTTTACACAAGACTTTAAACCTTTGAGGGGCTGAAGAGATGGCTCAGCAGTTAAGAGCATTGGCTGCTCTTCCAGAAGACCTGAGTTCAGTTCCGAGCATTTGCAGAGCAGCTCACAAGTGTCTGTAACTCCATAAATGAAGGAAAAATAGCAATCAATGCCCATAGAATAAAAATAAACAAATCAGCAGGGTGGTGGTGGCATTTGTCTTTAATCTCCGAACTTGGAAGGCAGAGGCAAGTGGATCTCTGTGAGGTCAAGGCCAGTTCTGGTCTACAGAGTGAGTTTCAGAACAGCCAAGGCTACACAGAGAAACCCTGTCTTGAAAACCACAATAAATAAATAAATAAATAAATAAATAAATAAATAAATAAATAAAACCGATGAACGATCATATCTGCACAAATGATAGCAATCTGGTCTACAGAGTGAGTTTCAGAACAGCCAAGGCTACACAGAGAAACCCTGTCTTGAAAACCACAATAAATAAATAAATAAATAAATAAATAAATAAATAAAACCGATGAACGATCATATCTGCACAAATGATAGCAATAAGTAGACACAGGACTTCAAATATGAAAACATAAAAATCCCACCAAAATCTACCATCTTGGGACAAACTCAGAAATAATTCCCGAATATGTGTTAGTGTACACACACACACACACACACACACACACACACACACCACTGTAGGAATGGTTGAGTGTGTATATTTCTTGTCTCCAGTGCCTACTTCTCAGCTTGTAGGTGGCACACAGTGGGCATGTGATAAACGTCGGTGGTGAAGATGTGAAGGCATCAATAAGGCAAGTAGTAAAAGAACGGGTCAGGGACGATGGTAGCTGCCTCATGAGGTGAGCCAGCCATCTTCTCCCAGTCCACCTGGTCCCAAGTAGCTTCTCTCAATATCTGTCTGTCTATCTATCTATTATCTATCTATCAATCATCCATCCATCCATCCATCCATCTATCCATCTATCTATCTATTATCTATCTATCATCTATCCATCCATCTATCATCTATCTATCTATCTATCATCTATCTATCCATCCATCTATTATCTATCTATCATCCATCCATCCATTCATCTATCCATCCATCCATCCATCCATCTATCCATCCATCTATCCATCTATCTATCCATCCATCCATCTATCCATCCATCTATCAATTATCTATCTATCTATCATCTATCTATCTATCTATCTATCATCTATCTATCTATCTATCTATCTATCTATCTATCTATCTATCATCTATCTGAAACACAGTTTCATCAGGCACAGGCTGGTCTCAAACTGGACTTGTAGATAGCCTACAAGATCTTCAGTTTCTCATCTGTCTCTGTCTACTTCCTGTGCTCTTCGGTTACAGACCTGTGCTACCATGACTACTTTATGTAGTACGGGGGATGCAGCCTAGGGTTGTGCATGCCAGGCAAGAGAAATATCAACTGAATTACATCTCCAGACTAAGGAACTCATTTTTAAAAAGCTAGTGTCCTTGGGTGAGCTGCCTGTTGCAAATGGGCTGACCGGAGGCCTTGGTCCTGTAGGTGAGTCCTGGAGTCCTTCTCTCAGGAAGGCTAGTGCAGTGCAGAGGTGGACAAGGGACAGGCATGCCTGGACGGAAAGGTGACACAGAAGCAGAGGCTTTCCCCGGGCCATTTCACTGGAGGGCTCTTCCTAGCCCTTCAGCTGACCGCCAGGTAGGAAGGGATCCAGCACGCACACAGTGGCCCACACTGTTTCTGTCTGTAGCCTCTGCAGGTCCTGTGTGGATCACAAGTCAGACCGGGCACTTCCCCACTCAGGAACTTCTGCTGCCTCCTCAGTTCTGAGCAAAGCCAAAGGGAAACCCATCCAGGCCCGCAGGGCTGTCATCTGCTCCTCCCGCCCTTGTGCCCCCTCAAGCCACAGCAGAGTCCTTGAGGGGCTTCATGAATCCCGGTCACCTTTCCTCCTAGGGCACTTCGCTCTTGTTTGCTGATCCCTCTGCTTTAAACCAGTTCGTCTGCTCCCAGCTTTCAGCCTCCCCTTTCTTATTTTCTCCTCTAATCCTTCATGGTCCCTTAGCCTCCTCTAAATGCTCATCTAGAATAGTAAGACTCCCCTCCCCAACCCCCAAAACAGAAACAAAAACAAAAAAAGAAAAACAACCACATGGCCCTCCCTTCCCACCTGGAACCCTAGCTCAGCCTTATCTCTCACCACCGGACAATCTCCTTCTCAACTAGGCTAAAACCGCCATGAGACCAGGGATGCTTACCCTCTGCCACCACCCAAGGCCCGAGATGTGGCTAAAACTTTATCCTCAGCTAATATTGAGTAAATCCTAGAGAACAATAGCATAATTTATTTTGATTTTTTCTTTTACAGTTCCATTACCAATCTTCTCAAGAGACCACATCCCTCCCCATTTATTTTATCATCCTTGTTACTATTACAGAGCTTTTCATTTCAAAGGAAAATCTAAAGTTGGAATGACTGGTCGGTTGTGAATGGATTCTGAAGTGTAATGAAACATGTAATGATTTTTCATTTGCTCCACAAACAGCAGCTGGGGTCTTGCTCGGCCTCGTGTGCCTGGGTTTCCTGGATTATTTTAAGGAGGGCGAAATATCGTGTGTGTCTGTGTGTGTGTACGTGTGTAGAGAAAGAGAGAGAGAGGGAGGGAGAGAAAAGAGAGAGAGGGAGGGAGAGAGACAGAGAGGGAGATCAGGAGATCACCTGGTTGTTTCAGGTTTAAACATGGATTTGGCCACAGGGCACCATGATTTAAAGGCACTTGCCTCCCCCCTGCAGGGTCTCATTATGCAATACATTCCAGCTGCCCTAGAACTCACAGAGTCCTCCTGCTTCTCCAGTGCTGGGGTTAAGGGTATGCACCACCTGATGGGAGCTCCCTGCAGGCAGAGGGCTCCTTGGAGACTTCTATCATTAAGCAGTCCTTTTTTACTGAAAAGTTCTCCTGGAGTCCAAAAAAGGAATCTCCCTATGGAGGAGGAGAGATGGGAGGTTTGAGGAAAGCTGACATTTAAAAATCCCCTTTGGGTTATTAGTTTCAAAATTCTCCTCCTCCTCCCCTTCCTTTTCCTCCTCCTCCTCTTCCTGCTCCTTCTCTCCTTCTTCCTTCCTCCTCCTCCTCCTCCTCCTCCTCCTCCTGCTCCTCCTCCTCTCCTGCTCCTCCTCTCCTCCTTTTTCTCCTCCCCCTCCTTGGTTTGCTTCTTTGGTTTGCTTTGATTGGGGACCAATCAAGAGCCTCTAGCATGCTAGGCAAGTACTCTTCCTCAGAGCTGTACCTCCAGCTCTTACATTTCTGTTTTCCCTTGGGGGCTGAGAAATGGCTTAGTGGTTAAGAGCACTGGCTGTTCTTCCAGAGGTCCTAAGTTCTAGATCTCATGTGCACGTGTACATGCGGACAAATCAACATAAATAAGTCTTCTTTTTTTTTTTTTTCAAGACAGATTTTCCCTATGTAGTCCTGACTGTCTTCAAACTCACAGAGATTCACCTCCCTCTACCGCCCAAATGCTAGAATTAAAGGTATGTGCCACCAGGACCCAGCTTAATAAATAAATCCTTGAAACATTTTTCTTATGTATTTATGTATTTTTTATGTATTTATTTAGGGAGGGGTTTCACTATGTAGCATTGTCTGGCCTGAGACTTGCTGTGTGGACCTGGCTGGCCTTGGACTCCAATCCGCCCGCCTCAGCCTCTTTCACGCTGAGGTTAAAGTCTATACCATCACACTCAGAATTTTTTTTTTATTTAGTTTATCTACTCTCTCTCTGAGTATGTGTGTGCACACGCAAGCCACAGCCTATGGCGGTTGAGGACGGACTGTGGAAAGTTCTGTCCTCTCATCCCGTGTGTCTCAGGGATCTGATTAAGGTCGCCCGGCTTACTGGTGATGCTCTGTGTGATCTGTAAGTATTTTCTCCTGGTCCACACTACTGGCTTCCTGACTGCTTTTGAGGTGACTCACCGTACACAACTTACACCTTTCTTCTGCTTCTTTTATTGGTGTAGATGGCAGTCCTCTAGGATCAGGTCACGTGTGGTTGTCCGTCTGTATCGGGGTCATCCCTGGCCACAGTACTAAGTAACGGGACAGAAGGAAAGTTGTGCACATAGCCAAGTACCACTGGGTGTTGGGCTGCCTGGTCCTTAAGGATAAAGGTGTTGGTGGGGGGCATTACCCAGGAGCAGTTTGCTCAACATTCCCAAGGTGTTTTTGCAGGGGAACTTCTATTTTATTACTAGGTTCTTACAATTTTCCCAAGGAGCAAATTCCAGAGTCCACCTGTGTATAGCGTCATCCTGCCCCAGCAGGCTTCCTCATGGACGGTCTAAGGAAAGGCCCTCCCGCCCTCTTTTTCCTCTTTTTCTTGGGGTTTTCTCATGCTTCCACTGGGAGGTTTTTGTTTGTTTGTTTGGTTGGTTTTGGTTTTTTTTTTTTGGCAAGATCTATGTAGTCCTAGATGGCTTGGAACTCACAGAGATCCACCTTGCCTCTGCCTCCAAAGTGCTGGGATTCAATATTCTCTCTCTGCCCTTCCTCACTCTTCCTTCCTTCCTCTCTTGCTCTCTCACCCATTTCTCTTCTCCTCTTCCTTCTCCTCTGCTTTCTCTCTTTCCCTTTTCTTTCTCCTCTCAATCTCTTTCCTACCTACTTTCCCTCCTCTCTTCCCTTTCTGTTTCTGTCTTTCTCTCTGTGTATGTGTGTGTGTGTGTGTGTGTGTGTGTGTGTGTCTGTCTGTCTGTCTCTCTCTCTCTCTCTCTCTCTCTCTGACAAGGTCTTCCTAGGTTTCCTGGCAGCTTGAACTTGCAGCCCCCTGCACAGGCTCTGAGTGTTGAGATTACTGTCTAGCATCCAGTTTAGGGGTAACACATTGTTGGGTGGTGTGATGGCTACTCATGGTTGTCAACTTGACTACATCTGGAATTAACTAAAACCCAAGTGGCTAAGTACACCTCTGAGGGATTTTTTTTTTTCTTAATTAAAGAATTCAAAGTGGGGAAAACCCACTTTTTTTTCCCCCCCTGTTGCAACTCTGGCTGTCCTGGAACTGATCCACTTGCCTCTGCCTCCCCAGGGAGGCTGGGATTAAAGGCGCGCACCACCACCTCTGGGCTGGGAAGATTCACTTTTAATCTGGATCTTCTGAAGTGGGAAGATCCACCTTTAATCTAGATCTTTTGAGATGGGAAGATTCACTTTTAACTCCGGCCACACCTCTGCTGGTAACCTGTATAAAGGACATAGAAGAGGACCGCTCTCTCTTAGCCTGCTTGCTCTCACTCTGGCTGGCAAGTCCGTTCCTTCACTGGCATTAGAGCCTACTTCTTTGGGATTCTGGCATATACTGAGGACCAGTTGAAACATCCAGTCTTGTGGACTGAACAACCACTGGGTTCTTGAACTTTCCACCTGAAGGTGGCTATTGTTGAACTAGCTGGACCACAGCCTGTAAGCCATTCCAATAAATTTCATATTTATGTTCATTCTATCAGTTCTGTTCCTCTATAGGACCCTGACTGACATAGGTGGTAGGGTGCTGAGCCTCCGCTGCATAAAAATTTGCTGCGCACCTCACCCACAGTTCCTCACTGACTCTCTACCGCCTAGCTCCCAGGGTTGGGGCAGGCTCCTGTGACTGTTACCGTCCTTTTGACACTTCAGAGGGATTTGAGGGAAAAGGGAAACAGGTATGTTTGTTTAGTCAGCCAAAAGCCCCTAGAGAATTGTGAAATTTAAGAATTGAACACTTCAACCTAAAGGAGAATAGGGGGTGTTGAGAGGCACAATTATGGGGAAACAACCCCAGTTGGAATTTTTTTTTTTTTCCTCCAAGACAGAGTTTCTCTGTTGTAACTCTGACTGTCTTGGAACTCACTCTGTAGACCAGGCTGGCCTTGAACTCACAGAGATCCACCTGCCTCTGCTTCCTTAGAGCTGGGACTAAAGGTGTGCACCACCATCACCCACTCAGTGAAGTTTTTAAATTGAAAATAATATAATAGTCCAGTTTTAGGTATAAAACAGAATTACTGGGTAGAAGTACTTTCTGGTACATTCCCCAAATGGCTGTCCCACTCAAACCCTTGTCTAGGTTGTGGCTTCCTCACCTCACCCTGATCTCAGGTCCCCAGAACTATGTGGTCTAGGATGCTGCCAACATCCACAAAGAATTCTCTAGGAACTGACTTTTCAAGATCCCCAGGGCTGGCCCCTGCTGGGGAAGAGAAGCTATCGCCTAGGTGGCCTCCTTAGAATGGACAGATGAGTCTTAAGCACTACCTGACATTAGGTAAAGCGACACAAAAATATTTCTACCACTCTATCCGGACGCTTCAGAAAGCTATTATCCCTCTTCTCGTGACGTTCTACAGAAGCGATTCTTTCTGTCATGTGCTAACAGAGGCTGGTGCTCTGTTTAAACATTCAAGACGCAGATTCTAATTCCCCACGCTGGGAACAGAGTGGCCTGCTGCATGAATCACTCCTCACAGAAGGGAGTCACATGCTTGTCCTGGGAAATTTGCAGCCTCACGCTCATTCCCGAGGGACAAAGGATAATGATTCTGCGTCCTCTGGCTGCAGGCTCTCTCTGCTCCTCATACACAGGTTTCCTTTTGAAGAGAAAGCTGCCTCATCTTTTTAAAAGACATCACAAGACTCTTAGTGACACCGCTTGGCTCTGGCATCCACCACAAAGACATTTGTGTGCCCTCCCGAGGCTAGGAGCCAGGCCTCCAGACTGCACAAACTTTCTGCCACACGGAGGGCAGAGCTCCTGCTTCTGCCAGGCCTCCCGCCGAGAAGATAGTTCAGGAATGGCCACTGCTGCTGTCCCAAGCCTCCACAGATGCTAGGTAAGGGCTCAGGCCTGTTGGTGCCTCACCCTGGCCACTTGTGGACAGCACGGTAAGAGGAGAAAGGCCAGCGCGGTCAGCCAGCTTTGACAGACAAAGAGATGGTGTGTTTTCCTTTGCTGGGGTCGTTAGGAGGGAGGAGGTGACCTTCTGCTGGGCAGAGATGCTTTCATTATAGTACCTGAGAAGTCCCCCCCCCCCTCCACTTTGAGACCCTGCCAGCCCAAAGTTCAGGATCCTCACAGGAGCTCCCCTGAAACTACAGTTAAATTGTCAAGCTACTTCTCTAGTCCTCCACCGCCCCCACCACCTTCTCCTTTTTCTTTTTCTTCTTTATTTTATTTTGAGATCAGGTCTCATTCTGGAACTTTCTATATTGCCCAGGTCAGCGTTGAGTTCATGGAACTTCCTCTGCCTCAGCCTCCCGTGCGTTGGAATTACAGGTGTCTGCCACTACCTTCTTTTCTTGTCATGTAATCCCTTTTTGCCATGCTATGACATGTGGGTCACGACCCCTTTGGGGGTCAAATGACCCTTCCACAGGGGCCAGTTAAGACCATCTGCATATCAGGGATTTGCATTACGATTCATAACGGTGGCAAAATTATAGTTATGAAGTAGCAACAAAAATAATGTTCTGGTTGGGGGTCACCACAACAAGAGGAACTATTTTAAAGGGTCCCAACATTAGGAAGGTTAGGAACCACTGCTTTAGAGCCCAGAGCCACACAGTGTCTGTGTAAAATCAGTTGTTCAGGGTCGGCTCTTTTATTGTAGTGGCAGAAAATGGACGAAGGTGCACGGTGAACATGTGTCACCTAAGCAACACAGAACACCGACTGCTTTAAAACCGACAGATCCAGAATGCAACCAGGCCCAAGAGAAGATGGCTGAGAGCAAATACGTGTTCTGTAAGTCTGAAAGGCAATGTTCTAAAGTGCCTGTGGGCTACCCTGTCTGGGCGGCTTTCTATTTCTGTCAGGCATGTGGCGGTGATGACAAGGTCTCTTCTAGGAAGAGACGGAAAACGTTATTCTGGGCTGCTATGAAATTGTTATAATTGGACCTATAATCTGTTAGTGATTTTTAAAAGTTTCACTGGGGCTGGAGAGATGGCTTAGCAGTTAAGAGGACTGCTCTTGCAAAGGATCCAGGTTCAATTCCCAGTGCCCACGTGGCAGCTCACAGTCATCTGTAAATCCAGTGCTAGGAGATCTGATGCTCCCTTCTGGCCTTTGATGGTATGAGGCCAGATGAGGTATGTGGAGCACGTGCAAACATGGAGCCGAAACACCCACATATGTAAAACAAAAATAAATATTTTTAAGAAAGTTTCACTAAAGTAGTTTTTTTTCTCTCCAAATTATATTTCCTTGAAGATCAAACTTAGGGTCCTACATGTGAAGCAAATATTTCACCACTGAGGTTCACAGCTCTCTTTTTAAATATATTATTAATGGGGGGGGGGTAGGTGTCCCACTCTGTGGCCCTGGCTGGCCTAGGACTATATAGACCAGGCTGGCCTCAAACACACAGAGATCCACCTGCCTCAGAGTGCCGGGATTAAAGGCATGCATTACTGTCAGGTCCAAAGGAAACTCCACTAACCTCAGTTCTGATGTCTGTTCCCCTCTACCAAAGGAGCCATTTCCTGAGCCTGGCAGAAGGGACAAATGGCTGTCTGTGTGTCCCTCAGTATCACAAGTACCTGTGGCTCCTCTACCTCACCTCTACCTGAAACTCTTACAGCTCATGGATTAGGACAGATTTTTGTATGATGATTTTGTCCTGGAAGTAAACATTTTAATAAAGTATGTTTTAAATAAATAAAGCTTATAAATTCCTAGGGTTTTAAAAGTTTACTTTTATTCAAGTTTACTCAGGTTAACCAAAACTGACCTAGACACGTATTTCTAACCACTTCTGTCTTTGATATAAGCGTTCAGATTTCTAAAAATTTTAGATAAAGAACAGTATATGTTGGATGAATAAGGTATATTTGATAAATAAAGCTTATAAATCCCTAAGGTCTCTTCAGGCTAGTACAAGCTAACTTGAATATGTATGTCTAGTCTCTTTGTCTCTGCTAACTTTGTTAAGCTTTAGCTCTTTGGATAAACTGAATCATATAAAAAACTGTGATATTCTGTAATGGTGCATCATGAAAGGGTCAGGACAGCAAAGCTCCCAGTCTCTCTATGGACTTTATGGTTTAAAGTTTTATTTTGAGCTAAAGGATCTTAAATTAAACTTTCAATTCAACTTTTTAAGGCTCAAACTTAACAGGTATAAAACTATAAAATCCTAATCTTACAAAAGACACTAACTCATAAATTGCTAAAGGTGATTAAGGCATGCAAGTTAACGATCAGTTACTTTATAAATCATCAAATTCTTTAAAGTGCTTAGAACTATGCTTGATGTCATGACGCAAATGTAATCCATTTACTTCAGCTTTCTGTAAATGCCGTCAAGGTTAAGCCTGAAGCAAGCAGGTTTGTTTAAAATCAGGTATGCTTACTAGATGATGGTCCTCAAACTCCTCAGAGATCTGCTGAACGGAATTTAGAGTGTTTAATGAAAAAGGTTTCTGTGATGGACAAAAGCACCAGCCCCTAGCAGCAGTGGTAAGGTTTCTTCCAAAGAAAACAGTGGGGTACAGACAAATCTACCTGGATTTTGGTAGCGCTAACCACTGGGTAAAGAACTACGCCATGCCTCATCCACCACCAGAGCCCTGACCGAATGTGGACACATTTGAGTTGACTTTGACTGCCCTACTCCGCTCTCCAGGGTAGGTCAGTTTTCTCAAGTTCCTCCTCCACAGCAAAATCTCTCAGACCTCCTGGGTCTAGCAGCTGAAGGCAGATACTGCTCCGTGTAGCAGCACAAGATTTAATGCTGTCCTGTGTGACAGCCAAAGACTGATGACCTCTGCCCCCAACCAAGCCATGGAGCTCACCATGGAGGAACCTAGGGTAACAGCCCAGGGAGCGGGTAAGTTTCTGTCACTTTAATTGATACAGAGGCCATTCGGATTATACTTTCCGTTCAAAAATTTATCTTTCTCAGATCTCTGATGGTGTTGGTGCCAAACTGTAGCTTAATCAGTTTAACAACAACAAGAAGCAACCAACTCCTTTCCCAAGCGTGCCGCTGCCTGGTCAGTCCATTTCATATGTAAAAATCAGGCCTCCACTTTTTCTAGAGCTACTAGGTACCCTGCTGGGAAAGGCGACCTCACACTGAAAGATAAACTCACAACACAGGTTTCAATGTAAGAAAACAAATCCAAGCCAACATGCTGCTATTACCAACTAAAAAATTACCTTCTACTTTTCTTTTATTTAAAGAAACCTGCTTTGCAGTGACTGGGCTCAGTAATCAACCACCTGTGTCTCGTGGCTAATGACTGGGTGGAAAAGAAAAGATTCAAAGTTTATTATGTAGGTTATGAAGGTCTAAGAAAGCAATTTAAGGTACGTAACTGCAAGCTGTAGAGGTCTGAGGGTGTGAAAGCTTAAGCATATTGGTAGGGTATGAGAAAGTGATTTATGGCAGGTAAATGCAAGCTGTAAAGGTCTGAGAAAGTGATTTAAAGTATGTGAAAAACTAGAAACGTTTCAGATTTCTTTCCCTCTTGCTATGCTATTGTTATATTGAGACTTCAGGCTTTTAACAATAATCAACAGAGTTCTGATAACCTATTAATTTAGCCCTTGGTAAAGCACTAACTATGTTTATAGTCACAGCTTAACATTTCAATTTTTTTTTTTTTTGGTTATTTTCTAAGTATAGACTTAAAAGTGCTTCTCCTTGTACTGAAAACATCTCGGTCCAATCTGTCTATGCAGCCCTCTGGACAGAGGGAAGAGTGTTCGTGCTATAAACCCAAAACTATAGCTTTTGCTATGACTCAAAGGTGTCTACTTCAGCCTGTGTTAACTGTTTTCTCTACAATGAGGCTTTCAGTACAGATTACAGACAGTGGTTATACTATTACATCTAAAATGTATATCTCTTTTTTATAGACTTAAAAAAAAATCATGTAAGCTCCAAGGAATTTCCTCCTAGATCTACCTGTCCCAAGTCAAACGGACTCCGGTTAAGTACTCCTGTTGACAGCTTAAACTTTCTCACCTACTGCCTGCTCCTGAGAGCAGAGGTGTGGGGGGTGGGTGGGGATGGGGGGGTGGGGTTAGGTGGGGTGGCTGGGTGGGAGTGTCTCTCTCTCTCTCTGCTTCTCTTAGTCTTGGGATTCATCTACTTCTACCCCCACCTTCAACTACCAACTACTCCAACTTTCAAGTTTCAACCTCAGTCTTTTCAAGATAAAGTTTTTCTCCTTAGCTCCTTGACTTTATCTTCTGTCCCTAGACCACATTGATCCCACCAGATCTCCAGCCAACTGAAGATTACAAACTGCTCCAAATTGGAACCAGCAAGCCCTGGAGTTGCTGAAAACCAACGTAAACCAGATGCTTCTGACAGAATCTCCGACTGGCCTGGACGCCCCCCCACCCCCATCACGGCTCTGGACTGCGGCATCTCTGATGGCTCCATCCAGCCTGCACTTCACTAGCTCCAGGTGCTCCCACAGAACCTGGGCAGCAAGTGGAACCTTTGACCTACATTCCAGCCTCTCTGGGTCCTGACAATGACAACCCAATGCAGGGGGATGCTTGAAAGAGCTTTGTTCTTTCGGTGTCTTTAAACATGCAAAATGGCATTTGAGCTAGGTTTCTGATCCCATCCCCGGTGTGGTGGGTGGTTATGGTTTGATTTGGGTAGCTCATTGCTGCAGGTGGTTTTAATTTTATGTGCAGCTGCTTTGCCACGTGTAGCTTGTCCTTGTGATTGTGTGCTACTTGGATTTCTGGGAACTTTTGCTTAGACTATACAAGAGTTGAAGGCCCGAGAGCCAGGGCTGGTTGGTTGGTTGGTTGGTTGGTTATTGTATAGAAGAGCATTGGTTGAGAAAGCAGATTCGCAGATAGTGAGCTGAGATGCTAGTCTGGCTCACAGTCAGCTCCTGCTCTCCAAGCTTAGGGCAGCCTAAATGGGCCTTGAAGATCTCTTCCTTTCTCTTTCTCTATCAAGGCTACCGGCAAGAGTTGTGAAGATTTCTTTCTACCCTTCCTTTCTCGTTCCCTAAATTGTTTCCCTAAAGCAGTTTCCCTAAACTGCTACCCCTAATCTCAGCTGAGAAGCAGTTACATATGAGATTACATTGCCCCTTATCACCAACAAAAGTCTTGCTTTTTATTTTTCACACAGCAACATATTAAGTATCCCGGGCTGAACTCGAACTCACTCTGTAGCCCTGGAAGGCTTTGAATTTTCTATTTTTCTGCCTTTGTCAGCCTCTTGAGTAGCTGGGATAACAGGCCATTGCCTGTCTGGCCAAAGCAGACAGATTTAACAGCAAAATAATTTTAAATTACACAAAAAAGTAGACGGGCAGAATGAAGCTACCTTTCTAAGCATCTGAGTTACACATACGTCATACTTAAATTCTGTGTTGCTTTACTGTTCTTCTGGCACTCAGACTGGTAACGCATGACAACACGATTCATACGTGCAGGCTGCATACGAAGTATGTTTTTGTCAGAATGCCTTTCCATTTTGACAGCTCATATTTGGAACAGAAAAGGTTAACATAAGAGAAAATCAATGTGTGAAAACACTGGCAGTCACATGACAGGAGGCTAGAGAGGTTAAGAGCATTGGATGATCTTCAAAAGGACCAGGGTTTGATTTCCAGCATGCGCGCACACACACAAACACAGAGAGAGAGAGAGAGAGAGAGAGAGAGAGAGAGAGCGAGCGCAGCTCATCACCTGAAACTCTAGTCCCAGGAGATCTGACTCCCTGTCCCCAAGGACGCTGTACACACATGGTGCACAGACATATGTGTGGGCAAAACAACCCTACACATAAAGTAAAATTTAAAACCAATTAAAAAGTATATTGAAGCACGTTTTGCATCAAAAGGCTACATAGCAGCCTCATCTCAGCTCTTTTTAAAAATTCAATTGGATATTCTAGACTAATTGGTGCTAATGCTTGCAAGATGTCAACATCCAGCTGCTTGTCTGTTATGGTGAAAATAGCTCTCTCTCTCTCTCTCTCTCTCTCTCTCTCTCTCTCTCTCTCTCTCTCTCGTATCCCAACTGGCCCTGAACTTGCTGTGTAGCCGAGGATGACCAGAACCTCCAGACCCTCCTCCCCACTTCCTGTGTGCTGGGATTGCAGGTGTGTCCATCATGCCTGGTTTATGCTGTGTTGAGGACTGAATCCAGAGCTTTGCTTTGTTCATGTTAACAATTTACCAACTGAGTTACATCCCTGGAGCATGTATGTGACATACATAATTAATTCTTTGAGAATTGCATATGATATATTTTTATCATATTCACCCAAATTCCTTCCCTAACTCCTCCCAGATACATCCCAGTTTTGTGTCCCTCCCTCTTTTTAAAAAATGACTTATGAGCTCTAATTTGTGCTGCCAATATACTACTGGGTGTGGGGTCATCCATTAGACTGTGATTGACCTGCCATGAGTCACACCCTGAAAGAAAACTGACTCTCCAGCCCCAGAAGCTTCCGTTCCCAGAAGCTTCAGTTAGAGGTGGGGGCCACTTCATGCAAGAACACTGTGTGCAGTATTCTAGAATAGCCTATGAAAACATCGGCAGTCACACGACAGCCAGTTTAGCTGAGTCTGAGGTCTGTCATTGCTTTCCCAGTAGCCCTTTAAACAATTGGAAGAATTGGTCCATTAGAAATATTAAAGTAATAGAAAAAGCCAAGTGCAGAATTTCTAAACAGGAGGCTAGACGGGAGGTTCAGAGGTTAAGAACACTGGCTGCTTCTCCAGAGGCGTCATCTTCTTCAGGCAAACACAGAAACTGTGAGTTCCTGAGTGGGGCGCTCTGGTCCTCTCTGACCTCCGGCTTTTAAGATCTTTCTGCTTGTTCCTCCACGATGGTCCCTGAGCTGTGGGAGGGCATAGGGCGGGTATGATGTAAAGGTCCCATTTGTAGCTGGACGCTCCGCCAACACCGCACTCCGACCAGTTGTGAGTTTCTGCGTTGACCACTACCCATGGCGCAAAGACGCTTCTCTGATGAGGTCCATAGAGCTGCACAAATCTGCGAAGTTACCATGGCAATTTAGCAAAATAATAGCAGTATGTTTACCCCTGGGACCTGTGAGATGGTTCTTGGCCAGATTTATAGTATCAGGCAGACACACGCGCGCGCGCGCACACCCCACACACACACACACACACACACACATACATACACACCTTTATGTCTTCTCTGAACTAGGCACAGATTGAATGAATTAAGTGATAAAAATGACAACAGCACCAAGATGATTTTATGAATTAGTTAGACCCTGAATATGAATTAGTGTTAGACCCTGAAAATAGCATAGCGTATTATTAAATACAAGGAACAAATGGAGCTTCCCCGAGGAACCTGTCTGACGGCACATCATCCTGGTGACTAAAGCGGGCATCGTGCCTGATGACCTGGGAAGGCCGCAGCCCTGCTGCAGTCTTCCTGCCAGAGGCACGGGGCAGCCTCTCACCCTCGCGATCCCGCAGAGGGACTCTGGGAGTCTGCACCAGCACACAGCCTGTGCTCATCAAAACGCCAATACCAAGGAAAACTGGAAATGAAAAGCCACGAAAGGCTCAGGGTCCAGATTAAAGGAGTGAAGAGACCGGGGAAGGGAATACACACCCTGGTCTTAGATTCCCAATCTGCTGGATAAGTGCTGTAAATAGCACCATTGGGGGAGGGGTGAAATCTGACCTTGGGCTGTAACTTAAACAGGTTCCTCATAGGGTTGACTTCCCAGAGTCTGAGCATTTCCCAGAGTTGTATGAGAACTTGCCTTTGTTTACGGGAATACATACTTAGAGTTACTGGGTTAAATTCTGAAATAAGCCTGGCATGGCACACACCTTTAATCCAAGCACTCAGGAGACAGAGGCAGGAGGAGCTCTGTGAGTCTGAGGCCAGCCTGGATGATATAGTGAGATCCTCAAAAAAGCAAAGGAGATGAAGAAGAGAACTAGAAATCCTGTCGGAATTATTGTAAAGCACTTGTGTTAGATAGCTTTTTCAACTCAACACACCCTAGAGCCATCTGGAAAGAGGGAACCTTACTTGAAAAGATGCCTTCATCAGATTGGCCTGTAGGCTAATCTGTGGAACGTTTCCTTGATTACTGATTGATGTGGGAAGGCCCAGCCATGGTGGACTGTGCTATCCATGGGCAGATGGTCCTGGGTTGTCTGAGAAAGCAAGCTGAGTTAGCTATGGGGAGCAAGCCAGTGAGCATCATTCTCTTACGGTTCTGCTGCAGTTCCTGCCTCTAGGAACCTGTCTCGAGCTCCTGCCCTGACTTCTCTTGATGATGGAACATGTCAAAAACGTGAGCAAAAACCCCTTTCCTTCCCGAGTTGCTTTAGCTCATGGTGTTTATGACAGAAATAGAAATCAAAGTAGGACGTTGTGGGGATTTGAACGAGAATGGTCCCCATGCTTGGTCATCAGGGACTGGCCCTACTTGGGAGGGTGTGGCTTTGTTTTGGTAGGTGTGACATTGTTGGAGGAAGTGTGTCACTGGGGGATGGGATTTGAGGTTTCAGAAGCCCAAGTCAGGCCCAGTGTCTCTTTCTTCCTGCTGCCTGTGGATCCAGATGTAGAACTCTCAGCTACCTCTTCAGCACTGTGTCTGCCTGCACGTCACCACGCTTCCCACCATGATGACAGTAAACTAGACCTCTGACCTGTAAGCCAGCTCCAATTAAATGACTTCCTTTATAAGTTGCCGTGGTCACGGTGTCTCTTCCCAGTAATGAAACAGTGACTAAGACAGAGGTCAAGGCACCATATTAGAGCAGAAACACCGAGGTTTGGGGAACTCTGATGTAGAATGGTAACACATGTACCTTCGAGAAGACGGATTTGTGAGATAAGTGTTTGGAGGGTTGAACGCACCAGCAAAACCTTTAAAGATTGCATGTTCTTCTACGCAATCTTCTCTCTCTCTTCTGGTCCCACTGAGGGATCGAGGAAAACAAAGCTGTTTATTATCCTCTGTGGTGGTTTAAATGAGAAGTGCCCCCTAGCAGGCTCCTGTGTTTGAACACTTGGATCCCAGTGTTGATGACGCATTTTGGGTGGGTTATGGAACCTTGAGGAGATGCAGTCTTGCTGGAGGACTTAGCCACTGGGATCGGCTCTGAGGACTTGCCGCCTCACTTTACTTCCTGCTTGTTTCTCGTACGTGGATAAAATGTGACCAGCCGGCTTCGGGCTCTTGCTTGCCACGCCGTGCCAGCCTGCCATTATGGAATCTTCTTCTCTGAAACTGATGACAAAATAAACTCTTTCTTCCTTAAAGTTTGCTTTTGATCATGGTGTTTTATCCCAGCAACAGAAAAGCAAACGATACATCCCCAAGCGGACATTGACTGTGTGTGTGGAGCGCTTCTCTAGCAGAGAGCAGAAAGGATTCCCTTTGAGCTGCGATGCAGCTCGCGGTTTCTGACTCAGGAGTGGGAGAGAAGAGCAGAGGACAGGCAAGCTGTCACAGGGAGCTAGTCAGCTGCAGTCCCCACGTGCACCACAGTGGGAAGAATGGCCCAGGGGCTCTTTCTCTGGCTGCCTGTTCATGTCCCTGGGGTCAAGGCAATAGGGCCCTCCATGCACAGATGCTCTGAGAAACATCCCTTCCCAGTCTTCCGCAGCTTTTCATTTCCAGGAAAACAAACTCATTTTGGAAGTAACCAGGTAATCTTTCCATGAGTTGTATTTCTAGTGGGCGGACTAAGTTTGACACGGTGACATGGGGTCTACCCAAACTATCTGGTGTGTGTGTGTGTGTGTGTGTTTAACTTCCCTCTCCTTGCATACTTAAGATACCTCTGACAACGACTGAAGGACATCATGAGGCCTCCATGGGCTAGTATGCTAAAAATAACTGGAGAAGTTTAAAAAAAAACAAAACGTGGAAGCAGATTTAGGGGCGCTTCTGGAGAACGGAGCAGAAGCTGGGTCCCGGGTGGTTCTATTTAAAGATGCGCGGCGTCGAATCTGCTCCTGTGGGTTTGCATGTGAGAATTCTGTCCCCAGCCAGCTGAGGGATGAGGGTCTGACTTGCATGAGGACCGACCCCTCCCACAGCCCTCTGCGAAGCGGCAGCTGTCCAGGGAGCACAGGGCGCTGGGCCTGGCGGCACGCGGGTCCCAAGTGTCCCTTGGAATAGAGGGGGAGCAAGACAAAGGTTCTCAAGGCTGGTTTACAAATCTCATCTGTGAGAAAGGAAATCAACGAGGCTATGAGAAATTCTGAGAGACAGCGCAGTAGGCAGGGGAGGGGGAGAGGGGGGATCAGACGCTTTGTTCACAGCAAGGGCGTCACAAGCCTTTTAAAGCACATCTGGCCCACGTGTTTACACCAAGTGGACAAAAGCAATTAGACATCTCTCTTCACGAGTTGCGACAGTGAAAGTCACGTGTTTTCCATGGCTGTCTCTTTGGAAATAGGTGAAATGGAATTTAAAAACAGGTCTTTGCTCCTCTGTACCATTGTAACCTGCGGGAGAAATGCTCCAGTATCTTTTGCAACCGGAGAAAGGGCAGGGACAGGTATGGCTTGTAACCTGCACACCCCCCCCAATGCCCCCATTCACTTGCCCCCATTACTTGCTGTCCCTAAAGAGCTGGGGCTGGGGGCTTCACTGGAGCTTCTGGAGCTCCCTGACAAACCCTATAGAGCTGGCTCCGCCCCCTGGCTCACAGAGCTTGCTTGGAATTTTGGACTGGGTCTCACATAGCTGGCGTGGATCTGGGGACACAGCTTGGGAAGAACAAGAATGTCTAATCCTCCTGCCTCTACCTCCTGAGTTCTGGAATTACAAGCAGTTATAATTACAAGCAATGCTTTACGTAGTGCTGGGATTGAGCCCAGGGCTTTGTGCGTACCAGGGAAGCACATGATAATTGAACTGTATCACAAGCCTCTGGTTGGGACTTTCTAAAAAATGTGCGTGTAGTGTGTGTGTGCATGTGTTTTCCGTGGGTGTGTGTGTGTGTGTGTGTGTAGTGTGCATGTGTATATGTGTTTCCATGTGTGTGTGTGTGTGTGTAGTGTGCATGTGTATATGTGTTTCCGTGTGTGTGTGTGTGTGTGTGTGTAGTATGCATGTATATATGTGTTTCCATGTGCACGTGAAGTTATCACTTAGTGTCTTCTGATGTCACTCTCCAGTTCATGTTTTAATTAAATAAATAAATTATATATCTATCTATATCTATCTATCTATATATATATACAAACAGAGATCTAATTTGTTTGGTTTGGCACTTCGAGACAGGGTTTCTCTGTGTAACCCTGGCTGCCCTGGATCTCACTCTGTAGAGCAGGCTGGCTTTGAACTCAGAGGTCCGCCTGCCTCTGGCCTTCTGAATGCTGGAATTAAAGGCATCCGCCATCACCGCCAGGCTCATTTTTTTTTTTTTATCTTGTGTCAAGGGTACACTGGGGTGCATGCACACACACCCACACCTACACCCATACCCACACGTTCACTGTGGTGTTTATGTAGATGTAGAAGTCAGCAGACAATTTTGGGGAGTCTGTTCTCCCCTGCTCTGTGGGTTTTGGGGACTGAACTCAGGTGATCAGCCTTGGTGGAAAGTGACTTTACCTGCTGAGCCATCTCCCAGCCTCTCTGTTTTTGAGGCAGGATCTCTCACTGAGCCCAGAGCTTGCCTCGTCCCGTTTCCGCTCCCGAGTACTAGGATTACAGGTAGCCACCATGTCCGCCCTGGCTTTATGTGGGTTCTGAGGCTCTGAACTGTGGTCGCCATGCTGGGACTTTTAGTTATAAGGAACAGAAGTGAACCCAGTCCAGTCCCAGTGAAAAAGAGGGAGTTGATGTAACTGAAGGGGCTGAACCCAGAAGACTCAGTTGTTTCCAACATCAACCGGTGCCGTCCGCATTTCCCAAGGGTGTTCTTCTAAGCGACGGGTCATCTCAGTCCCAATAGTTCCAGCAACAATCCTGCAATTCTTTCTCATGGAGTCAGGTGTCCATCCTTAAACTGGCTGATGGGAGTGGGGTCTACTCAAAAACAAGCATTGAGATTGGGGAACAGCTCTTCCACTAGAGGCAGCTGGGCCTCTCACGCAGGGTCAGCCCTGGCAATAGTTCTCCCCGGCCCACAGGCTTCTTCTGCACAGGGCCCTGTATGGTTCTTGTCCCAGCCAGCTTCTGAAGGGTGGGAGTGGTCACATGTCAAGCAGGCGTACAGGGCTGCAGACGGCGGGAGCACTAGGGCGTGTCTTTAGGGGAAGGAACATCCACCCCAGGAGGCTCTGGAGAGATCCAAATCTGACAGAGACAGGGAAACTGCCCCTATCATGTGTTTCAGACCGTCTCCGGGGTAGGGGTGAATGAGCTAGGAGAAAGAATTGTATTTATTCCCTCAGAAGGGGGAGGGAGAAGAAAGGGAGAGACCCCAAGACCACAGTCCTCTTTTGAATCTGGCTTTGGGTGGGTGGGAGGGAAGGGTCCCTTAGATGGGGTCCCTTTTCCCTAATACAGAGAAAGCTGAGCTCCCCAAGTCACTAGGACTAGAGTAAGCGTGCCCAGGTGGTAAAGGACAGAGAGCTGATCAAGGACGTCTGCAGACCCTTCCATTCCAGCTCCCTTTGCACGTAGCGCCCACACACCCAAGTTTGCACAAACATGAAGTAATGAAACAGCGTGGCCACAATCCACAGCTTAAGCACAGCAGGCTGGAAACCGTGGGGTGAGGTGTGCAGGGGAGTGGGGAGTCAGTGTTGAGGACGTCTGCTAGCTCTGCGCACTTGTCACTGCCCGTGTCCTAGAGCCACACTGCACCGGGGTGGCTAGCTGAGGTGGCCAGTGGCTGACATCTAGCTTTAAGCTGTGCTCACTCAGCAGTGCATCATTCCAGAGTGGAGATGACCAAAGGAGCCTTTCTCTGCCAAGCAGGATGCAGGCCCGAGCTCCGTCTGCTTGCAGCAGGCACACTTCCAACCTACAGGGGTATCCTCGGGGATGGCTAAGGCATCTGATAGCTACCGTTATTCCGGTTGGTTTTAATGTCAGCTTGCCACAAATTGAAGCATCTGAGTCGGGATCCTCACTTGAAGCGGTGTCCTGGTTGCCCGGATTGATGGAGAAGGCCCACCCCAATTGTAAGTAGCATCTCCTGATAGCTGCCCATGTTAAAAGACTGTGTCAGAGGGAAGTTTTACCTCGCCTTTGCTCGGTCTTCCTTCTTGCCACTGAGTTGATTTGCTGCTAATTCCTTTGCTGACAGTAGAACCAGTATTTCCTAGCTTTCATTGTGGAGTAGGAACAAGTGGCTCTCCAGGGAACTTTCTGGTCTCCCCGTGCCAGACTGGAACTACTGAAGTGCCCTGCCTTTGGACTGAGTGGCCTCTGGTTGTAGCCCTCTAGTAAGAGACAGCTATTCTGGGACAATTCTGCTGGTTGTGTGTGTGCGCGTGCGTGCGTGTTCATCCTCTAGAGAACCCCGACCAAAACACCTCCCTTCTTCTGAAACTGAGGGCTCTAGGGACAGACCAGATGAACTCTTCACCATCTGCTGTGGAGTCATTTAGCAACCTGTTTTGCATTTTAAACAGTAAATTCTAGAACCTCGCAGATATCCCAATTCCTCTGTTACCTGGCAGAAAGCAAACTTCTGCCTAAGGGTTCGATTGGTGCCACCTGACCTGGGCCTGGGACAGTAAGAGCCACGTGATTTTGGTTAGTAGGCCTGCCAGGGGCTGAGCTGTGTGGAATGCCCTCCAAGGTGAGTACTTAGACCTTAGTCTGCTTTTTGGCATTCTGTGTTTTTTGAGACAGGTCTTGCTTTCCAGCCCAGACTGGCTTCAAATTTGCGATTCTCCTTTTGCAGTTTCGCCACTGCTGAGACTATGGGCCTAACCACCACCAGAGCTGCTCCTCTGTTTCTGCCCTCCACAGCCAGGAGTCAGGAAGCTGATCTGAGTGCGATTAAGCAATGCCTGGGAGTGCCACTGGGTGCCAGTAGTGGAGTATATTGGGGGTCTAAGTATTTTGGACTCCGAGCAGACAGACAGACAGACAGACAGACACACACACACACACACACACACACACGGGGCATTATTTCTTCTTCCTCCTCCTCTTCTTTTTGAGACAGTCTCATGAAGCCTAGTTCAGGCTGGCCTGAAGCTCCCTATGTAGCTAAGGATCACCTTCAATTCCCGAGTCTCCTGCTTTCTGGGATTAAGGATGTCCACTACCACACCAGTTTGCACAGCACAGGGAATCAGACCTAGGGTGTCGTGTATGCTAAGCAAGCACTTTTCTAACTGAGCTCCATCCCCAGCCCCATGATATTTCTTTTAAATAATTTCTGTTCTACTATTTCATGGTTTTCTGAGTTAGAGCCCACATAGGAAAGCATGATACTAACAGTGGCTGGACCATAGGACACCATTCAGAACTCGATCCTTGTAAATCCAGGGGAGTTTAGCAGGTAAGCGCTTGGACTATTGGATTCAAATCTGGACTTTTCCAAAGAGTGAAGCAATGTCAGCAAATGACCTCTGCTCCTGGAGTCTGTTGGCTTTTCTGGACAGTACAAGAGGATACTTGCCTTTGTCTTTACAAGTCTGGGAGAGTCAATGGCAAGTAGTGCATGTCCAGAATCCCATCAAGGGGAACGGAGCCACGCCACGATGGAGTCCCTTTCTACTCTGTAGTCTTCAAAAGCACCCAGGACGTGGGAAGCCGGGAGAAGAACAACCGGGCTGTTCCAGACTGAAGGAGCGCAAAGAGAAGGGACACGTGCTGCCCAGCAGCTCTGTCGCTGTGGCGATGGAGTCACGGGGACAGCTGGCAGCGCTGGAGCAAGCCTGTGGGTTGTACCCGTGCCGGCTCGCTCACTTTTAAAATGGCCATATTGTGCATAAAGAAGGTTGTCCTCCTTTGAAGGACACGTATTCTAGAGCTTTCAGGCTTCGGTTAGGTCTGCCACTCTCAGAGGGTTCCGAAGCGAAGCGCTCTGTCGATGCTCCCTGCACCTGTCCTGTAAGTGCGGGCTGTTATTTAGGGGAGGAATCCCTCCGAGATGGAGGGATGGAGCCGAGGAGCAGACAGGAAGTGCTCTGTTCGCAGAGGCTGCCTACCATTGTGTGGGTTGGGAGCCTGGAGACTGGGGAGGAGGGCTTGGGCATGGACCCTGATAGCCAGGGAAGCAGAAGATCTGAGATCTGAGACCTCCGGGGGAGTTTCTACAAATCTCAGATACTTGTAACAGAAGAGAAAAGGGTGGCTTCAAACCTCAGAAAAGATGGTGCGGCCTTAGGAAGGAGACTGGGCTTGGGATGTGGGGCCCTGTGGAGACACAGTGGTGCTGTTGGGGTGATGAAGGGGGGGGGCAACCTGGCAGCGACCTTGAGCTCAGACCTGTGACTCATCTTCCCAGATGTGGAATTTGACATCAAGGGGTGACATTTTCACCAGGACGGAGTATGAACTAGAACTCAGAGGAAAGATATAGCAAGTGGCATGTCTTGGGGGTTCCCTGCTTTGAGGCCAGAGGACAATTGAGACTCATGAAGGAGGGAAGAGGCTTGGAAAAGGCTGGGATGGGGTGGGAGGAGCCTAAAGAGGGGGTGGGAAGGTGGTCTAGAGGCCCCCAGGGAGACCTGTTCATCAGACTTCTGATGTCACAGACAAAGCCCATTTCCTCTGTCCACTAAATCAGAAGGGCTTCTACTTACTTTTTTATATTCTGATCTCTCTCTCTCCCTCCCTGGCTCCCTCCTTTTCCCTCTCCCTCTCCCTCTCCCTCTCCCCCACCCCTCTTTCACACGCGCGCACACACACACACACACACACACACACACACACACTAATGTAGGTCCTCCCCCATACCGAACACACAGTCCACGTGATTCCCTTTAGTTCCATTTTAGCAGAAACCTTGGTGGAGCAGCTGTTATCAAGGAGGTACAGTGTAGTTGTTAAGAGGCTGGAGTCTTCCTCCCTGGGTTTAAGCTTTCCCTCTATGGTTTACTGGCTTTATAGCCCTGAGGAAGTTACCGAACACGTCGGCGCCTTGCCCTGGCAAGGACGCCAGTATTCCCCACCCCTAGATTTGTCCCGAGGATTAGAAGTGTCAATATTTGATGACACTTGGGGCGGTGGCTGGCGCACTATGAATTCATGTGTTACTGAACTGGTGTGACCCTAAGTGAGCTCCTGGCCAGGCAATACAGCCATTGACTCTACTGGCCTGTGAGCTGAGTGACTCACGAGTTATTCTTTTCAACTGTCTTTCCTGCAGGCTTTAACCCACTCATGCCCAGATGCCAGCTTAGCCATGCATGTTGAAGGATTAGATCCAGGGCATGATCCCCAAGTTGGAGGACTTCGGAAGGAGTAAGCAAACCCTGGCTCCCTTCTGCGACTGATCTCTAGGGGTTCTTTTGCTCCCCCATCAGCTCCCGGGAAACTATCAGAGCTGCACTCCTCATATGAAGCATACAAGGAAGATCTTGTCAGGATGCAGGATTTGAATGGGGCATGCCTTTTCATGCCTGGAATCCCAGCTTTCGGGGGGAGTTGGGGTAAGTGAAGCAGGAAGCTGGGGCAGGTAGAGGGAAGTTTAAGGCCAGCTGGCTGGGCTACAACTAAGTTTATGGCTATCCTGGGCACCTTAAGGAGATCCTGCCTCAAAGCAAAGCATGAGAGAGGCCCGGTATACAACTTAGTGGTTGAGGACTTGCCTGCTATACAGGAAATTCTAGGTTTAATTCCCATTAAAGGAAAAAAAAAAAAAAAGGGAAAAAGAAAAACAGATTTTGTTGTGACATTGAAAACCTTGGAGGACATTGGTAACTGAAATGAACCACTTGTGTAAGTACAAACACTGTGTGATTCTGCTTGCAGGAAGTACTTGAGTGGTCAAACCTATACAGATAGAAGAAGGCCCAGTGTCAGGAATGGAGGTACATACCCACAATCCTAGCAACTCAGGAGGCTGAGGAAGCAGGATCCCCAATTTAAAGTCCACTTGGGACACTGTCAGAAAATGTATAAAGGATTGGTGGTGTAGCTCAGTGGTAGAGGACTTCCCTTGCCCTGCCTGGGGCAGTGGGTTCGATCCCCAGTATACGCATGAGACAAAACCATCTCCTTAGTCCTGTAATATTGCAGATTCTGGGTTCAGGAGTTGAGCGTCTGCCTGAGATTCCACATTTTATTGAACCCCAAGGGGAGATGGATGCCATTTGAACCATAGTTTGTGGCCAGAACTACATTCGGAGTTATAAGATACTAGAAACCCTGGTCAGTTCCTTATGTTCTTTGAAACAAGCCCAGCACAGGTTTACATGAAAGCTATAGTACTAATTGAATGGAATGGAACTGGACTCCAAGCCAGTTACGAGTGCTGATCACCCTGTACCCTAACCCTAACCCTAGCCCTGGGAAAGTCTCCATTGTAACAAACACAGTAAGAGCAAAAGCACTTCCAGTGGCTGAATTATTTTCTAGTCTCCTAGGCTGACCTTCTCAATAGAGACTCTTAGCCCAACAGTTCACCTGGTTGGTTACTATGGGGTTCTTTTTGTTTACTGTGTCTGTATGATATGTGTGTGTGTGTGTGTGTGTGTGTGTGCTTCTGTGTGATCACATGTGTGGAGGTCAGAGGACAACTTTGTGAAATTGGTACGCTTCATCTGTCTTTATGTGGGCTCTGGGGATTGAATTTAGGGTGTAGGGCTTGATCAGCAAGCACTGTTTTGCTGGCCCAAGTTCCTGGAATTCTTAAAAGAAGATGCAGCAGGCAACTCCCCTTGGGTTCTCACATGAAGAGCTGGTGATGTTTACTATATCTCCTGGTGGTAGGTGCATGTTAAGTATTTGTTAGGCATACTGGCACGTAACTATAGTTCAAGATACTCTGAGTGTAATTTGCAGATCAGATGTGAGCTCTCAGCTAGTTCTCCAGCACCATGCCTGCCTGCCTTCCTCCATGCTCCCTGCCACGATGATAATAGACCAGCCCTCAAAAACTGTAAGCGAGCCTCCAATTAAATGCTTTACTTTGTAAGTTGCCTTGGTTATGGTGTCTCCTCACGGCAATAGAAAATAGCTGAGATGATTATATTTTCTGAAGATTGCTATACAATATCATCTGTACAAGTCGGACCTGGAGGCCCGTGCTTTTAGTCTGTGAGTTTGCTTGGTCTTCACAGTGAGACTTCTCAAAAACAAAACAATATCACCTGTCTTAATTTTTTTTAAAAATTGATTTGATAGTCTTCCTGTTGAGGAATGGAGTTTATGAACTTAGTATTGACCACATGGGCACGTTTATTGAAAAGGAAAAGTTTGTCTACGCTTTATCATTGGAGAAAATATTTTTCTGCTATAGGAAGTACTTTATTCTGTATTGATCAGTTACACATACCTACACACCTTGAACCAACCAACCAACCCAAACCACAAAATAATCAGTGCACGACAAGCCCTCGGTGAGCTTGTGATGTTTTATTCTCCTGGATCTATAGGTTGACTGGGTTGGCTTGGCTAGGGTGACACGGTTTGCTGCACATGTCTGTTACCCTTATCTAAGCCGAGGGCAAGCCTGAACATGTTCTCATGGTGATGCCAAGCGCTCAAGGGAGCAAGTCAAATCCTGCGTGTGTGTGTGTGGGGGGGGGTCGTGTGTGAATAAAGATATTCAGTAAAAAGACAAATAACAGGCCCTCTTCTTTCTGTTGTACTGGGGATTGAAGACGGGTCCGCAGTCACGCTAGGCCATGCTCTGCTGTTGAGCTGTACCCAAGCCGTCCTTATATTGAAGCTTTTAAAATTACATTTTAATGTATTTATTTTGTGTGTCATGGGGTAGCGGGAAGGGGCACGAATGTTCCACAGCACGCGGACGTCAAAGCACAGGTTGCGGGAGTCAGTTTTCTCCCTGTACCATGTGGGTCCCAGGGACTGGACTCGGCTCGGCCGGCTTGGTGGAAAGTGTCTCTACCCACAGAGTTTTCTTGCTGCCCCATCTCCTTTTATATGTTTTTAAGGAGAGTCTCTCTACATTGTCAGGTTGGCCCTGAATTCGTGCTGTAGCCCAGATCCAGATACATACATTCTTTCCTTTTCCCCCTTCCCATTATCCTCTCTGCTTCCCTCCTCCCCCGCTTTAGACTTCTCCCCACTGCGTCCCTGTATTAGAGACTTGATCAAGGCAACTGATAGAAAAAAGAGTTTATTTGGATTTAATGTCCCAGAGGGGTGGCAGTTGGCAGAAAGAGAAGGATGCTGGGGGTTCTCATCAGGAGCTGAAGCAGGAAGAGAGCAAGCTGGGAATGCCATCAGCCTTTAAACTCTCAAAGCCGGCTTCCGGTGACACACCTCCTCCAACAAGGACACACTGCCGAAGCCTCTCCAAAGAGCACCGCAGACTCCAGGCCAAGCATTCAAATGCCCGAGACTATGATGTACGTCTCATTCAACCACCACAGCCTCCTATCTCTATACACACACTCACACTCACACACACACACACACATATACACACACACACACATAAATACATACACACACATACACACACACAGATACACATACACATATATACACACATACACACACATACACATACACACATATACACACATAAATACATACACACGCATACACATACACGCATATACACACATACTCACACACATACACACACACACATACACACATACACACACGCATACACACACACATACACACACATACACTCACACACACATACATACACACACACACTCACGTATACATGTATGTCAAATATAGATTTCACATATGAGAGAAAGTGCATTTATCCTTCTGAGTCTGCCTTATTTTGCTTAACAAGATGACATCTGGTCCCTTTGCTTTTCCTGCAGGTGACATCGTTTTATTCTTTCCAGATGAACAGAGCTCCGTTGTGGATGAAGCACATTTTCTCTGTCTACTCTTCTATTAATGGGCTTCTAGGTTGGTTCTATTATGGGTCCCAAAATGAAGGTTTCAATGAATGTGGAGCTCACCCTTCTTGTTTGGGCTAGATTGTGGGATAACAAGTCCCTAGGATCTGCCTGTCTCTGTGTCTCCCTCTGCCCCTCGCTCTGGGGTTATTGATGCATGCCTCTACTGAGGCAAGGATGACCTTGAACTCCTGATCCTCCTGTCTTTGAGTCTGGGCCAGTGTGATGTTTGTAACTCGGATGCTTACAATGGCAGGTTTGTGCCTGGTGCAGGGGCTGGGCCTCCTCAGGGAAAGTACTTGAACGGCTCCATTTCAAGCCTCCCACTTGTAGCCATGTGAAAATGTGGGCCTAGAGTTTAATTGTTTGAGTTTTTCTAGAGTGTATCCCGATTAGTCATGATTCTCTAAAGGAACAGAACTGAGAGAATGAAAAACTACATGCATCAGGATTGATGAGACCAGCTCGCAGGCCGTGGTCTGAGTTGTTGCGCAATGGCTGTCTTGTGAATGGCTGCTGTGTAGTTCACAAGAACGACACGGAGGCATGTTCATGGTTGCAAGCCCTGCCAGACCTCAGCGGAGGGAACCACTACCATGGCAAGTGCCATACGGGACAGTGGAACCCTGAGAATCTTAGCTCAGGGTTTTTATTGACCCAGAACTCCTCAGGTGTTCTACTGATAGCACATGCAGATCCTTAGCAATCAACATCCCCCACGTTAATCCAATGCCTGCAGACAATACAGAATGCCAAGACCTGGGCAGCCCCTCACCCAACAGTGCACAAAACAATTATTTTATACATAAGTAAAAATAAACTTCTACAACACTGTCTGATGTTGGAAAGGCTGAGAATCGGTAATTTTCAGTCCATGAGGCTGGATGTCTCAGTAGTCCTGCTCTGGAACCGGAGTCCTGGAGGGTTCCTGGGAAGCAGCTGGCCTTCAGAATTCTTTGGAATCCTGAACATACAAGTTAAGGAGTCCTCAGCAACGAGGAAGATGGACTCGTCAGCAAGAGTGAGGGCTACTAGGCAAAGAGCAAAGCTTCCTTTTTCCGTGCCCTTTTATGTGGGCAGCCGCCATAAGGTGGGGCCCAGATGTAGGGTGTGTCTTCCTGATTTAAATAACCTGATTAAGACAATCCCCTCCCTGGAGTGCCCAGCAACTTGATTTTGGTTGATTCAAATCAGTGGCCAGGATTGTCCATCACAATGTCAAAATTTAGATTTTTGTAGGTGATCTTTCATATTTTCAAAATTGCAACCAATATTTACATTTCATATAAAATACTTCATAGGCCAAATCAAAGCTGACCTGAGCAATCAGCTTTCAATCTCTCAAAACAAAGGGAGTCCTTCTTACGGAGTGGCTTCTTCACAGAAGACATATAAGCAGGCTGCCAGCCCTTCCAGCTTGACTGGAAGACAAGTTTTCTGGACTTGGAAGACCAGGCTACCTCCTCCTTTCCCAGAGAGGGAGGGGGAGGAAGGGAGAAATGCTTTTCGTTCTTTGCGGAGGAACCGGGAAGAGCGGACTCTCTCCACAGTGTGGTTGCTGAAGCACGGTATAACCTTGGTAATTTGGGTGGCTATTAACTGGGGAGTCAGACATAAATAGCTGCATGCAGTAATTACACTGAAATATTCAGACAAGCCCAGGGCTCCGGCTTCCAGGGCTTCCAGACAAGCACCACTGTGAGCATCGCCCCAAGGAAGGGATGCTGGCTGCTAAGGAGGGTCACAGGGGCATGGCAGACAGAGAGACTGGGGCTGAACTGTGCAGGCAGGGCCTGAGTTTCCAACACACCTTTGGCTTCAGTCTCTGTGGAGCAGAAAGCCAGCCAAGGCCTTGGATATCAGGGGTGGGGTGCGAGTGGCAGCTTTGAGTCACGTGTGCTGGTTGAAGGTGGGTCAGGAGGGAAGAGAAGGGGATAGGCGTGGGGAGACCAGTTCAGGCTGTGGACACGGTCCAGGTATGAGCCAAAGGGGACAGGGTGTGGGCAGGGAGAAAGGAAGGGACAGTCACAAGCACTGTGTCCAAGGACTTGACAGGAAGTGAGGCAGCAGGGCGGGGAAGCAATCAAATCACAGCCGGGTGGCTCTGCTCTGGTGCGGGGAGCAGGCTTACGAAGTGTGTGTTTACTGCCACCAAAGCATGCAAAGTGATGACCCCCTGCTGGGATTAAAGGCATGTGCACTATACCAGGCCCAGTCTGCTCTCTTATGCACCCCAGGACCACCTGCCCAGGGTGGTACCACACTCATTGGTTGGGCCTTTCTACATCAATTATTAGTCAAGAAAATGCCCCATAGACTTGCCTACTGATCAATATAATGGAAGCATTTTCTCAGTTGAGGCCCCCGCTACCCAGATGACCCTAGTGATCAGCACACTCAGAGAAGTCAAACACAAACCACATTTAGTTAAAAGTTCAGGCAACTTTGAATAACTATGCAGTGCTTTTGCCCAGACTCCTAGTTCCCTATTTTTGACTTTTTGTGGGGAAGGTACAGAGCTCATTAGCGTGCGCGCACACACACACACACACACACCCCCGCATGATAAAATGCAAGAAGTGAAACTCTGGCTCAATAATTTATTTATTTATTTTTTTCCAACTCTCCGGGTGAGAAAGAAATTTAAAATTAATGGTTAGAGTCAGTAGTCTGGATTATCTTATATATATATATATATATATATACACACACACACACATACACATACACACATATGCACATTTTTTGGAGACAGGACCTTGATATGTAGCCAGGTAGATCTTGAACTCATGACTCTCAGGCTCTTGAGTGGTGGCATTACACCATGACAGACTTTTTTTTGTGGCTCAGTTTTAATCATTTGATCTTGGGGATGTCACAGGAAGAGTGGGAGATATTCTAAAGCCAATGGAGCATGACCCAGGCAAGTCTCACCCTTGAGGCCAAGCCTGTTGGCACACAATAATCCCAGCACTTCTGAGGCAGAGGCAGGCAGAGCTCTGTGAGTTCAAGGCCAGACTAGTTTGCATAATAAGACTCTGTGCCAAGCAAACAATCAAAAACAAATACAAAGTCTTTCTTAACACATTGCAATTTAAACCTTTCTTCCCTCTCAATAGAAAAACAGTCTAGGAAAAAAAATCTATCTGTGTAGTCCTGGGTTTCAGTGAGACTTAGTAATTCTGAGACTCACTTTCTTGGTTTTGTGAGGAAGATAAACTTGCCCTCCTTAACTCTGGTACCTTAGGGTATAGGCGTTTGTGCGTGATGTTTATTACTACGGTACAGTAAAGATGGACTACCATATGGGAAAGCAGGCAATTTAAGGGTTCTTTCTCCTCCCTTTTATCCAACTTGTTGCCACTGAACTCTTTCTTATTATTTTTTTCTGGCCAGGGAGATGGCTCAGCAGGTAGGGAGAGAACCCTCCCTTTTGCTGATCTCCCCTCTCCCTCCAAATAGTGCCTGCTGTGGTTGGTTTGACGTCAACCTGCCACAAATTAGTATCACCTGACCAGGGAGCCTCACTTGATGATGTCCAGATGCTTTGAGCAACTATCCATTGTCCTCCCAACCCACTCAGTGGGAGACAGCCATCATGGGACCACTCCAAGTGCTGAGACATCGGGCTCAAGGACCTTACGGTCCTAGTGTTCTCAGCTGTCAAGTATGATTCTGTTGTTAATGTTTTAAAGCTGACTTAATCAAATCTTCAATATATAGATATATATTCATATGCATATGAATAAATAGCATATTTTATATATTGAATATATCTATATATTGAATACGTGAATAATTTATGTATATTTAAAGGTATATATACAGAAGTCTGTGCGTTCATCCCATTGCTCCGGTCCCTCTAGAGAACCTTGACTGAACGCTCCCCTTCCCACTTCTATCTATTCCATTTTCTTTCTTTCAGTTATCTTCCTTCTCTCTCACAACCTCCATTTTACTTTCTTGTCCTACCTGTATGAGAACATGCATACAAACACACGCACACACATCCTGCACATACAAATTTAAATCTAGGGTCTCCGTATGAGAGAAAACATGCGATGGTTTAATTTGCTTAGCATGGCGATTTCCAGTTCTACCTCTTTTCCACCAAAGGCTCTGGTTTCACAGACAGCTGGATAAGGTTTCCACGAGAGTCTGATCACAGTTACCTTGTATTTTCATGTGTGGATGGACATCCGGGCTGGATTCACGCTTTGGCTACTGGGCCATTAGACTTGAAGAACAGAAAGGAACATAGCACAGAACACAAACAGGACAGGTGTCCCAGAAGCCTTTCTGCACCCTCAGGTATGCCAGCTTGCCCTGGCACAGTGTGCTCACCCTTGAAGAGGACATTCTTCATCCTTGGTCATTACAGTTGGCATTTGGGAGTAAGTCCTGGCATCCACAAACCTGCCCAGACTGGAAACTACTGACCACTGAGAGATGGGCTCCTGGCTGCTTCAGAAGAAGGGTTGGGTACTACAGATGGGCAGAGTACCACCTGTCTGGAAAGACAGGTGGGCAGGAGGTGTACCCTGAGCCAGGTCTGGGGGTGGGGGGTGGGTGGAACTTCCACCCTGTTCTGATGGCTGAGCCTCTCTGCCTCCATGTCTAGCACAGACTGGGGATAGGGTTCCAGTCAACTACTCTGATACCAGAGACACCCAGTTTCATTTTAAAACAACTCACCAACCCTAGTTCAAGCTTCTGTTCCTTCTAGGATCCAGGGATCTCCATCTAAATCATTTCCTCTTTTCCTGGGGCAGCTTTGCTGCCAAGCACCGGCGGGTCACTAGCCATCGGCTGTCTCTGCATTTAGGTTGCCCAGGTCAGTGTGTCCTGTGTTGTAGGAGAGGCCCTAGTCTGTGCCTATGGGGGTGGGGTAAGATCTTGAACCCTTTCCTCTGTAACTTCCATGTGGGGGCTCAAGTGAAGCAGGGCAAGGTTGCTCCCGATTATGAATTTCACAAACTCCTTTATGGTATCATGGCCTCCCTGGAGTATTCTAGAAGGCAGGCATATGACCCCTTCCACACACACCCTCTCTTCAGGTCTCCCGTCCGGCCAGCTCTGGAGGAATCTTCTAACAGACATCTTATATCAGCTAGCTGTCAGCTCCTGGAGCTCAGCAGGAAAATGTCTCTATTTTTGCTCTGCCCAGGCACATCATGCCCTGGGCAAGGAGCAGCTAAAGGCCTGGCAGGCTTGGATCACAGCAGGGATGGGCTGAGAAGCTGGGTGGGGGAACGCTGCACTCAGAAATATCAGCTCATTTCAGACATAGGGAGCTGACCGGTCTGGGCCTTCTCTCCAAGGTCAGAGCCCATGAAAACTAGGACAGGATGTCTTCCCTGTTGCATCTGTCCTTAGTATTTTCGACATATACCATCCAACTGCTTCTTAGAAGGATGAATGGGCACATCTCCAGACAAACTGACCCTGACTGAAGGTGGCAGTAGGTGCCTGGAATCCCAGCACTTGAGAGGCTAAGATAGGAAGATGGTGAGTTTGAGGTCAGTCAGGACTCAACAGAGAGATCCCCCCTCCATCTTTCCCCCTAGTAACCAAGAAATCTGGTCACAATGGCAGGAGTCTGCAATTATAGCCCTCGGGAAGTGGACCATTAGGAGAGTTCAGGGTCTCATTCTTGGCTATGTAAGATACTAGACTAGTCTAGGCTACATAAGGTGGTCATCTTATTTCCCCTCCCTTCATAAAGAGAAGTAATCTTGACTGTAAGTGGAGCAGACAGGAACCTCCCTCAGCTCCAGAACCACAGAGCTAGCTCCCACCACAGACAGGTCTAGAAGTATTTGTACTGCAGCTGCTGGTGGTGCTGTGGGGTTGTTACAGCAGCTGAGCAGCTCACAGCCTGAGTTAGCGTGCTATCCTTGCCAAGGCTTTCGGATCTTGGTGGTGGGATTATTACACCACAGATAGGAAAATTCAGTGGACACTAACGCTCTCGAGGCAAGATCCCACGGTCTCCACTGAGAACCAAGGAGTGAACGAGTCAATCCAGATACGCGCCCCTTCTGTTCCAAAGGCCTGTGAGCTGCGGCTGTGCTCAGCATCTCCGATTCACGGAGAACGTCGTCAGCCGACAGAACCGTGAAGGTTCTGGTTGACGGAGACAGGCTCTACTGTAAGTCACAAAGCCAAAAAACAGATGAATAGAATCCAGATAACAAGTATCTGCTTTGGGCTGGGAAGGCAGCCAAGTGATAATGTGTTTGGGATTAATTTTCTTTAAGGGAAAACAAATTAATTACTCAGTAAATATAGTTCGCTAGATGAGTTCTCTCAAAACTGGAGAGAAAAAAAAATGATGGAAAAAAATGCTCATTAGTGATTCAGGCAAAGTCTATTTTTTTTTTTTTTTAAAGTCACCTACTTTAGCTCAGGAGGCAAATATTTGCTTTTCTGTGTTGGCCTTAAAATATTGATATATTTGAATAGAGATTAGGCTGACAATTAATCAGTATTAACATCCAAGGTTCACTTGAAGCTGGAATTAACCGAAGCCAGTATTCACTAATGCAGGATAAAAAAAAAAAATCTATGCCTTATCAACAAGTTGAAACATTTAGAGGGTTTAGGGCAGGTGGGTCTTTCTGGGAGCCTGGGGACTTTTACAGCTCCTGAGCTAGCTGAGGTGACAGACTACATAGTGTCACTATGCCTGTATCAAATGCCTGTTTTCTTCCCCTGCCTGGCCCCAAGCTGTGTGTGTAATCAAACCCAGGCCCTTGTGAATGCTAGGCCAGAGCTCTCCTTCAGAGCTCCGCCCCTAGCCTAAATGTGTTTTTCACATGTGTAAGCAGGGCCAAGTTCAAGACTCCGGTTACTCCCCTGGGTTCTGTAAAATTCTACTTCAAAGCTTGTCCTCAGCCTTCAGCTAAATATGAGAGCCCCAACTTAGAGCTGGCCCATTGGTGTATGAAGATATTTTCTCCACTGGGAGGTACCAGACCAGGGTGGCCCCAACGGAAGGAGAGGGGAGACAGAGGTATAGGGAGCTTTTGTCTTTTAGCTGTAAGAGTCTTAGCTTTCATCTGCTCCAAGCCCTCTGTTCTCACATCCCAAATCCATCAGCTTCTGCACAAGATGAAGAGATTGTGCCCTTCTCCCAAAACAGGAGTCAAAGCAAGTTTAAACAGACTGAAAGGCCAGCCTGGATAACGTGGAGAGACTTTCTTAAAAAACAAAATGCCAAGTGGTTGAAGCAGGTAGGTCAAAAAGGTAAGACCAGCAGGTGAGCTCACAAATGCATACACATGCTCCCCAAATGCTTTCCCTCCAGGTTACAACAATTCTAGCAAGAAACATTAGCTCATAAATGAAAATAAGTGTGTGTCTGAAGCGATTGGAACCATCCCACTAGTCCACATACACAATTTTCATAAGATACGGGCACTCCCAGCTGAATATGGTACGAGGAAGGAGACTGGTGTCCAACTTGGAGACATCTCTCGCTTGAACTCCCCTCTCCACTGTGCCTGCCATTTCTTCTAACACTGGCATGCAGCCCCAGGGCTGGAGAAGCTGGCCTGTGAATGTGTGAAGGCCCCGGAGTGCAGTGGCCAGTTACACAAATGTCAATCCTGCATATATGAACCCAAGAGTGAGAACTGCCTTAGGCCATGTAATCAAGACCCTTTGCCCTAATCTGGGCTGGGAGATGAGTGCCCCCCCTAAAAAAAAAGGTGTTCCCTTGGGACTGCAGCTATCAATCACATTCCAGTGAGTGAGGATATATCTTGGGATGCATGGGACTGGCATCACCAATAGGTTGTTGCAGAAACAGAATGCCATCAGCCAGAAGGCAACAATTAGAAAGTGTTGGGGGGTGGGGCTCTCTGGCTCCATGATCTACTGAAGGAAAGATGGGAGAATGAGGACCCAAGTCCAGAAGAAAGAGGTCGGGGACCCCAAGTCGAGTGAGGTGGGGAGAAGGGTAGGCAGGATCTAGCCTCCTACCCACACAGAGCCACTTGTTGAGGGAACTGAATCAATCCCTCACGCACTCATCCTGCGACATCTCACTCTGTAGCTCCGCTGGCTTCAAACACCCGTATAACACACCTGGGGTTATAGGTGAGCGTCAGAATGACTGCTCTCTCTCGCTCTCTCTCTCTCCTTCCCTCCTTCCCTCTTCTTTCTCTCTCCCTTTTTGGAGATTTATTTCTTATTTATTTTTAGTATATAGATTTGTGTGTGTAAGAGAGAGACAGACAGGGAGAGAGACTTTTTACACGTGGAGGTCAACATTCTGAGAGTGTTTTGTCTCCCATCTCTTCGTTGTTGTTTGGTTGGTTGGTTGGTTTCATGAGACAAGGTTTCTGTGTAGCCCTGGCTGTCCTGGAACTCTGTAAACCAGGCTAGCCTCAAATTCAGAGATCTCCCTGCCTCTGACTCCCAAAATCCTAGGGTTAAAAGTGTGAGCTGCCACCGAGCAACCTTCCATCTTGTTTTAAAGGAAGGGTCTCTCTTGTTTCTTCCTCTGGGCTATGCTGCTCACATGAGCCTTCAGCCGATTCTCCTGTTTCTTCTTCCACCCTAACTACCCCATCTCAGGAGTGCTGGGATCACAAACATGAGCCACCACATCTGGCTATTTTGGCCGGATCTGACCACAGAGCCATCAGGTGATTAGGCTTAATTGTCATTGATGAGCCATCAGTTCTGGATTGCCTTTTTTAAATATTTTATTTTTATTTTATGTACATTGGTGTTTTGCCTGCATGTCTGTGTGAGGGTGTTGGATCCCCTGGAACTGGGGTTACGTGGGTGCTGGGAATTGAACCCTGGTCCTCTGCAAGAGCAGCCAGTGCTCTTAACCACTGAGCCACTTCTCAAGTCCCAAGGACTCTCTTTTTTCCAAGCCTTCAATATAGACGGTCTCTACCACTGGTCACATGACAGGCAAGTGGCTGCTGGGTATAGGGTTTTCTAGATATATAGAAATTCCTTTTTATAAACTAGAATCTAAGACTTTGCATTTGCAAAGCAATTAATTGTGTATATGTTATTTAATATCCCATTTTTGGTTCAGTAGCAATATTTTGTTACTTAAAAATTAATAGCAATATCACAAAGGGCTTATAAAAAGAGATGCATTGCTCTGATAGGCAATTCCATACAATGCTAAGTCTTTATTTGCCATTACTTTAATTACTCAGATATGATTTTATGTGTTTTCATTATTTTAAAGTGCCTTGGGAGTATGAAAGATGCCTTGCAGATAATAGATCCCCATTTTAGCCAGAGCAGGCTAATCGTAAGTAGCTGCAGATTAATGCATTTATCACTTAAAATTTCTTTTTAATGTTCTGCAAAGCAAGTAAAATTGATATCTCGGGAAGACTGATTCTTCTCGTGCCCCACAACTCCTCCTCAGCGAATATGTCTTCATTAGATTATGAATCTTCCTGGAACCAGGAAAGAATAAAGCCAACACTAAGTAAAAGCCACCCTGCTGAGCCGCATCTCTGAGAGCCGGAGTCAGAAGCAACCGCTTCGAATACCTATTTTAAGCCAAGCTAGGTCCCCGCACCCCTGCCACATACAATGCCTGCATTTCCTTAGAGACGTCTGGGTTGGTTCTGCCCACAGCGCAGGGTTTCAGAAGGTTGAAAACGTCCACACTGCAGAGTGGTTTTCCTTTCTCAGGGAAACTCCGGAGAAAACTGTGACTCACCGCCACGATCCTTCCCTCCGTGAGGGTTTTTAAAAATAACCTGCAGCCTCTATTTTTAGAAAGCCTGTGGAGCTGCCCTGATGCAGTGGGCACCCTTTTTTGTTGAGAGAGTGATTAAGCGTCTCTCACCCCTCAGGAGATGGATATTGCAGAGGTTCCACTGGAAATGAGAATGTATTGCTCTTAACCAATGGCCCTGGCTCCTGAAATAAAAGAGGTCACCCGTTCGTATCCCACTGTTGACCTGGAAGAAGCCCATGAATCCCAGAGTCAAGCCAATCTGAGGAAAGAGTCAGCCTGGAGGCAGTGTTATAAATAGGGGCTAAAGCAGAACAGTTTAAAGCAGCACCCTCCCCGCTTCCCTGTTCAAGCAAGTCTCCCCCAGACCTTGAGTTCATTTGTTATTCAATTTCCTTCCAGTCAGAGCTAAGGTCTGGAAGCCTTGGGAAGGATTCCGTGAGCTAATTTAAGTACTCTAAGAGAAAAGCCAGAGGGCCCATGCAAGGCTAATCAGGAGCCAACCAGAGATTAGCCAGGTAGTGAGCCTCTGGCCAGAGCAGAAGGGTGTACCCCAGTGGGACTAGCAACCAGTGCAAAGTTTCTGTCCTTCCGAAGGGCAAAGATCAGGGAACAACTTTGAGTTGGGTGTGGCTCCACTGGACTCCGATTCACACCTAAAGTTAAATGGCATCTGCCAGTCCTCAAAGAAGCGCATTAGAGACTGCAGACGCCCTCCGTCTGGACGTTCTCAGAAGGTGAATGCAAGCAGAGTTCCTGAGGCTGCATGGGCTCCGTGTTTGCGGGCTGAGCGTCCTATGGATGGGATCCCAGCAGCCGTACACTCCGTCTCTGGTGACTGCTTCTCCACACTGCCGCTCTTCTAAGCTTCATTTTGTTCTCTGCCCGCTCATTCGTCAGCCATTGCCTCACACCGTGTGTGTGTGTGTGTGTGTGTGTGTGTGTGTGTGTGTGTGTGGTTTTCTCTCTCCCAGCCACACCTGGCACATCCGATGCTCTAGCGCAGTACACATCTGTTGTTCCTCATAGGACCCTGGGCAGCCCCCTTATGGTGACCCACACTGGAGGTGGGGGAGTAGGGATGAGGCTGGAGAACCGGGTTCAAGAACAGCCTGGACTTAGACAGTGAAGTACCAGGCCAGCCTGGGCTATGTAGTGAGAACGTGAGAACCTGTCTCACAACCGGCTGGATGTGGTGGTGTGCGCCTGTAGTGGAGGCCAAGGGGTCAGGAGTGCCAGGCCAACCAGAGCTTCAGGAGACTAAGAGAACTAAGCAGACGAACACCATTACAGCTGACTAGCCAGTATCTGATGCGGAATAAAAGATGTATGGAGTCCTGGCGAGTTTATTATTGTTGTTGTTGACATTTTTGAGACTTGTCTTATGTAGCCCAGGCTAACACTGAACTAGTTGTTTAGCCCAAAATGACCTTAAACTCTTGATCCTCCTGCCTCCCCCTAAGTGCTGAGATTACAAGCATGACTGGCCTCATCGAGAGTTCTTCTGCTGACTTTAGTGACAATGGCCCCTCCCTCCCAGCCTCCCTCCTTTCTTTTCTTGTTGTGGCTTTGGAACTTGAATTTAGGGCCTAATCCATATAGACAAGTATTCGACCACTGAGCTATATTCCCAGCTCCCTTTGCTTTCATTTTGGAGCAGGCTCTCACTGACTCGCCCATGCTGGCCTTGAACTCACTCTGTATCCAGTGCTATCCCGAAACTCTGGATTTTCCTGCCTCAGCTTCCCATGTGGTAGGAATAATGCATTATTTTCTAGGGATTTAGAGGGGAGTCTAAAACATATTTCCAGTCTTCCATGCTGGTCCAAACTACTTTTATTTTAATGTTATCTATCTATCTATCTATCTATCTATCTATTGTGTGTGTGATAGTGTGTATGTACTTGTTCTTATGTGTGCACGTGGAAGCCAAAAATTAATGTTGGATGTCTTCAATTGTTTCCACCTTAGCTTTGGAGACAGAATCTCACTGAACCTGGAGCTCACTGGCTGGCTGATGAGCTTCCGGGATCTCCCTGTGACTGTGCCCCCAGAACTGGGGTTCAGCGACACGTTATATAGGTGCCGGGGATGCAAGCTCAAGGCTTCCCCTTGAGTAACTCACACTTTCCTCAGTGAGCCATCACGCTGGCTTTAATTTCTTTCATTAATTTCATTTCATTTTCAGATCACAATCCAAAGCAGCCAAAGTAGAACATTGTAAACATTCACTCCTGACTGTCCAGTTTCTGTTCTTTAAAATGAATCTTTAAAAATTTCTTAAAATTATGTATATATGCATGCATGTGATTTGCAGACACCTGAGGATCTCTCTGTGGGCTTTCCTCCCCAGGTTGTAGCTGAGCCTTCAGCCGCTGGCTCAGCTTTGAGGAAGAAAAGACAGGGTGGGCCCACGTGAGTCTAGGTGGGTCTCTGGTTGGAGTGCTGAGAACCTTGGGAATCAGAATCTCTGGGAGATTGCTGTCAGTAGAACATCTCCGTTTATTGAAGCAAGGGTGGTTACATTTATATGGAAAAGGAAGGGGAGGGTCCTTGGCACCTAGGGTCGGGTGCCAACAATAAACAGGGCTCCAGGCAGTATGTCACTTGTCGGCCACCCTGTGGCTCCTTTTAGGGTGTACTTGCTCCTGTTTTAGCAGCTGCCAGCCCAGCAGAGCCAGCAGTCGGGTCGCAGGGGGCGGGCAGACTATACTTTTGCATCCCAGCGTTTCTGCAGGACAGCCCTGTCTCTCTGGTCCCATCCCTCCTTCCTACCTACAGCCTCTCAGCCCCTCCCTCCTTCCTCCAAGGTTGGCCTTGGTGTACACTTGTGCAGACATGGAGGAAAGCCAGGTCTGAGCCTAGAACTCCCTTCCTGGCACTGCCTGGGCCTGCCACACCCCAGGATACATCAAGGTGTGTGTTCCCAGGAAGACTGAGTCGGGTACAGAACCCCTTTAGAGGAGGATGCCTGCAAAGGGAAGTCCCAAGGGCCCCCTTTCCAATAGCCCAAGGAGCCATGCTTTAAAAAGCTCAAATTCCAGGGGGATTACTCCTGTCAGTGGGGAAGACTAAAGGAACTAACTCACTTCTGTGAACTCAAGTGAAGATCGGAATTAGGGTTTAAAAGTGAAGGTCAGCTAAGCAGCAGAAAGCGAGGAAGCTTGTTCCTGCAGCTCTGGCGCCGCCCTCACTTCTGCTCCGAAGGAGAGGCATGCGCAGTGAGCCGCTCAGTGTTACAATTAGCTGCTTGGAAAACCCACAGTGGGAAAGGAGGCGGTCTGATGCGCTCTAGTTGAACTTGTCAGAAGCAGAAAGCTGCGTGTCTACGCTGTATCATTCATTCATTTGCATGCGCTACCAGGGCAGCGTGCACACGGGAGGTCAGAGAACAGCTTTTGAGAGTCCATTTTCTCCTTCCACCATGTGGGAACCGGGGACCGACCCAGGTGATCAGTGTAGGCGGGAAGTCTCTTTACCTTTTGGACCATCTTGCCAGACCATGAGCTGTACATTTTCTTGTTTACACCACCACACATGTGACAGGAGCCGGTTGTCAAAGTCACAGGCTGCCGGGAGCGTAGTGCCACCATCACGCCAGTGACTTCATCCTTACAGAAGGAGACTGGTCCTTGGGATGGTTAGTATATATTTTAATTTTTTTATTGCATTTTTATTTATTTACTTTGTGTGTGTGTTCATACATGCCTCGACACGCAAAAGCGGGACTGCTTCACGTGTTGGTGTCTGTCCGGTTATTAACACTGCCATCCCTTACTGATCGTTACAACCCAGTTTCTTTGGGTTCCAGAATGGATTGAAGTTCAGCAGTTCTCCAGGAATCCTCCAGGCTTCTAGGAGCCTGGACTGCCAAGACACCAGCTCTGTGGACTCAGCAGCTGCCTGGGGTCTGGAGGGCTCCAGAATGCAGATAACTGTTGGTTTACCCAGCCTGTATCACGAAAGCAAAGCTAAGAAATCCCCATTTTCTCAAAGTCAGTGACCCAGGAGAGTTGCTGCTTCCCTTACTTGTCTTGTAGCTGTATCCAAATGCCTGACCAGAACCCAATTTAAGGAAGGAAGGGTTTATTCTGGCTTATAGTTTGAGAGAACACAGTCCGTCATGGTAGGAAAGCATGTCAGTAGGAACGTGAGGTCATGTGTGTCCGATCAAGAGGCAGAGTATAAGCAGGAAGTGAGGCTGTACTCCAGGTCCTTCCCGCCTCAAGGTCCACCTCTGATGATTCAGTTCCTTCAGCTCTACCACCTAAAGATTCATGGCCTTTTGAGACATCACCACCAACCGGGGACCAAGTTCAAACATCTGAAAACATGGGGTACAGTTCACATTCAAACCGTAACGGTCACTGAGCTGGGTCTTGGCTTCTCTATAGTGGGTGCAGTAACTAGCACATCAGGGACGTTTATCCTGCAGAAACCAGGCTGCCTACAGCAGCAAAAGGGGGGGGGAGCTACTGGAATGGAAGTAAGCCCTGTGGCGTGGAAGCCACGTTTCTTAGGAAGCCAGGTGTGAGCAACAGCAGAGGTGGCAGGCGGCACCATCTTTTGCATCTCTCATTTTCCCTGTGTTTGGTCTTTGTGTCACCTGTTCAACCCCCAAACTCCGGAAGGAGAATTTTACCCTGCCCAGGCCCTGCCAGGAAGAAGGCTCTGATTTCTTGCACTTCATTTTCTTGAGAGATTACACAGGGTGACAGATCCAAGGTACTGAGGCACCAGACAGTAGAAGACAAAGTCACAGATAAAGACCCCACTCATGGCCAGGACACTCAGTCTCCTCTGCGGCAAGGTCTAAGGAGAGCAGTGTTTAACAATAGTCAACGTTCAGCCAGTGATCAGCAAGCTGTGGTCTTTTTGGTTTGTTTAATTTTTGGTTTTGAGACCAGTGTAACAAGCCCCCAGGTCTTACCATAGCTGATGCCATGATGGAAAATACCATTCAGACCTGAAAGCCCAGCATGTAGGCAGCAACACCTGCCAAAATGAGAACATTTTGGAGGTGCGGAAGTGATTAAGGCAGAGATGGATGAGTGTCATAGAAGAGCGTCCTTGGGGAGCTTGGATCCCCCCTTCCGTCCCATGAAGGTACAGGGAGAAGGCACTGTCTACGATGCAAGCACGGAGCTGCCAGGGTTGGTCTTCCCAGCCTTTGGAACCATGAGTAATAAACTTCCACTGTTTGTATGTGTGATGGTAATCAATTGTCAATTTAACTGGATTAAGAAATGCCTAAGGCACTACCGAGGCATATCTCTGGGTGTAAATGTAAGGGTATTTCCAGAGAGGATTAACTGAGGAGGAAAAACCTGCTTCAAGTGTAGCCCGTACCATCCCACGGGCTGGATTCCCAGACAGAATAAAAGGGGAAAATGAGAAAGGCAGAGAACGTCTGCATTCATCGCCTCTGTCGCCTGACTGCTAAACCACGTGAGCAAGCCTCCTCACGTTCTTGCCGCCACAGCCCTGAAATGCCCAGCTGCCATGCTGACTCCACACCCCACTGTGATGAACTGTGGCCCCTTAAACCACAGACCGAAACAAACCCTCCCTTCCCAAAGTTGCCTCTTTTGGGTAACTGATACCATAAGCCACTCAGTTCATGGACCTTTTGTCATAGCAAGCTAAGTGTGTTGAGACAATGGACTTGGTTCATGGACCTCTCCCTCTGGAAAGGACTTGTGGAATGCTTCTGTGGCAAGCTGGCCTTGCTACACCCCAAGCTTGTGGTCAGAGATCTCATCTTGAACTAGGAATGGGGTAGGTTGTATTAGCCGCTCTTCCCATTACTGTGATAAAATACCACGATGAAGCGGTTTATGGGAGATGAGGGTTTGGCTCACAGTTCAAGGGCACGGTCACGGCAACAGGAGCTTGGGTGTGTCTTAGTCAGGGTTACTATCCTGTGATGAAACACCACGACCAAAGCAACTTGGGGAGGAAAGTGTTTATTTTGCTTACAGTTCCAGGTACCAGCCCGTCACTGGAGGAAGTCAGCCCGTCACTCAAGCAGGCCAGGAATCTGGAGGCAGGAGCCGACGCAGAGGCCATGGAGGAGTGCTGCTTATGGGCTTGCTCCTCATGGCTTGGGTCTTATAGAACCCGGGATCACCAGACCAGGGATAGCACCACTTACAACAGGCTGGGCCCTCCCCAGTTGATCACTAATTAAGAAAATGCCTTACAGCTGGATCTTACAGTGGCATTTTCTCAATTGCGGCTCCCTCCTTTCAGATACCTCTAGCCTGGGTGTCAAGTTGATGTAAGAGTAGCTAGCCCAAGGTGACCGGTCGTGTTACATCCATAGTCAGGAGGCTATGTACTAAGTACCAAGTACTGAGTGCTGGTGCTCCAGCTCACTTTCTCCTATTTATTCAGTCCAGAAATTTAGCCAAAGGAACAGTATTACTGTCAAAGAGGGTTTTCCCACCTTCACCAGCCCAAGCTAAATAATCCCTCTCAGGCACAACCAGAGGTTTGTCTCTAGGCGCTGCCTGATCCTGTTAGGTTGACCTTATGAAGCACCACACCTGGGCACTGCTGAACTCCTGTGGTCGCCGCAGGGGAAGCGTGCACGGGTCTGCTGTGAATGGCAGAAGCGATTGTTCGAGGAGCGCCATGCTGAGTGACCGACAAGAACAACCTGCCTCGCATTCCGCTGCCACAGGCCTGAGCCAGACTTGTCATCATGCCTTCCCCACTATAATGGACTATATACCACTATAATGATAATGGCATTCATATGTATATATATGATATATACATGTGGGTATGTATGAACATATATATGTATACACACACATACCACTATAATGGACTATATACCACTATAATGATAATGGCATTCATATGTGTGTGTGTGTGTGTGTATATATCACTATAATGAGAATGATAATGGCATTTATATGTATATATATACATATATATGTGTGTGTGCATGTATATATATATGTGTGTGTGTGTGTGTATATATACACACACACACACACACACATACTACTATAATGGTATTCCTTTGTGTTAGCTACTTTTCTGTTGCTGAAACAAACCACCACACGAGCAAGGCACCTTACAGAAGAGAGAGGGTTTGTGCTCACTGCTCCCGAGTGACAAGTGCTAATGGCAGGGAGGCATGGCAGCCAGAAGCAGGGGCAGCGGCAGGGCAACTCGCTGGGTGCTCATAGCTTTAAACCAGAGCATGGAGCAGAGACTGAGAACTGGAAATAGGGCAGAATAATGTCAAAGTCTGTCTCCGGTGAAGAGCTTCCTCCAGTGAGGCTGCACCACCCAAACCTGTTCAAACAGCGCCACCAACTGGGCAATTCATGTTCAGCTATCTGAGCCTATGGGGGCATTACTCATTCAAACCACCACGCCCTTTAAACCAGAAACCAAGGTGGCTCACCTGCCACCCGTGGAATACATTCCACAGCCTTGCATCGTCACTGTGCGGCAGCAGCCCACCTGAGCCCACTAATCTTTACGTTAAAAAAAATGGATTTTGGCCTAAGGCTTCAGAGTAAATAAACAGAACTGTCAAAACTAGGATACTCCTGCCTTTGGGCTGGCCTTCTTCCCGGGAAGAGTCTAGACAAAGCAGGTGAATTCAGAGGAGGCAGGCATTCTCTTGAGAGCCCAGGAAAACTTCTGCCCTAAATATTCCAGTGCAAGGCCTGACCTTTGTGTCTTGCCAAATACAGAGATGGCTAGTTGCCACCTCTGCCTTCCTCTTTCCTTATTGGGTACACCATGGCCAAAATAATGATCTTCTAGGGCTCAGGAGTGCCTTTGAGAAGTCCTTGCCTAACTTATATGAAGCCCTGGGTTTCATTCCCAGTATCATAATCAATCAACCAATCAATTTCATTACTCAGAATCTTTTGCTGCTAAATACATAACTTGCTTCTGATCAGTGAGATGATTTATCAGGTCTTCCAGGAAGGTAGTCTAAACAGGAGACCTCTTTCTGTTCTTGTGTGTCTTGCTCTGACTTGTGACTCTGGCTCCGTGAGACAGATTTGGTTCAAGGGACAACCTTAAGGGCAGACATATGTATTAGAAAGTAGAAGATGAGGAATTCTAGATCCAACCAGCCCTAAAACATCGATGATGCATCAATCCATACATTGCTATGAGAACCTCTGATTGTGTTGTACAGTGGATCCTTGAGACCCACATGGGGGAGAGACAGAGAGAAAACCAACTTCTGCAAATTGTTCTCTGACCCCTACACACACACACACACACACACACACACACACACACACCCCATACACAATTTAGAAGTGAGCAAGAACAAAAACAAAATAACCATTCCAGAAAATAGCTCCTATGACTATGTTTATTTTAGGTACAAAAATCTATAGTTGAACCTGAAGACCTGGGGCTTTTGGGAAAGGCTCCACTCAGATCTGTGTTCAGATCCCTGCCCCATGGGTCAGGAAACAGTTGGCTTCAGATGCTAACTAAACAGCTGGACTCAGGCCATGCCTTTGCCACAGTCAGGGTATGGCCCGAGGGATGGGAAGAGAACTCTGAGACCTGTCATCCTAAGTGAGGCAGAAAAAAGGAATAGCTAAGCAGCACAGTACCTTATCTGTTCTCCCTGTGTTCTTTCCGCCAAATTATTCATGGAAGCTAAGAACAGAACAAGAAATTTATGTGTTCGAGAAACTGAAGTCACACTGTGCCACGCCTTCACCTGTGCCTGACCTGATGACAGCTACTGTTCAGGGATCACTCAGTCAGACCACAGTAACACCAACCACAGCCCTGCTTCACGGACAAGGACGCATCATCCAATCCTTCCCCTCTCCTTATAGCCACGCCCTTCACAGTTCTGTCTCCATTTCGCAGCTGCCGGTGCCAGTGCTTCGGCTCACAGAAAGCTAGCCACGTGTGGTGCTACCAGAGGCTTGGGGTGTGCTTGCATGTGGGGGTCTTCCCCTCCTGAACTAGCAATGACTCCTTTGAGCCGAGCAGCTGCTGGCCTGGAAGTTCAGCTGTGCACCCTTGCGAGAGGATTCTGTCAGCTGGGCTTGTTGATGGTGTTCACCCGCTCCCGGAGAGGTGGGGAGGGTCATGAGACCTTTACCGGAGAATCTAACCACCCTCCACCACTTTTGGAGTTCTCCCTTAATTGCATGTGGCCTTATGGAGGGGCTAGAGTGTATAGGCCCAGGAAAACTAGGAAGGAGGGCTGCGTCCAGCTATGTAGCTACAGGGAAGCCCTCATTCCTTCTGGGTAAAGACTTGCCATGTGCAGCCTGGGTGGAGTGCCCACACCCCTATAAGTAAACCCCTCACCTGTGCTATGTAAAGAGATCTAATAGTCTTTGGTTCCCTAGGGTGGACTTTGGTAGGATTTGTCTTGGTTTATCACTGGGAGCTAGGAGGAGGAGTAGACATTACTTACACATCCTCCCAAGGAAGGAATTTTAGCAACAGCCACCACAACAAGGACCTTCCTAGTAGACCCCAGGTCCCAGGAGGGAGAAGAGAGACAAAGTCAGCAGAGATACTATGTCTGGGTTCCTGCTGATCCACACAACCCTGAGAATAAGACAGTATTGCCTTAAGCCACTGAGTTTTGGGGTGCCTGTGTTCAGAGCACTGTTGTAGCAAAATCTGTATTGGTTGAGGTTCTCTAGAGGAACAGAACCAATAGGAAACTTTATACTTATATATAAAAGAAGATTTGCCGGGTTGGCTTACACGGTTGGAGGCTGGGTAGCCCCACAATGGCTGTCCGGATGCCGGAGGGGTAGAGAACCGAGCAGTGCTCGGTAAACGAAGCTGGAAGCCTCAGGACAAGGAGCCCAGCGATGAGGCAGAGTGCCTGGAAGCCCCCTGGAGAGCTGCTGGCTTGCGCCTGCGTTGAAAGGCTGGCACCCTCCATCTGGGACCTCTAAACTACTGGGCAGTGCTACTCTCATTCAGGGTCTGGCTTTCCTTTCTCAGTTCCCGTCCCGTACGCCAGTCCTCCCTAGAAAGCCCTTACGGGCACAGCCAGCGGTAAATCTTCCTACTTCTAGGCATCTTTTGGTCCAGTCATGCTGACAGTCAAGATGAATTATCACAGCAGCTAGACAGCATCTCTGCAAACACCCCGAGACCTACCTACATCTTTTCAGCTTGCATCTGAAGAGACACCACGACCACTGTAACGCTTACAAAAGAAAACACTTAATAAAGCAATGCTTACTGTTTCAGGGGGGTCAGTCCATTATCGTCACGGCAGGGAGCATGGCAGCAAGCACCGTGCTGGAACAGTAGCCGAGAGCCACAGCCTGATCCTCAAGCAGAGAGCCTGAGACTGGCTCTGGCGTGAGCTTTTGAAACCTCAAAGCCCGCCCCTAGTGACGTACTTCCTCCAACGAGGCCACGCCCCCTAACCCGTCTAATCCTTTCCAATAGTGACCAAGCGTTCAAACATATGAGCCTCTGGGGGCCACCGCAGCCTCCCTGGGTTATATAGCATTGTGTCCCAGGCTCTATGGAGTAGAAGAGCAGACCTAGGCCCAGGCAGGGCCTGACTAAGGGCTTTTGTCAACTGTCAGGTATACCAGTGAGCTACTAGAGAACAGGGGCTGGGGCACTGGGGAGTGAAATCACCCGGATGGATGAACGGACGTGGCGAGAGTGGAGTGCAGAGCCCCCCTCTCCTTCCTCCTCGCTCTAGCAGAGCCAAGCAAGCTGCTGCCGCCTTTGCACCCACTGCCTGATTGACTATTTGCGTGAGCAGTTTCCAGCTCAGTCTAGGAGGAAATTCCACGCTGTCAGCCAGCAGCACAGATTGTTGCAGGAAAAGGACACAGCTCATCCTCTGGGCAGAGGTGCAAATTATTACACATCTCCCCACCTCGCCTTCCTCACACAGCTGGTGGAAGAGGGTGTAAATTTTTCCATGGAGACTGGAGACTTTTCCTCCCTGTGATATGTTATGATCAAACAAGTCCCCATGACTCTTGGTTTACATCCATTCCTGGCTCCCTGTTCTCTGACATCAAAGTGACTTATGTAGGCCCTGCGGCAGAGCACATTCAAGACCTGGGCACTAGGTTCCCCTCTGAATGGCCCTGCTAGGAAGTCAGATTCCTGAAAGAGATGCTATCCAGCTGAGATTCCAAATCTCCAGATAAATGACACCATTGTGAGCACACACACACACACAAACATGCACACCTATACACTCACTGTGTTTATTAGTGCAAAATGGTTATGGCTAGTAACATTCCACTCCTATGAGGCCCAAGGTTGGCCTAAGCACTAAGAACTCTGCCCTGACCTCTGACACACTCTTTCTCAGCTCACTCCATCGTTCGTGTCAATGTAAAGACTCTGCCACATTGGATTCAAATTTATTCTTTAAACACAGTCTCATTATGCTGGTCCCTGGCTGGCCTGGAACTTGTTATGTAGACCAGGTGGCCCCAACCTCCACCGTGTTGGGCTCTGAGAGAATACAGTGAATATTTACAGTAAGTGACGCAGTACGTAATTAATATCTCGCAGGACCTGCCTGCAGGAGTTTGCTGCTTAGACTGGAAGGAGAGCTACTAACAGTTCTTGCGAGGAGAGACCAAACAGGACCATCACAGAACGGTGACATTGGAGGGGAGGTTGGAAGGATGCGGGCCACAAAGGGATGTCAAGAGCATCAGAGCATCAGGATAAGCACAAGTATGGAGGAAAGGTTGCCCAGAGCAGGGGGTTTGCAGGGGTTCTAACAAGGTGGAGTCTTCTGTGGGCAAAAAAGTAGGAACACTTCCCTGCAGTAGAAACCACACTGGTTTGTGATGCCAACTGCGGGAGACAGATCTCTCTCTCTCGTAGGACACGGTTCAAAGTCCATACCCCTCTTATGTAGAGGGATATATTCTGGAATATTTTACTTTCATAGCCTCAAGGATGAATATTAAAGTGTTAATATCCAAAGTTAAATTACAACCATGTGTCTCTAGAGTTGTTTTTTTTTTGGCGTTGCTGGCATTTGAACCCAGGACCTCAGACAGGCTCCATATGTAAACCCTCACCACTGAGTAACACCCTAGCCCTAGAGGGCTTCCTTAGAAGACCTTCCATTGTTCCAAGGCCCCATTTTTTTGGTAGATTAAGACAGCAATTCTGTCCAATTGTAAAAACTATGGGAACAGCAGGAAACCCAACTGTCAACTGAAATTGATTAACTCACTGAACTTGAACAACCGGGCCTACTTACCACATCTCCTGGGAGGACATTTACTCCATTCAGCTCAGGGCCAGGGTGATTATCAGGAGTCATATAATAAACATCTTCATGAGCAAGTCTGGGTAGAAAGGACACTACCATCTAACAGCTGGAGAAAATCTGATACGACTCTCCCAGTCACACAGAGAGGTACTCACTTCTAGCTTAAGAATTCATCCGTCGGGTCATCCCTGTGGTGCAGGGGGATTCTGGTCTTCCTCTTTCACCTTTCACCTCTGTCTGTCAGAGTCCCCTAAGTGGCTGGGTGGCGGGACTTTACAACAGGGAAACAGAACCCTGTCTTTGCTCCTCGTTCGCTATATTTGGCCATCTCCACTTCTTCACTGTGGAACATCCGTCTAACCTCTCTTGCTCTTGTTTAGAAGAATTCTTCGAGTCTTCAGCTTGCAGGGTGAGGGAGAGCTCAGAGCCCCAATCAGCCAAGTTGGATTTTGTGACGGCTGGCTCCAGACATTCGGTCCACAAGGAAACGCCACGTGTTTTTGTGTTGACTTCCAAGTGCATACCTGGCCTTGATCACCCACAGTCTCCAGACGTTGCGTCTGTTGATCTTGGGGTGCAAAGCATCTACTGGCCTTGAAGGCGTCTCAGTAACCATGGAGACAGGAATATGAACATCAGTGAGCGTACCCAAATCAGGCAGCCCGTCTCAGTTAAGGCAGCAGGGTTGATTCGGCCTTGACAGATGATGAAAGTATCACCAGGTCTGTCTCGCGCTGAGTGACATGGCTGTGCTTCACAGTGAGTGTCCTCTACCGAGTTGTCACTCCCTGAGGGTTTTATTCTCCATTTTATTCCAGGAGTGTGAACTGGGAGTTGCTACGGGGTGGTTGATGTTCAGGCACAGAGACAGTAGTGCGTTAGTCCCTGACCTCAGATAACTTGAGCAAAGGCTTTGGCTGTGCTGTTTAGAAAGGTGTTTATAGGAAGCTCAGGGTATTGTCCTTTCAGAGCGAAAACTGGGAAAGTCAGGGGTAAACTGGGACAAGCCGGTTACCCTATTGAGGGAGACCTGTAGCGAATAGTTAACAAAATGTAATAATTTCAGAAGGTGAGAGAGAGACAGGCATGGTGATTCGGGCCGGTAGCGGAACATTTGAAAGAAGTTTTGGCTATTTTGGTTTCTTTAAAAATGCACAATGGCGTTTGGACTAGGTTTGCGTTCCCACCCCAGGTGTGGTGGATGCGTATGAGCTGGATCTGGAATGCTTGATGCAGGTGGCTATAATTTGGTTAGGTGCAGTTGTCTGGCACGTGTAGCTTGTTCTTGGGGTTGTTTGCCGCTTGGGTTTAAGGGAACTTTTGCTTAGGGTATAAAAGGTCTGAAGTCCCGAGAGCTGGGGTGGGGTGTTGGTTGGTGGTTGGTTGGTTGGTTGGGTTGTCATCGTTATTCTGTTGATTCTTACTTAAAAGAACAAAGGTTGGAGAGATTGAATTTACAGAACGTGAGCTGAGACGCTAGTCTGACTCACTGTCAGCTAGTCCTCTCCAAGCTTAGGACAATCTAAAAGAGGCTGTGAGGATTTCTATCTTTCTCTCATTCTATTTCAAGGTTGCTGGCAAAAGTGGTGAAAATTTCTTTCTATCCTTCCTTTCTCTTTCCCTAAATTGACAGTAAAAGATTGTAGTTGACAACTACAAGTAGAATACCAATGTGGGGCTCAGGAGAAGGGGATAGAAAAGAAAAATGGGAAATTTGCATTCAAATATCATGGAGGGAAAGGCTGAAGAGGAAGGTATGAATACTTTGATTCAAGAAGCTAGAAAGCTGTTTATGGCAGCTGTGACCCCTGGGATAAATCCTAATTTATTCCTGGTGGTATTCTTTTTCTGCTTTCTCTTTTGTCTGTATTTCTTCTTCAAAAAGATTAAGGAAATAGCTAGGCAACTAGAAGAGTTGCAGGAGAAAATGGAGGGGGTTGCTGAGAGAGGAAAAACAGAGCCAAAGGGAGAACGAAAGAGCCCAAATTTTTCTTCCTCTTCGAACAAGGTTAGGCAACCGGCGGTACTACTAGAAGAAATACAGGGGGAATTAGAACATAAAGAATTGGCAGTGTTATTAGAAGAAATACAGGGGGAATTAGAAAGAACTGTGCTCCTGCTCCAGATGCAGGATGAAGGTCCTGTTAAGAAAGGGATGCATAGGCCTTGGCATTTTGTATTGTCTGCAGGTGTTGGATTTCTGTGGGGGAAGTTGATTGCTTATGATCTGCACCCGAGGAGTTCTGGATCAATAAAAACACCTGAGCTCAGATGCACGGGGGTTCCATGGTCGAGGGTGGCACTTGCCACGATGGTGGTTCCCTCTGCTGAGGTCTGGCAGAGTTTGCAGACATGACTATGCCTCCTTGTGTCCCATTTGCTGAGCCACCACAGCAGGTGAATTGCTACACAGGCCTGCAAACCCAGCATTTGGGATTCTGAAGCAGGAGGATCGTGAGTTCAAAACCAGCCTGGCTTACATAGGCGAGACTTTGTGTATATTTCAATACTCACCCATCAGGGGAGATCCCATGACTAGGAAGCTACTTTTCCCTGGGTGAGGCTTAGCCATTGCACTGTGGATATGCTGATTTCTCCAATTTATCCCAAATGGTGGCAATTTGACTACATAATTTGTGGTAGTGGGGTAGTGTTCATGCTTTCCCCAAAGAAATAAAATTTAATCAAAACTTCAAATGGTGATAAATACATTAAAGAAATAACATGTACAAATTGATGCTGGGAAGGGCTGTGAATGGTGCCAGGGGTCTGAGGAAACCCCTGGAAGTGGGACAGGGGCAGAGGGTAAAACTGGAGGAGCAGGAGACATGTATGAGGTTGGAGTGGACACAGAGGGGAGACAGGGCAGCTGGAAGGCTGTGTCTCGAGGGCCTCTGCAGGGTCCTCCTGCTGACCCAGCAAACTCTCATGTACTATGGCTGCTTCTGTTCTAGGGACTTCCCATGTTAACACCTTCTGCCAGAGCACTATCCTCCTCTTGTCACAGATGAAGAAACTGAGGCCTAAGAAGGCATGAGAACTCCTTCATGACCAAACAGCCACCAGAGACAGAGAAGGCTAGGCCTCGGGCCCACGTGGCCTGTCCACACCCTCTGTCACACTGCCTGGACTTTGGGCAGATGGCCTAGAACAGATTCCAGTGTGGCCCAAATCCTCCCTCCTTGCCCCACCTGTTCCAGAACCACATCCAAGGGTCCAAGACCTCAGTCTGAGTGGGCTTGCTGCTGCTGTAGCTTCAAAACGGGCCTCAAGTGGTAGAGCCAGGAAGGCGGAAGTCTAATGGCACATTGACTTCGTTTGTTTGTATGTGTTCTTTTGAGACAGGGTTTCTCTGTGGCTCTGGCTGTCCTGGAACTATCTCTGTAGATCAGGCTGGCCTTGAATTCAGATCTGCCTCTGTCTCCCGAGTGCTGAGGATTTAAACATTTTTATGTGTCTATGTCTGTGTGCGTGTATGTCACATGTGTGCAGGTGTCTAAGAAAAGCCTGAAGAAGGTGTTAGATCTCAAGCAGCTGGAGCTACAGTCAGTTGTGAGGATCCAAACTCAGGTCCCCTGGGAAAGGAGCCAGCACTCTTGTCTTCAGAGGGCCCTCCCCGTTTAACTCTCACTGTACTGTGTTGTTCTTACACCTTGCTGAGTGCAGCAACCAACATAACCACCCAGCTGCTAAGGCTGTTATATCTGTAACCAAATCACTTGGTGGGGTATGGCTAACAGAGGGCTTTCTTTACCATGTCTGATAAAATGTTTGCACAGTGCCGTATGGGGAAATATAGAGCTCCAGCACTAAAAAATTGAACAAGGATAATTTGTGTGTTGACATTTCCACAATAGAATGTCAAATATTTCATAGCCCGGTGATACCGAGCCTCTACGCGCTCGCTGCTGTTTCTTTTATGAAATGCTTCGTGTTTGCTTTATTATTAATCTTAAGTGGTGTGTGTATATTACACGCTCTCTTCTGCCGTGATGTGTTTCTCAATATTTTAAAGGCTGTCATAAGAATAAATATGTCTTGAGGGCTGAGAAGGAGGAGTGTCAGGTGAATGAACAGGCAGCTGGAGCCGAGCGTTCTTCCTGGAGACCTCCAGCCCTCCACCTCCAGCAAGCCATGGGTCACCCTTTTCATTATGCAAGGTGCTTCGTTGCTCTTTGTAGCACACGATAGTTCATCGATGTTAGCTCATTTATCCTATTATGTTCATCATCATTTTATCCGTTTGAGATGGGCTCTTACGTAGTCTGGGCTGGCCATGTAGCTGAGGATAGCCTCGAACGGCCAATCTTCTTCCTCCTGAGAGCTGGGATGATGGGTGCCAGCGTGCCCATCCTCTCCCAGGATTTTCAGTACCCTTTTGTGTGCAGCATCTTACCAAATGGTGGCTGGGACTTCGATAGTTTTAATCAACGTCTTGACACAGGTCTAGAATCACCTGGGAAGGACGGTGTCAGCGACGGATTTCTATATTAGGTTGTCCTAACCCTAACCCTAACCCTAACCCTAATCCTAACCCTAGGTTTACAGATTAGGTTATACAGAGGCTGAAGCCATCTAGGTCTAGGCTTAAAATTAGATCATATGGAAGCTGAAAGTCTCTAGGACCGGGGAATGAATTAGCAAAGGATAAACCGTCCTCTGCCATGAACCCACGAGAATAACTAATAAGTCAACAATCACATCAACCTCTACATCTACAGAACTGTTTCTTTGCCAGACGCAGTACACGCCCTTAACTTCTGAGCTGTCTCTCCGGTCCCTCGGGTCAACTTTTTTGGCTCTATGTATGATTTTTTCTCTTTTTATCCTTAAGAGAGGTAAAGCATGTGATACAGAGGATAAACGCATCCACTCCCAGATGGGCTTCCATCCACAGACACATATATAACACAGTCCCCAAATGCAACAGCACACAATATACGCACACATACAGGAAATCCCCCTAAAACATATACACACAACCACCCACAAACACATATACGTATACAACTCCACCAAACACACACAAACACATACACACATGCACAGACAAATGCCCAGAAGTACTTTGCCCATCTTCGAGGGCACACCCTCAGAGACATGGACCACTCTATACAAGAGGAGAAAAGCCCACACTGGCCTCAACTCAGAATAACGCCCAGTGGAGCTCACTTCCTGTACAGTCCTGGGCCTGGCCTGAGCCCTTTCCTGCTCTCAGATAGTTTTCTGTGCTTTCCTTGTGCTTGATGACATGTCTTTGCTCTGCTTCTCGAAAGGCTCATTCCTTATCTTTAAAGCTTCAACAGAAGCAGAATCTTCCCCAAAGACTCCTTCCCTGCAACCAATATGACCAGCTTCCTTGTTTGTCTTTGACCTCATTCTTCTGCTTTGTCCTGGCAGTTTTTCACAGCTTATAATTATATATTGATTTCTTTGTCTTTGTGTTTGACCACTGGACTATAGCTTTATGTATTATTCAATAAGATTTGGGTTGCACGCAACAGAACAGCCTCCTGGCTTTGGTCAAGCTATTAAAAAAAAAGGTGCCTTGTGGAACTCAAAGAAAACTCCAGTCTCAGCAAGCCCAGGGACTCCCCCAATGCGGGAGTCCTTAGATTCTTCCTTCCATGTTAAGACATTTGGGAAGCCTCCGCTCACATTTCAAATCCCCAGAGAATCTGCCAGATCAAGTAAGCTGGAGTTCCTGACCTTGAACATCACCAGGCATTCCCACAGTGGGCCAGTCTGAGGTCAAGAAGGCGAAATCTGATATGCTGTTATCAGAGGAGTAGGGTGGTGAGCGGTGGGGGGAGGGGTCACTCTGGTCAGGGAACAGCTGAGCCACACCATCAACCTAACACAGCTAATGTGAGGGCTTGGGTTAAGCAGCCTCGAGATCCTGATTTCCTCAGTGTTTAGAAATTAGGTCAAGATCAACCGTTGGCATGGGTTTCTTTACAACACTGCAGACACCTTCTGACCTGGCCCGGTGGTTCCTTTGTCAAGACTAAAATTTTGCCAAAGGCTCAGCTGTGGGGTTCCCGGAGTCTGAACCGAATTTGTGGCACAGCAAGCATCCAGCCTGGTGTCCTGCAGGCTCTCCTGAAACCAAGACATCCGAGTGCCTGGCAAGCCTGGCCCCCAATTTTTTTCTGCCCCTCTCTGTAATTGAACGCTGTACACACAGCTTCTCCCAGAGTCGAAGAGTTTGGTGGGAGAGGTGGAGGATTTGTCTCCTTGCCTGTAAATCGTTTTTATGTGTCTAAAAATGTTTTATGGAGTCAGAAACTGTACCTGGTAAAATGCCAGCATTAATCCACCCGATGTGTTCAAGGAAGACATTTTCACCGTACCTCACCTCCGCAACGTGTGGCTGCTGGATAAGGAATGACAGAAGATAATTTTACAAGACAAAAACAAAACACCTCGGTGAGAAACAGACAGGGGGACTTTCCTAATTTTTTGTCCTCTGTGAATAAATGTGCCTTTAATCCTAATAGTGTTTGATGAAATCATGTTGGCTAGAATCCAGAAGGAGTTTTCAGAGTGGGAAGGTTTCTTTATACATCTGCTTTGGTGGTTCAGCCAGCAGATAAGCAGTCTGGTCTGGTCTGGTAAGGATTACTGAGCCTCTACTGTCATCCAGGTCTGGACCTCGCTCTGAGACGCTCAGAGGTGAGCCAGAGACCCAGCCTGTGACAGTGACACGGCGGTGGGGCCGGTCTCTCAGATCATGAGTTCGTAATCACCTTATTAAATCCTGGTGGAGCACCTGAAATGTTCTAGGGGCGGGGGAAGGAGGCATGTCTCCTCTCTCACTTGTACAGGCATCCTGTATCCTATATCCCCAAATGTGATATTTTTAAAGCCACATTGTTCCCAAGGAGGTCCCTCAATGTCTGCACCATGAAAGGAAGCACAGCTTTAATGCCATCTGAGGCATCTTATCTGCATGAGGTCTCTGGCTTAGAATATGCGGATTCACGGCCAGTGAAATGGCTTGGCTGGCTGAGGTACTCCGCTCATGTGTCAAGCCTGAGAATTTGGGGTCTGTCCCTAGCATCCGTTGATGGAGAGAGTGCACCAGCTCCTGTAGTTGTCCTCTGACACTTGCAGACACGCATGTGCGAACAAATGAATAAATGCAAGAAAAAAAAAAGAATAGGTAGTTTCACTTTTATTTACTTTTAATGTTCATGTGTATGGCACATGTATGTGTCCATGTATGTATGCAGGTGCACTTGGAATCCACAGAGGCTAGAAGAGGACAGCAGATCAGGTGGTTGTAAACCGCCACGTGGGTACCGGGAATTGAACCCAGGTACTCTCGAAGAGCAGCCAGTGCTCTTAGCCACTGAGCCATCTCTCCAGTCCCATCTGCCTTATTTTTAAATGGGGTCTCTCAATTCATCTGGAGCTCACCTTTATGGGTAGACTAGTAGTTGGTGAGCCCTGGGGATCTTCTCGTCTCTGAATCCAGCATTGGGGTTACAAGACAGGTACTGCCTGTCACACGGGAGCTGGGGATGCAAACTCGGGTTGCCATGCTTGCTCAGCAAGTACTTTCCCTCCTGAGGCACCCAGCCCTCGATTAATTTCTAAGGGAACAAACCTGTGGTTTATTACTAACAACAGTTAAAATGTCATAGTTGTCAAGCGACTGATTTTCTTAGAGGGGAGTCGACGCCTCTCATTGCATTATAGACTTGCTCACGGGCATAGTCCTGGCTGACGCACTGAGAATATTCCTTTCGTGTATCATAGGACAGAACGCCAAGCCAAGGGCAGCTGGCCCAGGTGGAATGGGCCAGAACTTTCAAAGCTGGCCTCGCAGGCACATGTCTGAAGCTGCTCAAGCGCTGGGATTACAGGAGTACACCCCCACACCCAGGCAGTTTCCTCATCTGTAGAGTGGGGTTGAGAACACTCCAGAGCAGGGCTGGGGCGAGCAGGGAGGAAGTCTCCTGGCCAGCACGTAACGAATGACAGGCACAGTTTAGGAGGTCCCCTTCCCAGGCTGAGCCGAGAGAGGAACCTGGACCGAGAGTCTCAGAACTTCCTCGCCTACCTGGAAAAGCCCAGGATCACACACGGCTGCTGGGCGGTAGTGTTAGGGTGCTCGAAGCCACCCACACCAGAGCTAAGAAGAGTCTAAAGGGTCCTGGGTGTCTGACTTTGTAAGCACCGGCTGTGGGGAAGCAGTGGCTGCAGGACCAGTCTTCCATTAGCATGCAGCTGGTAAATGCTGACGTAGACACGTAGACACGGCCCCTCTCCCTCCCAGAGTTCGAGACTGGTCAGAACCCTGGTGGGGTATCCCCAGGGGTTTGTCCCTCCCTAGATAGAGCCTTGATTCGAATCTCAGGAACCCTGAGGGGTTTTGTTTGCTGAACGATGCTAATTAACTCCACCATTACACTTGAGTTCAATGTTACAGTCCCTCGAGGGTTGGCGCACTTCCCCTCCAAAGCACGTAAACATTTGCCCCAGTCTGTATTAAGTCAGCCTAGAACTGTGGGCAAAGGGGCCGGAAGTGGAGAGCTTGGTCTCAGTGTGAGGCATACACCGCCTTCTAAGCAGAATCTCCATGTGAGTTTTCCTTTTATTTCAAGCAGTCTTGAACTTCCTCAAGTATGTTCTGTGGTTGGAACTTTAAAGGGGGGGGGGGGGGAAGAGGAAAGGAAAATCCCAAACCAGTGAACTGATCTTGAGAGAAGGTGCTGACTAGCGTATGCCAAATGCCTTGCAAAAGCAATTCCAGAAAATTTCAGCTCCCTCTGCCAAGTGCCTGGACAGTGTGGGAGCCAAGAAGGAAGGTGAGGATCGTGTCGGGAATCTGGGCAGGGAGATCTCTCCTGCCAACCCACAGAACTCGCCCCACCTCCACCCCATCCCAAAGTGCATGGGGTGATTCAGAAGAGAGGCAGGAAGGTAATTGTTCCAGGGCTTTCAGGATCACCCATCATTCCGGCTCTGACTCACCAGGCTGGACTTGTGCCAGGCTGAGAGGAGACAGAGGCCAAGGGTGAGTGCATGGAACTGCACCCAGAGCACCCAACCTGGATCCCAAGACAGAGGGACTGTGGAATCTGGACTTTTGTCCGTGGGTCGGAAGATATCTGCAGTGTAGAAGGCCAGCTGATAACCCTTGACCGCAAGGCTGAGCCAAGAGGAAGGCTCTGACTTGTTACTACTACATACGTTGCTAACTACATCCTAAAGGTGGTATTACCTGGCTGTCGCTGTAGGGACAGTGTGCTGCGGACAGGGTATGGAGGTGGGGGTGAGAAATAAGAACAGCCTATTTTCAGGGAGCTCTGCAATACCATAGCCACTGAGAGATCCAACAGAGTGCTGAGCTCTTGAACGGTGACCAAGTCAAAGCAGGAGTATTAAACACCAGATCGCAAAGACTGACTATGAGCAAACAAGGTGAAGTGTCATGATTGTCTATGTAGATTACACATCTAAACTTGAAAACGAGAAAAGTCTATACTGGCGTTACGGTTTGAACCTGCAACGTCCTCCACGGGTCTGTGTGCTTTCCTTCTGATGGTGGTGCTGTACTGAAGGCTGTGGAAGTTTTGGGAGGTTGGCCGAGCCCAGAGAAGTAGGTAACAAAGGGTTATTGAACATGCTATTATGTTATTGATCACTAACGATAACATGCTTGATAAATGCTCTAGCACTGAGTCACATGTCCAGTTCCCGTGGATGCGTCTTTGAAGAATATAGTTCAGCTCATGGTTCTGACTGCTCTCTGTCTAGTCCCCCGTGATGGGAACGGTCCCCACCACAGGCTTCCACCTGTGTTTAAGACCCTCTGAAACTGTGAGCCAAAACAAACCTTTCCTCCCTTAACTTTGTATGTTAGGTGCTTTGTTACAGCAGTGCAAAGGTAACTAATAAAGCTAGGTTAAATACAATGGTTTTTCTTTTTTCAAAAATGTGACTACTAAGAAAGTTGAAATCACGTTACTCACATCGTTCTGTGCCTAACCTTTTTTTCTTCTTTAACTAGACTATAAAGGCTCATCTCTCCTAAGGAAGACGGTTGAATCTGTGGATCGAAACTCTGGGCCTGCTGTCAACTGGCTGTACAGTGTAATCGCATTACTTAGGTTCTCCCTGCCTCTGTTGTCCTGTGTCGGCGGGACTGACACGAGGACACAGGAAGGTGAGGCGTAAACGAGATGTTCCCGCAGGCACGTGGAACGTTGCTCGGCACACAGTGAGCGCTTCTTACACGGTTGCCTTCATCATCGTCCGTATTATCTAGCCTTAAAAGTTTCTTCTTAACAACTACAGGGGCAGGGAAGTGGAGGCCCGAGGTTCTGCACTGTAGGCCAAAAGGTACCCACTCTGCCCGTTGGTCCTCGCATAGAACCTGGTGAGAAGAACCTTCTTCTTCAACATGAGTTTCTTTGATGAAATTGGAGACTGGAGATCACAGAAGCTCTCTTTCTTCTTTCCCTCCCTCTCTCTTTCTCTCTCCCCTTCCTTCCTTCCCTCCCTTCTTTCTTGGTTGCTTGCTGTGGGGCTGTGGCTCATACCCAGGTCATCAGACTTATGAGGCCAGGACTGTACACCAGGCATCTCCCCAGCCCTCACTGACTTTCTTCGCAAGTCAGAATAAGTTAGCCAGCTGAGAATAGGAGTAAGCCCACAGCCTGATTCTCATGAGAGTTCTACCTGAGCAGAAGGTTCTCTGAGGCGTCCCCTCTGTCCCTCACTAGGGGACAGGTTGCCGTGAGCATTGCCCCAAGACACAGCACAGAAATCCTGTTGCCAGACCCAGACCTGTGAGGTCAACCTTTAAAACAATCTGTGTTAGTGGGTGGTGGCTGCAACATCTTAAAGCCCAGCACTCCAGGACTTAGGAGGCTGAGGTAGGTGGATCTCTGTGAGTTTGAGGCCAGCCTGGTCTACAGAGAGAGTTCCAGAACAGTCTGAGTCCCAACAGAGAAAAACAAAAAACAAAACAAAACAAAAAAACAAACAAACAAAAAAACCCAGCCTGTGTTTGTGTGTATAAAAAGATGTCTGAGAGACCCAAGCTTGAAAACTGAGAAATGGAGAGCAGTCTTGGGTTGGGGTGGGGGTGGGGCGCGGATAACGGAAGCATCTGGAAGGAAGCCTGCTGCCGAGAGGAGCTGCAGCTGCTCTGCAGACCCAGGCTGTGGGCCAGAGCTGAGCTTCAGGAGTGAGGTGAAGGGCAGGGCAGGGCAGGGCAGGGCAGGGCAGGGCAGGACCTGGTCACAGGACCACGCAGACAAACAGGACAGGCAGATGGAAATTTGAGTAGGCCACATTAACAGTAGGGACTGAGCTGAGCTGAAGCCTCTAGGGTATTAGAGAATTCTCTACCCGTCAGTCCCTTGACACACACACCAGGTGATCAGATGACACCTGGAGTCCTGGACATTGGGGGTAACAGACATCAACCTCTTCCTGGAGTCCTGGTGAGGGAGCTGCACCCTTGCCTTAGCCTGGTGTGTCTGTAAGTTCCCAGGCCTGGTTTTCCTGAGTCCCGCTTCACCCTGACAAACATATAGTGTGGCCCCATTTCTACTCCCAGGAAGGCCATTCATCAGTCTGTGATTTGTGGGGTGTCTAGTCAGGTGTCCGTATCAGTACAGAGTCATCCCACATCCTCAGAATGGAGTCCACACCTCTTGTAGAGTCTCTCAGCAAAGGCAGAGCCTGAAGAAGCACTGTTTCACCCACTGTGGAGGAGTCGGGGCCAGCTCTGGCTGAACTCAACTCGAGCCTTGCTTGATTCTACTTAGGGTCTTGTCTCTGGTGCCTGTAGAATCTGGGTGGACCTCAGTCAAGGCTATGGCTGAATAAAGGCATAAAATGGACAGCAGACCTGTCACTGGTTGTACACCTTTTCTAACGGGGCTTGAGGTTGTAGCTCAGTGGCAGAGCGCTTGCCTGAAAAATACAGGACTTGGCACCAGAAACAAACAAACAAAACAATCAAATAGGTTCTTAGAGGCCATATACTTAAACCCAGGGAGAAATAAAGCAGAAACACTCAGTAACGTTTAACTGAACAACGGAGAGAGCTGGGAAGAAAGAGCAGATCCAGGAAACTGATAACCAGAAGTTTTTTAAATTACTCAACAAGATAACCCACAAGATAATCTAACCAGGACGTGCTAGGGTTTTAGGGACACTGTGCCAAAGAACGTAGGCTGCGTGGTTCTGACAGCCTTCCGTCTACTAGAGGAACAGCAGTGAGCACGGGGACGACGGCTTCAGGAGTCAGCCCGTCCCGGTTTGTTATCAGCACCAGGGCTGCCTTTGCCTGACAGGCCTGGAGGTGTTCTCGGCGAAGGCTGGCCTCGGTTGGAAGTGATTCAACAGACCTCAGGTCCCTCAGAGTCTCCCCCTGAGGGTGAGGAAGGAAAGGCTGGCTGGCTCTCAGCATGTACTCAGTAATTGTGACATCTCTTGGGGCAGTCACGTCTGAAGAGGGAAGTTTCAATATGTCTGTAAAAATTCACCTTCAGTTCACTTGGAGAATCTTGGTAGGACTACAGTGTTCCTTCCGACATCATAGGTCAACTGACATTTACTAAACTAAATAGGAGTCACCTCAGTCCTCACACCGTGTCTGCTTAGGGCGTCAGGGTTAGTTCAGTGTACAGAGAGAACACAGAGACTTAACGCTCACTGTGCGGGCCCCAGCCAGGGGTTAGCGTTAGGGGGTTAGGGTTAGGGTTAGGGTTAGAACTAGGAGATGAGCACGGGCCTGTTGGAGGCCCAGTGGATTCCTGGGCATCAGACTTCATTCGCTTTTCCCTTCCTTCCCGGTGTCTCAACTGAAGGCTCAAAGCCAAATCCATCTGGTAAAGTATTGGGGGGTGGGTGACTTTTTAATTTGAAAACTTTAAAAAAGGTTTGCTTTTATTCCTCTCTCTCTCTCTCTCTCTCTGTCTCTCTCTCTGTGTGTGTGCGTGTACCTGCAGAGGCCAGATGAGGACATCAGGCTCCCTGTAGCTGGAGTTAAGGCCTCTGTGAGCTGCTGCACTACGGGTGCTGGGATCAGAACCCTAACTGAGCAGTAAGTGCTCTCAGCCCTTGACATCTCTGTGGCACCCTGGTTTGAAAACCTTTAAGCAAGTCTTAGTTCTTCATTCTTCTGGACTCTGATTTTTTTTTTTTTTTTGTTCTTGGCCGCTTCACATATCTTCATTAGTCTAGAAATGAATTACGCTCCTGCTTCTGACTCCTTTTACACTCTAAACGATTAGTTCAACGCTTCTTTTCTGGTCCGTCAGTCCCTTGTTTAATCACGTCAAGGTTTCGTCGAATGGGGAACACCAGCTTTGCGCCTGAGCTTCCTCCGACGTCAGCAGCAGCTGCAGCCAATTCCTGCTTCTCGTGTGCAGGGTGCTCACCGACCGGAAGGCCGTTTCCATTTGCTCACAGATGCAGTATCTATTTTTATTCTTACTTGCTTACTTTGCCATGTGACAATCAAAATGTCTGGCTGCCTTTATGACACGTCAGAGCTTGGTGACTACCAGATGCTTTTGTTTGTGTCAGGAAGGTAGCGTCCCATTGGAGACGGGCATTTTCTTTGTTTTGTTTCGTTATTTTAGAGACAGGTCCTCATGAAGTCACCCAGCTGGCTTCAAACTCACCATGTAGTCCAGGCTGGCCTTGAACCCTTGATGCTGCTGCTTCAGCTGTCTTTTCGAATCTACTCAGGATAAACCAGCCTTGAACTCTTAACAGAACCCCGACACATACACCAATGAGGAGAAATAGAATTGGTTTGGGTTATAAACCGCTCGTGTTGAAAGATTTCCATAGGCTTAACGGGCTCGTGTAGCCAAGAGCGCTGCTTCAGCCAGTCTTTGGTCTGTGTGCCACACAGTCTATGGCTCCCGGCTAGCTACCTGTAAGTTTGGTGTGGATTAATTATTGATTACTGGCGTAAGTCATATGAAAGGAATGTGATACAACACAATATAAAACATGTGTTCAGTCTCTGCTCTTGATTCCTGCCACAGCGTCTGCTTCCTGGAAATACAAGCAACTTTTGTTTTTAGAGGCCACTCTTAGTAGCTTCTGGCTGGGGATTGGCCACCAGAAAGACCAAGCCATGGCTAGAGGCTAGGAGCTGCCACCCCACCTCTCACTCTCCCTCCCTCCCCCATCTCCCACCCCACATCCACCCACTCCCACCCCTACCTCCCAACCCCAGCAGTTATTAATCAATCAGACCTTCATCATAAGACACAGTCCAGAGAGCTTTTAGGTGGCTGACACCCCACATGTAGACAGGGTGGTACACTGCGTAACAGGGAGAGATGCCCGTGGGCTCGGGACGCCCTCCTGACACAGCTGACCACACGTATCTTTTGTGATACCTTGGCTAATAAATCAGTAAATTGAAGTTAGTGTTCCTCTAGTTCTGAAGGCTATGCTGATGGAAGATGGAACTCGAGGGGCCGGGAATGAGGTGTGGGTCCGAGCTAAGCGGTGCTGCCAACTGGCCCTTGGCATCTGAAGTGAGGTCAGGCTTGTGGACCCGAGCCCTTCGCCGGTGAAGCCTGGGGCTAACCCCAGGAGACGGTGTCAGATGCCAGCCTGGTCATTTTGGCTTGTTAAGGTGATAGGATTTTAGAGTCTCTGGGCATGTCTGTGAGAGATTAGGTTTGATGACTTGGAGGGATGGCCCACACTAAAGAGAGCAGTACCACCCTCTGAGCTGGGCTTGGGACCCAGAGTAGAAGGAGAATGAGCGCCGAGCACCGGTGTCATTCTCGTCTGACCGATGACGCAAGGTGGCCAGCTTGTGCACGTTCCACCCTTCCTGCCATGATGGACTACATCCCCTTTAAAATTGTAGCCAAAGTAAACCGTTCCTTCCTTCAACTTGTTCTCCTCAGGCATCTGGCCACAACAACATCTGTGGCGAATACTGTCCCGCGATCTAAAAGACAGAGAGGGGGTCCTCTCCATAAACACCAGGCAAAGTTGTTTCAGTAGGTCACCCCACCATGTGGGTCAAGGGGTTGAGTTTAGGTCATCAGAACTCAGAGGCAGCCGCATTTACTTGCTGAGCCCTCTTGCCTGGCCCGAGAGAAGGTCACTCGCTGACCCTTGCCAAACCAGAGAAGCAGGCGCGCCTTGTGTCTGGCGTAAAGTTCTCAGCCAGTGTGCGCAGGTCTCCAAGCCCTTCGCGTTCTGATCATGACTTCACCAGCTCCAGACGAAAAGGGTTTCTTCGCACTTGAGCTGGCCTCCTTTCCTTGCCAGCTACATTAAAAATCAAACCAATGACTAATCCGATTCTTTCCTCAACAATGTGCATTTAGTCTCCCGTTAGCTCTGGAGAGTTTCACAGCGCAAACTGGTATAAACGGATGCTCTGGAAACAGCGCCATTGTTTTTCTGCCTAAATAGCTACTGACACTCCGTTGTTCTCTGCTTCTCCGTCAGCGGCCTCTGTGGAGTGGGTTTGAACAAAGAGAGCATGTAGCAGCATTCATTTACTTGATTTTCCCATTACGTGGTGAGGCAGACACACAGTCTTCTCACTCAGCACACACTCACCTGACACACTGAGGAAAACTTACGTGCTACATTATCAAGAAAAAGAAAAAAAAAAAAAGAAGAAGACAAGGTCTCATTTGGCTCAGACTGGCTTCCAGCTTGCTATGTAGTCAAGGTTGGCCTTGAACTTTTCATTTCTTCTCCCGCTTCTTTCTCCAAGTGCTGGGTTTGCATGTGTATGCCTCTGTGGCCTGCTGTATTATCAATAAGTTATTGTGCTCCTCTTCTTCCCTGCCCCCTTTCTGAAACCGGTCTTCTCGTATAAACCCAGCTGGTCTTGAACTTATACCGGGATTACAAGTGTGCACCCCAACAGCTAGCTCTGTGACGGGTTGATTTGACTGGATTTGAGAAACCCAGGAGTCGCTTCTGGATGCATCTTTGAGGGAGTCTCCGGAAAGCTTCGACTAAGCAGGAGGGACCTCCTCCTGAATGTGGACTGTACCCATGAAGAATGGAGAAAGCACTCACCCCACTTTCCCAAGAACCCCTCGCTTCCCTGCCAGATGTAACGAGCCAATCCAGTAAGGACCCACGCTCAGGTCCTGACCAATCGGAGAGATCCCCCTAGAGACTGCTGTTTCATTTAAAAACCTCCATGCACCCACATTTGGGACTGAATGTTTTTGTTTGTTTGCTTGCTTTTTTTTTTTTTAGTTGGACAGCCCTGGCATGTCAGTATGTATCCCGTGGGAAATAAACCACTTTAACTTTAAATTGGCCACATGTTACCCTCAGTGCTTACTTGAGCTATTTCTCAAACCTAACACTCTGAACCTGTCTGGGGCGGGCGTGGTGGACACGGAGGATGTAGGCACATTTCCGGAGCCAACATTTCCTCAGCACCCGCTGTTTCTTTCTCCGCTCACCGTGCCTCAGTAATACGCCACCCCTATACAGCCAAAGAGAAACTTAACTCCTTATCTTAGTTTGCTTCTATCACTGCGATAAAACACCAAAAAAACTATTTGGGGAAGAAACAGCCGCCAAGGCAGGAACTGAAGCAGAGGCCATGGAGGGGTGCTGCTTACGGACTTGCTCCTCAGGGGTTTGCTCAATCTGCTTTTTTATACAAGCTGGGACCACCGGCCCGGGAATGGCCCCACCCATAGTGGGCTGGGGTTAGTCCATCACCCACATAACCCCAAGATGACGATGGGTCAAAAAAGACATCCAAACATAAGTTAAGGTCCAGCTTCACAGACAAAGGCTGTCTCCCAGAAATCCCTCCACAGTGCCCCTACCTCTCTCCCCAAAGTCCACATTCTCTCTCCTTTGTTCTCTTTCCAGCCAATCAGAGACAGCCACTCCAACCCTTCTCTGACTGTACCTTCCCTTTTCCCCTTCCTGCCTAGGACCCTTTAAAACCGTCATTTGCCTAAGGGCCACACCTGTCTCTACTCTATCCAGAGGCGGTCCTTCATCCCTCCAAGGTAAATATCCCTTTCCCCTCCCTCTGCTTCTGTTCCCTGTCTCTTGCCTTTTGTCCTTCTGGGGGCAAATACACCTCCTTTGTGCTGAGAATCTGGTATCTGGGTGTGTTCTGTGCCAACGAGGGTGCTTTCTCTGGGCCCTCCCCCAACAAGCATTAATCAAGACAACTGTCCACAGGTCAATCTGATGGAAGCAATTTCTCAACTGAAATTCCCTCTTTCCAGACGATTCTAGCTTGTGTCAGGCTGGACCAAAAACTAACCAGCATGTCGTATAAGTTGCCCACGAGTCTGACTGACCTAACCTGGGAATGTGGTTGAGGAGGGGCAGCAGCTTACATAGCAACAAACCATCTCCAAGAAGAATCCTATGGTCTCTTCAAGTTATTTATTCTTCGTGTACATAATAACTCTGGAGTGACTTTAGAATTTTCTGGGCATCCTCATGGCAAGCATGGGTTTTGTTAATGACAGGGTTCTTTGGTTCCTAGCCTGTAATCAGCTCTTGCTGTGGCACAGACTTGAACCTCCCCACCCCCTCAGGCTCATGCCTTTGAACACCTGGACCCCAACTGCTGGCTCTGTTTTGGAAGTGATGTTTGGATTGGAGAGGAAGGTTACTGGAGGAAGACCCCCCCGAGAGTGAAAACATGTCCTATTTCTGACTCTGTCTCCTGACACACCAAGACACGAACAATTCCCACCACATCTGCTACCATGCCCTGCCAGCTGCCTGTCTTCCTTGCTGCGATGGGCTGTTCTCCAGAGAAGTGCGAATCAGAACAAACCTTTCCTCCCTTTATCCATGTCTGTCAGGTTATTTGGTCACATCTAAGAAAGAAATAATGAATAAAACATCCGACAGCAAGTGGGCTGTTGAATTCTTACCTGAGGATTTGGGAGCTCGGGAATGAGAGCAGACATGGGCTTCTGACCTCAGACAACGATTTGGAGATGGAGAGACTTTTCGAGGCAGAAGCAGGAGGAGAATTCTGAGCTTGGCAAGGCCACACGTGGCTTCAAAGACCAGGCAGACGTGTGCTCAGCTGTGTGGTCCAGTGCTGTTGCTATTCAGACCTCTGGGCACTTGGAAAGAGGCGGATCTAGATGGAGATGTGCTGTTAGGGTCAAATACACACCAGGCACTGACGACATCGGGGACGGGGGATGTAAAACGTCTCACTGCCGATCTGTTAGGGTGGTGTTTTATCTTAATCTTTCTTTAAAATTTTTCATTTGTTATTATGTGTACTATTTGTGTATATGACGTTCGTGTGAGGGTGCAGGTATACACATTTGACGATGTACGTGTGGGGGTCAGAGGACCACGTTGGGGAGTTGGTTCTCCCCTTCTACTTTTATGTAGGGTCTGAGGGCTGAATCCAGGTCGTCAGCTGTGAGCCGCAAGTGCCTTTGACTGCTGAGCCATCTCCCTGGCCTTTATCGTTGACTTTAGGTGTGTTAAATCGAACAGGACATGCTATGAAAATGAACGTCGCTTCTTTGTGTGTACGCCTTCATGCGATTACTAGGGAATTTTAAATTATATACGTGGGGGGAAATCCCACATGTGGTTCATATTACATTTCTCTCCAATGAGGTCCTGCTTTAAAGCCCCACAGTCTGACACAAAGCTGGACCAGCGAGGCAGACAGGGACGGATGCGGAGATGCATCACTACATGCCGAGGAAGATCAGGCAAAGGGCTTGGACACCTGGCAGGTCCCCACACCGTGGTCTGGTCAGATGGCTCTCTGGCGCTGTGTAGGGTCAACGCTCATCGGGAACACTAGGACAGGATTCAGGAGAAACATGCCTACCCAGGTGGCAGGACCAGTGCGTCGCCCAGGTGGACGCCAAGTCCCTTTGGAACAAGTACTTGCTGTGATTTTGGTGTACAGCCAGCTTTGGGGGCCGCTGGATACATCCAAGTATCCGTTAGAGAGTTGTACTAAATGAGTCTTCAAATCTCTTCCAGTGCTGAAATTCTAGTTTTCCCATGTCAGTTAAAACCCACCAATGAAACTCTGGTGAGAAGACTTGGGAAAAAATAGATGAGTTCCTCATTTGGCCTCATTTGAAGTCTAAGTTTCTATGGCCAAACCTGCAAAGCTGCCGATTTCACATTGATCAAGGTGAATTAGATTTTACTTGTCTGTTGCCTTCAGGGGAAGGGGAAAGGTAAAAGAAGAAATCTTTTCTGTCTGTTAGAAATGTTAAACTTTCGTAGTCATTACCAAACTCCTGGCTCCATAATAAAAGTCAGTCTGGACCTCTGTGCTGGTCTGCTCCACACCAGGGTAGCCAAGGGCTGCAGGACACAGTGATGTTAGTGATTTTCAAGGAAGTATTTTTTTTTTACAAACTTAATGCCTAACACCAGCCACTAAACCACAAAGTGCAGAGCCCTGTCTGTTTGAGGAATTGTTGAAAACGCAGCCAAGGCGAAGGGGACACTTAATTATGAAGAAGAGTTCTGTCCTCAAAGCATCTGGGAATCCTTGAATCCTGAATCTGGGGTCACAGAATGTCTGAGTCATGGAAATAAGCTTCTTCACGCCATCTTCTTGGTCACAGCAGGAACCAAACAAAGAGAAGATCCTCTTCCAAAAAAGCAAAAGAAACGGTCACCTCTTTGCCCAGAAGGGTAAATCAAGGTTCATCTTTTCGCTGCCTTTCTCATTAAAGGATTGACTGCATGACAGACAGGCACTGAACTCAGGAAACAGTGAAGGAAGGCTTAACTCCGTGGAGGTTGGGCCCCTGGCAGATGGGATGGAAAAGCCCTAAATGTGGAGTGGGCAGCTTCTGGCTCTCTACTCCGTGAAGGGCATCGCTTTGTTCTGTGCTTCATTCAGCTATTGAGCATGGTCTTTTGAGAACACTAGCTGGATTTAAGACACGTGGAAGCCATTTTCTCTCTCTTTTAGTCTGTGAGGGGCTGATTTGTGTGCCTGGAAAAGCTGTTGTCATGTGGACTCAGCTCAGAAAAGTGCCCATGGGTATGTGTGTGTGTGTGTGTGTGTGGGTGCTCTAGGTCACGAACTCAGTTAGTAATAAATGCACCTAAATGTTTCCATGCTCAGGTTTCCACCAGAGGTGCGGCTCATGGTATGAAATTCAGCCCACATTCTGCCAACCAAGTCCTGCTCCAGGGTCTCCACCAGCTTAGGAGATGATGGCAGGGCTGGCTTTTGTATCTAAGATACAGGGCGTACATGGTCTTAGGGGTTTATTAGTAACAGTGTGACATCGGGAAATTCTGACTCTCCCTGCAGCTCAGACTCCTCATCTGGAAGCAAATAATAATTGCTGTTCTGCTGTGGTGTTGCTGCGGTGATGAGCTGGCACGCGTGGAGTGCCTGAGTCCTGGTAACAGCATCAGCAAGAGTACGCATGGCACAGACTCATCTGTGCTGAGCTCAAATGCATAGCGGTGAATGAGGCATTTCTCTTACCTGAGAAGCGGGGGTTCCCACATGCGATGGCCTGGCCCAGCTCGTTTGATCTTCGTGGTAAAGTAGAAAGGTCTCGGTCTTTGGAGACAGGACTTTGATCTTTGGGCTTAGGGAATCAGTGTCTGTCCCGTGCCTGTGAGTAGCTCATGATGGGCTTTCCAGACCCAGTTTGTTGAGCTCTACGTCTCCTGTTTTCCACCCACAAAGTGCGAACCAGATCAACCTATCTCACAGTGCTGCCAAGGTTAAACAGGCTAACCAGCCCTGCCTGATTTGCTTCTGCGATAGCCATCCTCAGCTGATTCGCCTATTAAGCACATATTAAAATTTTCCCAAAGAGATGTGAGGGCCTTCTTGAAGCAAAACCTTACCATTTCCCATGCAAATTTTTTTTTTTTTTAACAGCAAATAAACATTTCATAGAATGACTATATAGATGAACTCAATATAAAAGGTGTGGACTGGGATGGGCAGAGAAGGGCTGAATACAGCCCAGACACTGTTGCATACATATTGGAGAGACTGGAAACAAACTCTTGATGGGACTGAAGTCATATATACATATACACATACACATATATATGACTTCACAACATTCTTAAACCCTTAGGCACAGTCATGGATCTCTTAGACATGGTGCACAAAAGGTTGAACTCAAAGAGTGGAAAGACGGCTGCTGGTGGTGGCGTACATCTTTGATCTCAGCACTCTGGAGGCAGAGGCAGGTGGGTCTCTGAGTTCGAGGCCAGCCTGGTCTACAGAGTGAGTTCCAGGACAGCCAGGGCTACACAGAGAAACCCTGTCTTAGGAAACCAAAACCAAATCAAACCAAACAAACAAAAAGTGGAAAGAAGCTGAGTGTGGTGGAGATACTGGTGATCCTAGCACTGAAGAGGCTAGCCAGGAGGGTCATGAGTTTCAAGACCGCCCGAGTCACATAGCTAGATCCTGCCTTAAAATAATAATAGTAATTTTTTTTTGAGGCAGGGTTTCTCTGTGTAGCTCTGGCTGTCCTGGAACTCACTCTGTAGAGCAGGCTGGCCTCAAACTCACAAAGATCCATCTGCCTCTGCCTCCTGAGTGCTGGGATTAAAGGCATGTGCCGCCACTGCCTGGCATAATAGTAATTTTTAGAAGTGGACACGTTGAGTTAAACAGAACCAAAGCTATGTGCAGACACCACCTTTGCAGAAAAGCGTCATGTTATTTCATCCTGGAGTTTCTTAAATGATCACCAATTTATGCCTAAAGTCTTCCAATGCTGTCTTAAATATAGGCTAGGAATCCGATACTCCATCATCAACATTCCCTAAATGCTTCCTGGGAACCCTCGCTGCGAGCTCTGGGTGCACAGCATCCTGGCAGAACAGCCTTTATTGTTGCATTGTGATTTATAGGAAGCTCCTCTCCTTCAAAGCACCAGGGACCTCATTACATGGTGAGAGCCAAAGACTTAAGAATGCAATAGAGCCAATAGCTTGTCATGAAGTATGAAGATGTGCTAATCACTTGCATAGAGCAGTAGGGTCTCAGGACTGTTAAAAACTAGGGACCGGAGCCCATCTAGAAGTCGGCATCTCTGGACCACTTCACTCGCCACACCCCAATAAAGCATTTTGTGCTTGAATTCCTTGCCAGTTGTTGAACACTTTGCTTCACTGGGGAATACTATCTAATAATTAGATCCAAAGAGCAGGACCTTTATTGCATAATTAAACACCTGTAGTTTTATTGTAGATAATCCAGAATGGGGCTTGTTGGGGGTGCCTAATATTATTTTTCTGTAATTTTCTTCAGATTGTTTAATATATGCAACCCAAGAGTCTTGTTTTTGTGTTTTCTTCTGAGAGACTTGAGTGGCAACATTCTTCACTTTCTCTTATTCCCCAGGACTTGGCAGATTTTTTCTATATCTAAAATGCAAAATATTACCTTTGGTTAAAAGTTATTTTTATTAAGATGAATATTTTAGTTTTTCTGATATGCGATGCCTTTAAATATAAACAAACAAACAAACAAACCCGAAACCAAGAGGTCTGGAGAGACGGCTCGGCTCATCGGTGTGGGTAGTGCTTTTGCAGAGGGTCTAAGTTTGATTCCTGGCACCTCTCTGAGAAGGCTCGCAGTTGCCTGTGTCCCGCTCCAGTGCATCAACACCCTTTTCTGGCACCCTCCAGGATCTGCACTAGTGCGCACAAACCCACACACAGACACAAGCATATACATGTAACTTGAAAAATATATTTTTTTAGAAATAAGGGTGAGATGGGGCAGGAAATAGTAAAGGTTACAGAGAGAATATATTCTTCCCCGGAGTCAGGGAAGTCATAAAACTATACTGAGCTGAACCAATTCACACTTGTAAGACAGCCTTTTATGTATTTAGTTTTACATAATAAGGTTAAGGCTTGACTTCCTGAAGACGAGATGTTTAATTCTTTTTTAAAATGATTTTATTTTTTATTTCATGTACCTTGGTGTTTTGCCTGCATGTACGTCTGTGTGAGGGTGCCAGACCCTCTGGAGCTGGAGTGACAGACAGTAATGAGCTGCCATGTGGGTGCTGGGAATTGAACCTGGATCCTCTGGAAGAGCAGCTAGCCCTCTTAACCACAGAGCTATCTCCCCAGCCCCAATATGTTTAATTCTTAGCTGAAATATTCAGCTCAGCTCCTTTCTTTGGGACCGCGATGTAGCTAGATTCAATTCCTCGTTCCCAAGTCACAAGTAGGGCTATTCTACAGATGACAAGAATGTTCCCCCAGCCTTTTGGGGATACCTCATCTTCAGAAACAGGCAAACCCCTCACACGTGGCTCTATTTCTGTCCTCAAGTTCCTTGAGTGAGATGTTTAATGCGGAGAGTTAGGGTGAACTGTCTCCCAGTCTCAGGGGGGTTCCTAGCAGCTGGAGACCAGAGGTTTGCTCCGGCTGTGCTTAGGAAGTGGTTGGCTAGGTAAAACTCCATCACGCAGGTGTACCCCACCCTCAGAGAAGGAAGTTACGTTAGCTAAAGGAAAATGGATAGAGCGGAGATGTTAAGTGAAATGTGCCAGTCCCCCCAAAACAAGATATATGGGTTTTTATTCCTATGTGTGAGCTAGGGAAGGGAGAAGGAGGAAATAAAAGGGGCTACAGGCAAAGGGAAGTGGGCAAAGTAAACTGTAATGAATAGACAGTGGCTGGTACAAAAGTTCTCAACCTGTGGGTCGCAGCCCTCTTAGGGGTCGAGTGACCCTTTCACAGGGGTTCACCCAAGACCGTCTGCATATCAATATTTACATTACCACTCATAACAGTAGCAATATTACAGATATGAAGTAGCGGTAAAACTCATTTATGGTTGGGGGTCACCACAACGTGAGAAACCATTAAAGGGCCACAGCGCTCGGAAGGTTGAGAGCCACTTCTGTAGAGGGCGCTACAAGCGTGTGTGACAATGTTACAGTTACGGTGAAACTGTTTATACGAATGGCATATGCCAGTCAGTCTTTTTCCTTTGTGGCCAGAGTCAGTGGTGTGTGTTTTGCGTGTGTGTGGGAGTGAATGTGTGTGCGCACGCATGTGGAGGCCCCAGCTCGGTGTTGGGAATCATCTCCTTACTCTTCCCAGGGCTTGCTGACATGGTTGGTCCCCTTGGTCTCCTTGCTCTGGGGATCCCTTGCTTCTGTTTTTCCAGGCTAGAGTCTCATGCAGACCACCACACCCCCCCAACATTCATGTAGGTTTCTGGGGATCCAATCTCTAGTTCAGGCTCACATGGCAAGGGCTTTAACCACCGAGCCTTCGCCCCAGCCCCCAATAATTTTTTTTTTTAAGTGATTGGAGCTGGGACATGTTGGGCCAGTGTTGGAACATGGTCCAAGAATGTGATCGCGTGTGGAGTCTCTGAGTGCTTGTGAGAACGCTCCAAGGAAACAGGCGAGAGCCCTGGGGTCTCAGTTTCTTCCAAACAATCGTTCTTGGAATGTGGTTTTGTGCTTCCCCTCGCTACAGCAGGAAGGAGTGCTTTTACTTCAGATAGCTCATTATTGCTTGCTGTTGTTATTCAGCTAAACGCTTAAACTATCCTTGATAAACCTCTACGGAAGGAAAGACGCGCTTTTGCTACTTCCAACGTATCCGCGTGATGAAATGCGACTTCGACTCAAGAGAACCTTACTCACATGACCTCCCTTAACCCTCGGAGTATAAATTGTCTGAGGCTCCGAATAAAGTTGGCCATTGCATGAGACTTTAGCCACCTTGTTTATCAGCTCCATTCTCCCAGGCCTGCCGCCTCTGGAGCCGCGACGGGCCAGTGTGTCTTTTTGAGAGAAGTTAGGGGACCGACCTTTTGCGAGGGGGATCAAGGCAGAAGACGCCAGGACGAGCGAAGCTCTCATACTTCTTGGGCTTCTCACCTACTCCATACATTATCCCTGAATTACACTGGGGGCTGAGGCTTGGCTCCGTAATGGACCTGGAGGGCCCAAGTTAGTCCGCAGACTCACAACTCTGGAGAGCTGCCAACCACTGTCCACAGCTGGTTTGCCTGACCGGCTGCTTTTGCTCTCGCTGAGGAGCCTCAACAGGTATAAGAGGCGGAGGGGCGCTGGTAGGAGCTTCTTCTACCTTTCTGCATTGTTCTCTGACGCTATAGACAGCTAGGCAGTTGGCAGATAGCTGGTCTCGATGCTAATTCCTCGACTGATGCTCACCCAGCTGTGTACTGCTGGGAAGCTCTCCGTGTCTGTGTCCTGTAGTAAAAGTTACACTACAGATATCCTCTCAGAGTTGCTGCGGTGACTGAATACTTGTTAGAGGCGAGTGGCCTGCACACTACAACACAAAACGCGCTCTCCTCTCTCTGTCATCCTTGCACCCACGATGCTCACATTAATGCTTGTGTTTCTTTTCCACACACCAAAGAAGAAAGATGGCCACTACCTGTAAAGTACTGGCTATTTTCTGAGACGATCCGAGTAAATATAAAGCTCATTCATTTGGATTCACCTCAGCCTCAGGAGACATTGGGCCAGGAACATCTTGTCTCTATAAAGAGGATTTGCTGAGCTAAAGTGTGTTAGGTGAGATGAGTGTGCAGCTGGTGCAGAGGGCTTCTGAGGCCAGGCTGGACCAAGCCAAAGCCTGCCTCAGAACCACGCGAGAAAAGGCGGACAACAGACAAACAAGAAAGTCCCAGAAACTAAAACAACAGATAAATCCATGCACGGCGGCTCATGCTTGTAATTCTCTCCCTTGGGCTGCAACACTGGCAAGAACACTGCCATGGTTGCAGGCCGGCCTGGCTTGCATAGGGATTCAAGGTCAGCCTAAAATCCCTGGGACTCTGCATTAGCCGAAAGCCGAATCGGCAAGATGGCTCAGTGGGTAAAGGGCCCTCGCTGCCAAGACTGACAACCTGAGTTCTATCCCTGGGTCCTGAACGGTGGGAAGAGAGGGCAGACTCCTGCAAGCTGTGCTCGGACCTTCACACACACGTGCGTTGTGGAGCAAGTTTACCCACTCACACACACACACATTAAATTAATTTAAGCAAATAATCTAAAGAACGAGAACACATTCTAGGGGAGGGCTGTACCAATCACCTGTTAAACATCTCCATCCCTACTAAATCGACCGTGTGTCTTAGTAAACAACCAAGAACCTGGGCATCTGCGCCCCGCAGGGAGGAGCCTCACTGGGAGTGGCCCCACGGAGAGGGGCCCCCACGGGGAGGAGCCCCCACAGGGAGGAGCCTCACGGGGAGGAGCATCACGGGGAGGAGTCCCACGGGCAGGGGCCCCCACAGGGAGGGGCCCCCCACGGGGAGGAGCCCCACAGGGAGGGGCCCCCACGGGGAAGAGCCCCACGGGGAGAAGCCCCCCACAGGGAGGAGCCTCACGGGTAGGAGTCCCACGGGGAGGAGCCCCCCACGGGGAGGAGCCCCCCACGGGGAGGAGCCCCCCACGGGGAGGAGCCCCCCACGGGGAGGAGCCTCACAGTCAGTCGGCCCCTCCCTCATCTGCTGAGTTCCTCCTCTTCCCCAGCGTGGATACAAAGGTGTTGTCATAAAAAGCTGCCCCCCCCCCCCCCCCCCCCCCCCCCCCCCCCCCCCCGCCGTCCCCAGAAGAGGGCAGGAAGGGAGAAAACACACCTTTCTTCATAATCAGACTCAGAATAAAATTACTGTCGGATGCAAAATATGGGGGAGTCAATACTGCCCACAGTTCACCGTCCCTGATGAAGCCAGTAGCTCAGAGGCACAGGCGAGCTGCACTCGGGCTTTCTTCACCACTGGCCTCTCCTGGCTCCTTAGTCTTCCTTGTCCTCAGGTCCTGCTGTCCTGATTCACACCCCTGCTGATCTCACATGTTTTTGGGAACCACTGGAAATCCTTTCTGGGGCAAGGCGGGGCTTACATAACTAAATACATAAGCACTTCTTGTTAATACACGCATGGCTTTAGGCCTGCAGGCTGAGGCTGTCTGGGTTCAAAGGCTGGCTTTGCTCTTTGCCACTGTGACTTGGGGGTAAATGTGTGCCCTCGTTTCCTGATCTGTAAGTGCCTCCGATGTACTGAGGTGACAGTTTGAGGAGTTATCCTCCGCCCCCTTTCCCCCACCCCCAACCCTCAGCACAGTGAGGCTCAGTGGATGTTCCCCTGGGAGTGGATGATTGCAGGCAGACTGCAGTGTCTAACCCCACCTGGTGGGTTCCTGTCTGCAGTGGAATAAGGCGGGACTTCCAGAAGGTAGCAGACAGGTGACAATTATTTTCACATCCTTGATGGATCTTGGACTAGTCAGAGGGAAAAAAGCAGGTCCCGGAGAGAATGACTGCAGGAAACGAGGAGGGAGAAGTGCATCATGGGAGGCCTGGAAAGAGAGTGTGGTTCCCCTGGGAAGAGCAGAAGGGCATATTCTGTGTGTACGTGCGTGCGTTACGTGCATGTGTGTGTGTGTGTGTGCGCGTGTGACTACAACGCAGTGGTATGATTTCTTAGCTTAGCCCCCTAAGGCACTAAGGTAAGGGAAAAATCAAACACCCGGGGGTATTGTGAAGCCCGGCTGGTAGACTGCTACCCCATCCCAGTGAGGTTCAGTGTGAGCAGCTGACCCCAGACTTCTCTAGCAGAGCTTGCTCCTCAGACCTGGGAAAGGGACTGCAGCTTTCCCCAACCATTTAATTTAACTTCAGAAAAGGGAGAATCGTCCATAAAATATGCAAAGTGCCTCGGAAGAAAGAAAGACAAGCCAGATTTGAACTGTGAGCTTCGCTGCTAATTCTCAGGCATCCTGTGTGAAGAACATGACCAGATGGGAGCGTTGTTTCTCCAAAGCCTAGAAATTCGGCCAAGACCCCTGCCTCCCCAGCAAGAGAGTAATTGAGCCTCTCTTGTTTGAAGTGCGAATTACAGTGAGAGGAATTTAGGAGCTGCCGGTGTGGTCTGAGTGTCGAGCAGAAGTTGCGCCCGCGCGCACACGTATACTTAAAGCTACTTCCAAAGTCTCCTGGAAACAAGGTGGAAACTCAGCTTGAGATCACAAAAGCCCTCCCTGGGATATTGGAAGCTTCCACCGCTGCTCAGTATGGCTAATTATATAACTTCCTCCATCGAAAATCACAACCAACAAAGCCGAGCAGGTGAATCACAGTCTTTTGTATTCTAATGGCAAGCTGTAAATTACCATAAAGCCTTCGGATCTCCCAGATTCAAAGCGGTGCATTTAATGAGACATGCTTGCCTTTTACCTGTTATTCACAAAACTTAGTCCTCATTTGAAGAGGCCATGGGAGCCTGGATCTTCTAATTTTCCTACGGAAGCCAAAACCTCTAGTTCTGTTTCAGAGTAGAGCCTTTGGATTTAATATACATTTGCAGATGAATCATCAAACTACCCTTGGTGCTGTCTCCAGCCTGTGACCTCTCTTGCCATCTGACTTCTGGGCCCCAGAATCTAGGCACACACGGGTCTGGGCATCTTTGAGTTAGCGGCCTCTGCGCAGTCCTCCTGGTGCCACTGAGTGGCCTTTCCACTCAGTATTAGTCTCTGTCAATTGCCTTTACACGCTACAGAGAGTCCAAAGCACCTCGTTGGTTTGGTTTCCTCTTAGGCTGCTGTCCTTGCTTTGCAGATGGGTGGTCTGGCTGCCTTGTCTTGCATCTGTCTTTCTGTCCCATCCTTTCTTCTCATAAGAGTCCCAGTCACTGGATTGCAGCCCACACCAACAACTTAATTTTAAATTAGTTACCTCCTTGAAAGCCTCATCTTCAAATACAGTTGCATTCTGTGGCTCTGTAGCCTAGGATACCAGTGTATAGGTTTTTGAGACAGATTTAGGTCAGCCTCCAACATCACCTACTTCACTTAGCCTTGCCCCAATTCTCCTGCAGTGTAGGGGAGTGTTTCCTGTTGAATTTCCAGAGACGAGTACTTCCTGAAGGCCTAAGACCCCCTCCTCAAACTTGAACAGGTGAACTGGTCTTTTCAGACTGCCTTAGACCTTCAGACTCCCCTGCTGTTGTGGTTTGGATGTGAAGTTCCCCCAACCCCCAGAGGGTGGCACTATTGAGCAGTGATTGGATCACAAGGGGCTCAATGACATCAGGGGATTAGTCCATTGATGGGTTCACAGATGAATGGGCTGTTAGGAAGCGGTATGAATAGAGGAAGTGAGTCACTGGGGCTCCCTGGGAGCCTTTTCTTCTGGCTGTCGCCTAGTTGTAATGAGGTGGGCAGCTTTCTTTGGCCACGCTTTTCTACCATGGTGTTGCTGCCTTGCCCCAGACCTGATGGTCTGAGACAAAGAGTCCAAACCACTTTTTCTTTAAGTTGTCCTCACTTCCCCCACCCCCAGATGTTTTGTTACAGGAGCTACTGCTGCTACTGGCATGTTCCTCATGGCTCGCTCAGACTGCTTTCTTATACGCCCCAGAACCACCTTCACAGGGGCTGGGCTGGGCTGGGCTAGGCTGGGCCCTCCCCGCATTGTCATGAATCAAGAGAATTCCTCACTAACTTGCCCACAGGCCAGTCTGGTAGAGGCAGATCCCATTCTTGTGACTGCCATAATGATGCTGTTCTAGTTAACCCTTAAGAGGCCTGGCAGCCTCTGTCTGTGCCCGTTATAAAACCCTGAGCCTTCTATGAGTTTGGAGCCTAAGCTAGTTTTGTAAACAAGGTCACAGGAAAGAGGACAAAGATGTCCCAGCCTATAGCTGCTTACAGTCACAGGAGTGTCTCCAGGTGCACGGCAGAGCTGAATGGAGAATATGGGTTCATGCCTAATCTCTCTCCCCTGATTGTGCGGCACCAGTGAAGCCAAAGCGGACGAATGTGGGGAAGGCCCCAATTCCTCATGTCCCCAGGGAGGCCACTCCTACCCCATGGAGGCTGTCATTCCCTTACACAGGATTGTGGCAAGGTAACTTTTAGTGGAAACCCCCCCAGAAACTGAAGAGTCATCCAGTGGTATCACCATTACCAGATGACCCCTCCCCTGTCATGTGTTATTTTGTAACAAGATGCAGAGCTTGAGGACCATCCACAGAACAGTGGGAGACTTGGATTTAAAAGACTTATTGTATTAATTTTAAGTGTGTGTGTGTGTGTGTGTGTGTGTGTGTGCACGCGCCCTCGTCTGAATGCATGTGAACGCAGGTGCCCAAGGAGGCCAGATGAAGAAGGCATCAGATCCCCTGGAGCCAGAGTTACTGACGTTATTTGTGGCCCTCTGATGTGGGTACTCTGCAAGATAGTGTGCTCTCTCTTAACCGCTGAGTCACCTCTCCAGACAAGACCTGGATTTTCATTTTATATCTAAAACTCACGACGGGTTCTGAGCTCTGGGAAAATCAGTGAATATTCTTTTGCCTCGGTTTCCCAGAGACTACATCTTAGCATTCTATAGTTTTCTAGAACGAGCCTATAAACACTCGGCAGAGTGCTGTAGGCACCAAGAGCCAGCTGCCCAGTACCCATGGCTGAGACGCACGGGGACGCGGAAACGGACAAAATTGTTAAAGCTGTCTTCAGACTGCGGTCACATTATATGCCACACACTAGGTTAGAAAAAAAAAGAAAGAAAGCAAAACCAACTGGAAGTTCTGTGAATGGGAATTTAAAGTGCTCTGTTAGACTTATATCGATTTTTTAAAAAATTAATTCACAGCTTATGAGACGAGGGCACAACCATGTCAGCAGAACAAGCGTGTCATGGGTTACTAAAAATTGTGGTTTTATCATCCTCAAAGAAGTATTTCCAAACATTTTTTTTTAAAGCAAAACTGTCACAGTAACCATTTTTAAGTAGAAAATCATCTTTTTATTTTCAAATGTTACACTCAAGTGTCTTTAGACTTTACATTGCATTTGAACTGAAATTCACAATTGTTGCTAATGTTCTAGAATGTCTCAATGGATCTCTTTGTCTGAGGCTCTGTGACTCGGGAAAGAAAAGGCATTCTTTGGAGAACATAAACCTTGTGTGGACCCAGCTGAGCAAGCGTGCTACCCAGAAACCACGGTCGATTTGTAAAGACCATTCCAAAGACATCATCTGCGTTTGTTTACCATCTCTTAAAAAATTGGAAAACTCGAATAGCACGTCACCCTGTCCTCTTGGGACTTGTATCCTCATTTGTCTGATGTCTTTCCTGCCAACTGAAAATACTGCTACGTGTTTGTGACAAGAACTCAATGCCAGCCGGCATTCTGTGTGATAGCGGTAGCCGGCGGGGTGTGTGTGTGTGTGACACCACTTGTTTACATGTTAAGAGGCAACCAGAGTTTGCATTAAGCAACTGCTGGTTTTAGGCGACACCTACAAGTTAACACTCCCTCTTCTCAGTTCTTCAAGACCGTCTCAGCTTTCGGTCTTCCTCAGCGGAGCAGGCAGGGACTCATCATTCCAATTAACTATGGAGATCAAGCATCCTAGCAGGGATGGGGGAGGAGCTCAGAAGGCATCTCCAGCAAGTACCAACTGAGGTAGGGCAGGAGGTGTGTGCAGAAACAAACCTAGAAAAAATTTTAAAAGGATGTACAGGAAACGAGGGGGACAGTCATTCAAGAAAATCTATGAAATCTTAGAAGAGTGAGAGTCTGTGGGCTGTGAGCCACATCCTGCCGCCTTCTCCATCGCTCTCCCAGCTCTGTGTTATGAAGCATTACCTGCATCGGGATCCCCACTCTAACCTCCCCAGCTCCAGGCCTGGTTCTGTTTCAGGAAGCCCTCTTCCAGGCAGCGCATCTGGGGGAGGGGGCACTCTGCCCACCTACTCCGCTCCAGATGGCACAGGTTGAGAATACATGGGTTCTGTTGTTTCCACCCTCAGCCAGCTCACTCACTGAGGAAGTGAGGTCTTGTGCCTGAGAGAACAACCTCCCTTTACCCCAGCACACATGTTAGAGACGGGCATCTGTCACTCAGGGAAGACTGAGTCCCTGACAAAATTAGCCAGCAGGACAGAGAGCTCAGCTGCTCTGTGTAGGGACTGACTTCACAGGAAACAGAGGAGAAAGTCACGCTAAAGCAATAGAGGCCCTGGGGGGCAGCAAGGAAGAGGCAGTGGAGAGGCTCTGAGAGGAGAAAAATAGCCAGGCAGCTGGAGGGTTAGCAAAAAGAGGCAAGGAAGAGCTAGCCAGGAAGAGCCTTCACACGGGAGTAGTTACCCATGAGGGAAGGCTGTGTGCATGCTCAGGGCTGCTGCACACACACACACACACACACACACACACACACACACCTGTGAGGGAAGGCTGTGTTGCATGCTCAGGGCTGTACACACACACACACACACACACACACACACACACACACACACACCCATGAGGAAAGGCTGTGTGCATGCTCAGGGCTCTACACACACACACACACACACACACACACACACACCTGTGAGGAAAGGCTGTGTGCTCAGGGCTGCACACACACACACGCGCACACACACACACACACACACCTGTGAGGGAAGGCTGTGTTGCATGCTCAGGGCTGCACACACACACACACACACACACACACACACACACACCTGTGAGGAAAGGCTGTGTGCTCAGGGCTGCACACACACACACACACACACACACACACACACACACACCTGTGAGGGAAGGCTGTGTTGCATGCTCAGGGCTGTACACACACACACACACACACACACACACACCTGTGAGGGAAGGCTGTGTTGCATGCTCAGGGCTGCACCCTAGAAGTTTTGATGCAGTCTGACCAAGTCTGGCTGTATTGAATTTTTCATTCTCACCTCTTAGCCCTTTGTTTCCCTGCTGAGATACCTGCAGTTTCCTTCTCCCTGACACACTTTGAACCGCTAAGTGGCTTTTATCAACTGGAAGGTATTCCTAGCCTCTGAGGGTGGTTAGAGATGGCTGCACACTGCATGGAAGCTGACTTCACAGTGTGGTTTTAGTTCAGCCACTAGATAAACTCCAGCAAAAAGCAGCCATCTCCAGGGTTTGTGCCACTACCCATAGAAGCCCAGAATATTACATGGGGTGTTCATTTGCTAGCCACAAACAAACAACCCCCCCCCATATAAGTACACCACCTGCAAACAATACAAAATGCCCTGGACGGCCCCTCACTCAGCACTGCATAAAACAATTATTTTATATATAATTAAAAATAAACTTCTGCCACAAGTAGGGGCTTAGCAATTAAGAGTACTGGTTGCTATGGCCGAAGACCTGGGTTTCATTCCCAGCACCCGCATGTTGGCTCACAACCATCATCAGTAATTTTGGTTCCTGAAGAGCCAATGCATATGGTACACACGTGTGCAAGCAAACACACATAAATAAATAAAAATACATAAATACATACATAACATTTGTTTTAAGCCAGCACGGAATGGGGAGGTGGCTCTAGGGGGCATCACCTCTATCCGAGGAGCTATTGGCAATTGACAGCTGGCCGGGGAGGGTGGCCATTGGTAGGTCTTCCATTCCCGGGTGGATGATCCCACGTCACGCACGTGAGGGCAGCACTAACTGGACTCAGTTAGTGAAAATTTAATTAACCAACAATTATAACAGGAGGACAAGAAGCAGGAGGAAGATGAGAGAGGAAGACCCTAGCGGGAACTAGAAGGGGTGTCGGGTGGCTATGATCAGGATCATTATACATCTGTGAACCTTCCGAAGGGTACGTTCTCTAAGCTATAACCTCCAGTCGCTGGTTCTTGATCGTCCCGCCGAAATAGCACAAAGTAAAACCCCGTGTTAAAAGGATTGCAACGGAAACAAACAAAGTAGGAAGTAGATAGACAATAGAAAAAAGTCAACGAGACCAAAAAGCTGGCTTTCGGGAAGGTCAATGAAATTGACAGAGCGAGATTAACCTAGGGAAACAGAGACGCAAATATCCAGAACTGGAACGAAAGAGGAACAGAGATAGAGCGGCTGTGAGGGAAGCCTGTGCTGTACCAGAAGCCGAAACCTACATGATTTAAATGACATGCACGAATTCCCCAGAGAGACGTAAGATCCTGAGCGGACCGCGGCAAGCAAGGAGGTCAAGGTAGTCTCTGGGAACTTGAGAAACTTTCCATGAAAGAAAAACCACATTCGGTTGTCTTCGCAGACCAATCTGAAATTTACAAAAGAAATAATAGCAATTCTTGACAAACCCTTGCAGAAACAGAGGAGGAAACCCATTGCAGCTCATTCTCTGAAGCCAATATCACTCTGGTACCAAATTGATACATCATGAAAAGAAGCTTAAAGATTAACATTCTTTGTGAACATAGGTAGAAATCTTTAACAAAATGCAAACAGAATATAGCAGGTTTATGTCAGAAATACAAGGGAAGTTTACAACCAGAAGTCAATTAATGTAAACTTGGCGTGATAGCTCATGCCTGGAATCCTAGAACTCATGAGGTTGAGACAGAAGAATTACTGCAAGTTTCAGGCCAGCCTGAGCGACACAGAAAGTTTTGTGCCAGCCTGGGCGATCGAGTATGACCTTAAGGAGCAGGAGAAAGAATATGGTATGCACTATTAATAAAAACAACATATGTAATAATGAGAAGTTAAAAACACAGCATTGATTTTACTGATGCCATGATACTGAACCTGGAAAATCGGGAGGAATCCCCTGTTAGAACAAGTTCACCAAGGTTATAGAACATACAATGGATAGGCAAAAGACAAGTTCACTTCCATACACTAAAAATTCATAAAAAGCAATTTCACTGACAATAGCATCAACGTGAATAAAATATAACTTCAACAACAACAAAAAAATCACAAAATTCTTACACACACAAAACAACAGCAACAATAAACCCCAAACTAGAAAATGTTAAAAGAAACTGAAGCTGACCTGCAATGATGTATCAAGAGGAGTGTCCTGCCTTAGTGAATCAGAGGCATCTGGAAAGCTCAGTGTCCTTAGAGGGACAACACTCCTCAAGTCAATTTGCAGACTACAAGCAAAATCTCAGCAGGATTTTATAGGCGGACCCTAAAATGCACACAGGAACACAAGGGACCCAGAATAAATAAAATGACCTTAGAAAAGGTTAAAGTTGGAGGACTCATCTTTCTGGACTTTAAAACTTGCTCCGGATCCGTGGTACTCAGAACAGCAGTGCTAACAGAGAGATGATGACAATGGCCAGTGGAACAGCATCCTGAGATGAGCCTCTGCGTTTATATCAGCTGATTTCTCATAAGGCTGCCAATCGCATTCGGTAGCCATATCAATGCATTGTCTGGAACAGTACCACAGGTGGAGTGTATTTACTTTGATTGACAGTTCCAAAGCTCCAGGGTTGAGGGCTGCATCCCAGAATGGCTTTCTTGTTGGAAGAGTCCAGAGAGGCTGTCGGCCCTCACACAGCAGGAGACAGGAAAGGTATGTGTGTCTCCTGGGATTGCTCCCTCTTCTTAGGAAGCCCCTGGGATTGAATCCTGGGGCTCCATCCTGATGACTCTGTCTAATCCTAATCAGCTCCCCGAGGGCACGCCTCTAGACAACACAGATCAAGTTTCGACTTTCTTATTACCGCTCACTGAGGATTAGGTCTATAGTCGTGAGTCCTTGGGGAACACACACCATATCCAATAGCATTCTTCCCCTCTAGCCCCCGTGGCTCGTCTCCTTTGCGTTAAAATAATCCGTCTCCTCAAACCCCAAAGTCTTAACTGGTTCTAGAATTCAACTGCCTCATGTTTCATTTGAGCCTCAAGGCAATTTCCTTGCAGTTATGAACCTAGTGTGTTAAAATAAGTTATCGGTTTCTAATACTCATTGGTGGGGCAGGCACAGAACATACATTCCTGTTCCAAAAGGGAGAAAAGGAGTCAGGGGCTTAAAACGAGACATTATCGTAAACCGAAACCTGGAAGCCCAAGTCTAGAATCCTGTGCATACTGAAGTGAGAGACGGACACCCAGGCTCCCTCTGGTTTCAGTAGCCACTAGTTTCACTAGCCAGTAGTTTCGGGGTGCGCACTGATTTATGAGTCTCTCCAAGGTCGGCATGACAACCTGCTGTTTGCTTTGCCTCCCCAAAGTCTCTGCTAAGGGTCTACTAGGCGTTACCCCACAGAGAATTCTCCAGAGGGCTTGGAACCCTTGGGAATGATTCTGCCTAGCCTCCCAGACTATTTTGAAATCTCGGTGGAAAGCCACCACGACTCCATATCTCCTGTACTTTGTGCACCTGCGGAACCACGTCCGGATGGACACAGAGGTCTGCCGTTGTCACGAGCTATTGAAACATGGCTCCAGTGCCACTGAACACCTTCCCAGGAAAAAAGTCAGAATCAGAGGCCATCCCTGTTTCTTGTCTAAGCCAGAGCACAGGAGAAAGAAGTCTCTCGCAATGAACGGTGCTGGCACACCTGAGCGCCGCGGTGTGCCGCGCACCTGCGCAAACGGGTTGTAGGAGCTGAAACCGTAAGCATACTTACGATTGCTGATTGTCACTTGTTCACATTGAAGATGATGGGGAAGAAGTTATGTAGTTCTGGGGTACCCTAAATTTTTTTTTTTAAAGAAAGTGAAAAAGCCAAGGTAGTTTTTGCAAGCTTCAGTTGGGTGATAGATTTTTAAATAGGACACCAAAAATGTGAGCTGAAAAAGGAAAAGCAGATAAATTGAGCCTCATCAAAAACATACAAAACATGAAAGGAAAGATGCTATCAACAGAGTGATATGATACCCTACTGAACAGATGAAATCACTGACAAGTCATACGTCCGATGCAGGACTTAACTCTTGTAATGCAATTATTTTTAAAAGGGCAAAGTATTTGAAGCTCCCCCTGTCTATATTAGATAGAGAATGACCAATACGTTCCTGAATGCATGCTAAATATTACCAGTCATTAGGAAAATATAAATCAAAACCACAGCGAAGGCCTGGTATGTCAGCACACACCTTTAATTCCAGAACTCTGGTGACAGAGGAAGGTGTATCTCTGTAATTTTGAGGGCTGCCTGGTCTACACAGGGAGTCCCAGGACAGCCAGGGCTACTTGGTGAGCCCCTTGGTGGTCGGAATGAAAATTGCTTCCATAGGGTCACAGGGAGTGGCGCTATTAGAAGAAGGGGTGGTCTTGTTGGAGGAAGTGCGTCATTGGGGGAGGGCTTTGAGGTTTCAAATGCTCAAGCCAGCCCCAGTGTCATTCTCCTTTCCTGCTGCCTACAGATCCAGATGTAGAACTCTCAGCTATGTCTCCAGCACCGTGTCTGCCTGCGTGCCACCATGCTTCCCGCCACCATGCTTCCCGCCGTGACAGTAATGGATGAAACCTCTGAACTGTCAGGCAGCCCAAATTAAATGCTTTCCTTTGCAAGAGTTGCCATGGTCAGGGTGTCTCTTCACAGCAATCAAACCCTAACTGAGACAGACGACTGCCTCAAAGACAACAACAGAAACAAAAATGAAACAGTGAGATACCACTCCATCCCTGCTAGGGTGGCCTTAGACGCACAAATAAACACTGAACATAAAAACCAAAACCCCAGGGAAATAAACAAATATCAGTGAGCAAACGGCAGGATTTAGAATCACGCACATCCCTGGTAGAAGACCAAAATGGTGCCACAACCATGGAAAACAGTTTGGTGGGCTTTAAATTTTGAGCGGCCTACGACCCATCACCTCCATTCATAGGCACATAACTAAGAGAAAACACACACCGTTGGACGGATACGATGAAAATCTGCGTCTACACACATAACTGTTTATGAGTGCTTTGGGGAGCATTATTTATGCTAACCAAAGAGCTGAAGCAGCTCACGTGTTTCCCGCCTCCTGAGTGGATAAATGGACGTGGTGTACCCGAGAAATGGAGTGTTGTTTGGTGATACAAAGGGATGAATCATAAGCAGCCATTATTTCTTCCACTTAGATAACCTTAAAGGGAACACAAGCTGCGTAAGCACGTTCCTAGCAAATGCCCAGGAAGGATCAGTCAAGGGGACCTCGGGCGGGAGTAGGAGGACTGGGAATCACTGCTAAGGAGTGCTGGTGTTGTGTTCGGTATTCTAAAAGTAGCTTGACGTGATGGGTGTTCAAGTCCCTGAAAGTACTAAAAAACTGAGATCAGACCTTATGTGAATTGCACCTCAATTCTGTCTTAATAAGAATGCTCTTTAAAAAAAAAATCAATGGAGGGGAAAAAAAAACAATTGTCAGTCTTCCAAGTAGTTTAAAAATCAAAATTCCCCTTCTTCAAAAAACACTCATACTGATGTAAAAAACATATTTATTCTTCCAGAACAATCCTTATGAAGCAAAGATGACTAGTGCGATTTTCCAGATACGTAAGACTGAAAAGCAGCAGGAACAGGTGGCGTGAATTTAGTCCCATGGACTGCTACCAGACTGACTGCAGAAAGGGTTTCTGGAAAACAACAAAACCTTGAAAATACTGTATTTGTTTAAAAATAGCACAATTCCTAGGAAGCCGGGGTTCATCTGGAGAGATCATTTTATATTACTAGCTCTTGTATGAAACGAAATCTCTACTAAAACTTAAAACCCTTTGGGGATTTAACAATTTTATGCAACACGCATTTTAGAGAAAGAAACTTCTCTGTAAACGTGATCTCCCCTCCTTCCGGAGGCTGATCGCATCCACACCGTCAGGCAGGTGGTGGCTGAGGCTACTCTCAGAAAGCAAACACGTTTTAATTTCCTTTACTGAATCGAGGTAGGGTGATCATCTTGAGATGATTATGTTAGAGACCTTAAATGATTCATTCCTTAAGAAACTTACGGCCAAACCACAGAGCTATTTAGTCAGTGACAATGGAAACCACACAGTCACAGGAAATGGAAGAGTCTGAATTTCTTCAGTAACAAAGAGGCCAGGATGCCCACAGACAGCACCATCAGCCCCATGCTGGGCAGGCAGCCCCCACCCAGTATGACTCACATCGCCAGGACCCCACCCAGTACGACTCCAGTACATAGCCAGGAGACTGAAGAGTGTGTTCATGGGAGACAGATGTGCTCCTTAGGTCACAGCTGGCCTCCACACACCTGCAATTCTCCCTCAGGGCAAAATGCCATGCCCTCTTTTTGACTAGGCATCTGCCCTTTATTAGTTTTCCTGCTTGCTTCTGGGAAGTAGGTATTTTTTCATCAGGACAAAGGGTCTTCCGAACTGTCCAATGGGATATTGGCTTTGCTTCTTCGAGACATAAATTACTCGTGCTTCATCCCAGGAATATCCCAGGTCCTGGCGATAGTTCTTCCTTTACACATACAGGAACAGTGTTACACTGGCGAAGCACCCCTGACCTCAGCAGAGCTGTTCACGGTCGCTGAGTTTATCGATAAAACTGTGGATAAAGCTGGGGGCTGTTGTATGTATCTGAGCCAGACTGGCCTGTGGGTAATGAGTGCGCTCACAAAGCAGCGAGGCAGAGGAACACGGCCCCAAGCACCCACGAGAAAACTCTAGAGGTTAGGGAAACAAGACTCAGAAGTTCAGCCGGGTGATGGTGGCGCACGCCTTTAATCCCAGCACTGGGGAGGCAGAGGCAGGCAGATCTCTGGGAGTTCGAGGCCAGCCTGGTCTACAGGGTGAGTTCCAGTATAGCCAGAGTTACGACAGAGAAATCCTGTCTCAAATAAACAAACAAAGACTCAGAAGTCCGGCACTGCCTGTCCTTCAGTGTCGGGGAAGGGGTTGATAAAAATGGGACATTTAAAGGAAAAGCATGATAATATTTATACCATTGTGGAATCAGAGACTTTAGTAGGCACAGCGTTTAAGTCCAGTCTCACAAATACTAAGGAAACCCAGCTGGCTTAAAACAAACAGACAGATCCAAAGAGCTCTGAAGCCAAGTGTGGGATAAGCTCTTGGGAGGTGTAGGCGGGAGGATTGCCAGGTCCAGGCCTGTCTCTGAGCTACAGACAATTCGAGTCCGGTTTGGACTGAAGACTTAACCCATCTCAATACTCAAGAGGAGGCAGGAGTGACATGAACTATGTGAATTTGCAGGTCGTGAAGGCAAAATGGCTTTGATTTTATTTTGATTTAATTTGACTGTTTGGCTCTGTCTTTGATTTTGTCTCTCCAGGCCACTTGCCTTTGGACCAACCTTCCTGTCGTCAGGGCCATTGACAGGGCTGGGCCACTGCCAACGTCAACTTTGAGGTGGGGCCGTGAACAGACCTCCTAATAGCTGCAGACTCCAGACTACCAGATACCAGTGAGGCTCTGGGTACAGGAGAGGCAAGAGCGAGCCATCCTCTCTGCACAAGGAACTCCAACGTCTATAATATCTGTGTGTGTTGGAATACGTTGCCATGCAGCAGTTGATAATAAATTCAAGAATGACCCACACCTCCTCTTCCTGGCAGAAAGCCACAAGGCACAGGAGGTTAAGAATATCATAGGATCCACAGTAAAAGTGGTTCAATAGACCATGTATGACCGTTATGGCTTGGTGCATGTTACAGATATGATTTGGTCATGCCTTTGAGCGAGGTACTCTCAGGATGCAAATCAGGGATGGATCTAAGTACACATCAGATTAATGGGCTGATTGATCATCCTTTTAACAAATGCCTCTCATTAATCTGAGCATGTTAATAAAGTGCATTAGAAAACTGTATGTGGTTTAGTGTGTCTGAGCACAAATCCTGCCCCTAATACTTAGTAACTGTGTGATTTGGGGAAAGTTATTTAATTAATCTCTCTACTCTGGATTCCTTTGTCTGTAAAGAGGGACATTAATGTCTGCTTCACAGATTTTTGTGGAGTTTAAAGGGTTAATAGTCATGAAGTACTTAGATGAGGGCTCAGCACACAGTGCGTCATTCTATGATAGATATGTCTATCTATCTATCTATCTATCTTAGTATGTATGTGTGTGTGTGTATGTGTGTATATGTGTGTGTGTATGTATGTGTGTGTGTGTGCATGTGTGTGTATGTGTGTGTGTATATGTATGTGTGTGTGTGTGTATGTGTGTATGTGTGTGTATGTGTGTGTGTGTATGTGTGTGTGTATGTGTGTATATGTGTGTATGTGTGTGTGTATGTGTGTATATGTGTGTGTATGTGTGTATGTATGTGTATGTGTGTGCATGTGTATGTGTGTGTATGTGTGTGTGTGTGTATGTGTGTATATGTGTGTGTATGTGTGTGTATGTGTGTATGTGTTTATATGTGTGTGTATGTGTGTGTATGTGTGTGTGTATGTGTGTGTGTGTATGTGTGTGTGTATGTGTGTGTATGTGTGTGTGTGGTGTACAAGTGAGTGTGGGCACATACATGCCATGATCATGTGTGGAGACCTGAGGACTGCCCTCAGGAGCCAGCTCTCTCCTTCACCTTTACTTAGAGCCTGGGAACTGGGCTCAAGTCTGGAGGCTTGTGCAGTAGCATTTTAACCTGCTGGGTCCTCTCTAGCCTCGTCCTAGTTGCTTTCGTCTGTACTAATGTTTATTATTAGTGGTTGTGTGTGTTTTGGGGAACTAGACTCAGGACTTTGTGCACGCAAAGCAAAGTTCTACTACTGAACTAGGCCTCAGCCTTAGCTTCCTTCTTACAAGCAAGGACGGTAAAGTGCTAACATTTGCTGAATCCTGGTGGCATGTATCCTGTACCATTGACACTCTGCTGTAATTTTAAAATAGTACTAAAATAAAATTTGCACACACAACACTCTGGCCTCAGTCTAGGGTAGCACGCCCATTAGTGAGGCTGAAGAGTAGCCTGTCCTGGGGTACACGCATGTGCTCAATACAATGTCTCCCTTGCCTCCAGCACTTGCATCCCTCTCAGGGAGAGACTGCTGTGGGCTTGCGAAATACAACCTGGCAAGTTGCTTCAACTTGAGGTGGAGGGTGTGACCTTGAGGTTGGTGCTGGCAGAGTCCCAGCCAGAGGAAGCACCCTGTGGCAGCTCTGCGTGGGAAATGCAGGGGGGAGGGGAGGGGTGAAGACGGGAGACAGGGGCACGGCGGGAGGCTGACCTCACATGGTTGGAGGGTCTGCTGCAGAATGCACAGGACAGCTGGTTCTAGGAAATGAGCCAGGCCGACCTGAAGAGCTTGTTCCTGTGAGACCCAGCATTCCAGTGGTGTTCACCTGGGATGGTGGTTCAATCATGGAGGTGGGGCCGTGAAGCTCACCTCAGGACATCCAGCTCCAAATAGCCTTCCAGGCTGGGGCCCCCGAGACCACCCTTTACCTGTCCCAGTGTCTGTGCCAAAGCCTTGCTTTCCATAGCAGACCCCAGCCACGGGCTCCGTACAGCAGGTGCTGCCTCGGGCCTGTTCCCTGGAGACTGGGGCTCCTCTGACAGAGACAGTGCTTCACACCCCACAATGGCATTGCTAACTCTCCTTAGACCCCAGAGTAGCGTGGGATGTGTGTGCTAGACTGTCTCCCTTCCTCTGCACTTGGTTTCAGGCTAGAAGGGAGAAGCGGGGAAAGGCCGTACTTACACATCCAGCCCTTTAATCAGGAAGGCAAAGCAGTCTCTGGGCCTCCACAGACTCCTATCCATCAGCCGACTAAATCAACCAGGGTTGCCTTTCCTGGAGATCCTAACTGTAACAGGAAGCGCTGGAGAAACAGATGAGGCCTGACATGGTTGTGCAGATCTGCAATCCCAGCATTGGAGAAGCTGAGGCAGGAGAATGACAGGTTCTAGGCCAGCCTGGGATACATATAGTGAGATCTGTGTCACTAAATATAAAATATTCTCTCTCTTTCTGCCCCCTCCTCTGTCTCACTCACACACACACACACACACACACACACACACACACACACACACACAGAGCATATCAGTTATCTCTGAGTGCTTTACACACTAAAACAAACTGCTTCCAGGAGAAGCATACCCCAACATATATGTTGGAGAAGTCCTGTGATATACAGCTTTTGGGAGCCTGAGACAAGGATCAGGGCTACAGTAGGAGTTCAAGGCTAGCCTTGGTAGCTTAGGAAGTCTCAGTCTCAAAATAAAAATATTTTTGAAAGGACTGGGAATGTGGCTCAGCAGTAAGGTCTAGCACGTTTGACCCTGGGTTCAATCCCTAGCAAGAGAGAGAGGGGGGAGGAGGGACTTGAACACAGGAACTGCTGAAACCCCTCAACACAGCTAATGCTAACAAGGCCTTTGCCGCATAGCTGCCATCTCAGCAGGCTCAGGAAGAAAAACACACGTGAGGTTCATCAGCCCTTGGCAGAAATCCCCATGTTAAGTCTGTGACTTAGAAAGCCCCATTATGGCCTTAATTATCTAGGAAAACCATCCAGAAAACCATCAAAAGGCCATCCGACCCGGACCTGACGCCTTCAGAAACAAGCCTTCCCAAACACCAAGATCCTAGGAGATTTAAGAATGTGTCTTTTCTAAGGAACTTGTAACTGTAGAATTTATTCTACACAAATGCCGGCTAGAACAGGCTTTGAAACACAAACTGTTCTTCAGAAAATATAAATCTGGATTTCACACATATTTGCTGAGAACCGTCCACATGCCGGATACCGGACTAAGCTGTGTGTGAGCCACACAAACCAGGCACCCGCCCTCAGGAGTCCTGCTTTTCAGAGAGCAGACAGGCAAACGGATAGCTACAGCAGTTAGCAGTGTGAAGGGTGTTAAGAGGCGGCTGGAGCTGTGGTGGATTGGCATGACATGCTGCCAAAGCATTTCTCAAACATTGACAATCTGAAAGGAAGAGATAGGTAGAGAGCCTGCAAGACCTGGCGACCGTCCTGCTGCGCCATACACAGGCGGGGAGAAAACCCAGGTGTGACACCGTCTGCCTGCGACCGCACTGGCATAGAAGACAGGGCAGGGCAGTGAGACTGGAGAGATGTCAGCCAACTTGCTTCTGCAGCCTCTGGGTGTCAAATGGTTGCATGAGCAAGGCTGGTGCATGGGCTGCTGCTGCTGCTGTAGGTAGGTAATAATTTGTTCTTCTTGTCCGGGCCAGGCAGGTAGTACCTCTGTCATCAGGCTAACGACCAAGTTGGGAAACAGCTCAGCCTCTTCACTGTTGCATTAATTAGTCAGTTAAGTGTGTGTATGTGTGTGTCTGTCTGTCTGTGCATGCGTGCACATGCCACACACATACCTGTATGTGTGGAGTTCAGACAACAACTTGTGGGGCATCAGTTCTCTGCTTCTACCACGTGTAGTCCTGGGATGGAACTCAGGTTGTCAGGCTTAGTGGCAAGCACATTTAGCAGCTACACCATCTCCCTGGCCCCGTCCTTCACATCCTCAACAGCCACTTGACCTGTTCCGATCAGCCTTCCCCTGTCTGTGCAGAGAAATTGCCTCAACCTCCGAGTCTTCCTCCACCTCAGTGCACATCCCAGAAGTCACTCCTAAAACATCCTGTTAAACATCCACACCACCAGCAACTCTCTGGTTCCTCCTCCAAGCGTCAGAGGCAGACCCGGTCCTGCAACGGCTTGCCTGACTCTCCATTGGCCAAAATCATACCGCCCCAGGACATAGACCCCGAGAACAATTCAACAACCTCCCAAAGGCTTAGTGAGATTGTGACTCTGTAAGGGATTGACCCACTCTTCAGCCCAGAGCCCCCGGGATCCAGTTGTCTCTGAATCACCCTCCCACACACGCCCGGACTAGCTTCACTAGTCTCCTAGGTATTACTCACGCAGTCAAGTTCAAAGTGCAGAGCAACCACTACAGCCCTTTAGGGAAGACACCTGGCCAACGAGCTGGGAATAAAATGTCAGTCAATGCCTGTCTTTGGAAAGTTTGTATTTCCACAAATGCCACTGGGGACCAGGCCAGGTTGGTGAACAGCATTGGGAGTTAGACACTCTGAGCCATCCCTGGTGCTGCGTGGAGGGCACTGATTCTCAGTGTGGGTCGGCTCAGACTTACACAGTAAACACGCAATTTTTTAAATCACTTTTTCACATCTTCATTGAGATGATTTGCATATTCTATGTATCCATTTGACCGTACGGTCTGATGAATTTTAACACATATATACAGTTGTGCCAACATCACTACACTGTAGTTTTAGAGCACTTGCACCCCTAAAGGGCTCCTCAGTTTCACCCACACAAATGGCAATCAATCTATATTCCTACTTTACCAGACAAATACTCTTTTGCTTCCTGACTCTGCCTCCTCCGGAATCTTGTACAAATCTGGCCATAGGACACGTGGACTTTGTGTCCAGCTTCCTCTTCTTTTCCTATTAGTATTTGCAATGTATTAGGGTTTATTTCCAAGCAACAATTATTTTAGTTGATTTTCCTCCCGAGTCGTGCTCATCCACCCATCACCTCCTATCTAATTTCCTGTCTCAAGCGTCCTATCGCCACCTACCTTCCTTAACACCTCTTTTTACTCTTGTGCTCTCCTTTCTAGCTCCCAGCCAATACGCCCCCATATATATATTTACACCATATATATACATATATATTTACACCATACATGCATATATATTTACACTATATATATTTACACTATATATATGTATGTGTATGCATATATATATGTATGTGTGTGTGTATGTATGTATATGTGTATATATATATATATGTATATGCCATTATAAGCTAAGATCTGCATGTGAGAGAGAACATGTGATTGTTAATGTAGCACTTTCCAATCCAGCCAGTTTCCTGTAAATTTCACTTATCTTTTCAGCTGAACAAAATTCCATTATATATGTGTACACACACACACACACACACACACACACACATATCACAGTTTTATAGCCCATTCATCTGCTGCTGGACATCTAGCCTGGTTCCGTTCTGTCCCTATTAAGAATAGAGCAGTGGGAACTGCCAAGTGCAACGGTAGGATACGGAGTCCCTTGGGCATAGGCTCGGGAGCGGGCCGTACGGCAGCTCGGGTGGTACTTTTTTGGAAACTTCCTGACTGCTGTAATAGCTTCGCTAGGTTCCGGTCCCTCCAGCAGTGACTAAGGTTCCCTTTTCTACAGCCTCGCTGGCATTTATTGCCTGTTTTCTGGATGATTGCCGTTCTGACTGGAGTGGGGTGGTGTTTCAGGGTAGTTTTGCTTTGCAGCTGAGGATGTAGAACACGTTTTTGTAAAGTGCTTATGGGTCATTTGTGCTTCTTATTTTGACAACTATCAATTTATCTACACCGGTGATGAATTTGTCAAGAAGAAAACAGGGAAGAGTATCCCTCCCCGCCTTCATAATAGCTTCAAAAAATAAACAAGTAAATAAAGTACCCAGAACTAGACTCAGCCAAGGACGTGAAAGATCTTTATGCTGAAAACTTTCAGACTCTGAAGAGCAAGTTAAAGATGGCGTTAGACAATGGGAAGCACCCCAGTCTCCTGGATTAAGGGAATTAATATTGTGAAATTGGCTATACTACCAAAAGTACTCAATGCAATTCAACAGATTCAGTTCAATTCCTATCAAAATATAGATGAGATTCTTTACAGCGCTGGAAAAATCAATCCAAAAAGTTTCATATGGAATCACAAGAGAGATTACATAGCTAGATTAATCCTTAGGAGAAAGACCATCACTGGAGGTATCCTAATATCTGACCTCAGACTACATCAGAGCTGTAACGCGGGCACAGAAACAGATACGTGAAGCAAAGGGACAGGGGGAGGACCTAGACACGAACCCACACAACTTACGGCCACCTAATTTTTGACAAAGTCTGCAAAAACACAGTGGGGAAATAAAATCTGTTCAGTAAGCAGTACTGGCAAAACTGGGCATTACCCTACCCGCAGAGGAATGAAGTTAGATCCGTACCTCTGACTTTGTGGAAGATTCATTCACATTGTTGTATGTATCAATGGCTCGCTTCTTTGTCCTGGTGACATCTGTCCACTGTATGTAGCAAGTATGTTTTTAGTACAACTAACCCTCGTTACGAAAAGGAGCTGACTCAGGTCCAGAGTCTTGGAAGGGAAGAGTGTCTAACTAAAAGTGGCTCATGCCTGTATTCCAGCACTTGGAGGGTTGAGAGTTGAAGGCCATCTTCAGCTACATAAGGAATATGCTTGGCTTTAAGAGTCGAGCCTTGCCTCAAAACAACAAATAAACAAGATAAATAGTAAATAAGTAAATATATAAATAAGAAAAAAGATCAGAGGTTGGGGAGGTGACTCAAGTCAGATCTCCAACACTCACATACAAATCTCTGCGCAACAGCATCTGTATCCTGTGCAGAGACATGTGCATCTGTGTCCTGGTGCTGGGAGGGCAGAGACAGGAAGATCCCTGGCTTCCTGGCCAGTCAGCTAAGCCACTGAGTTCCTGTTCAGAGGAGGACTGTGTCTCAAAAAATAAGGTGGAGAGTTGTAGCGGAACACTTGGAAGAAGCTTTGGCTATTTTGGTTTCTTTAAAAATGCACAATGGCGTTTGGACTAGGTTTGCGTTCCCACCCCAGGTGTGGTGGATGCGTATGAGCTGGATCTGGAATGCTTGATGCAGGTGGCTATAATTTGGTTAGGTGCAGTTGTCTGGCACGTGTAGCTTGTTCTTGGGGTTGTGTGCCGCTTGGGGTTATGGGAACTTTTGCTTAGGGTATAAAAGGTCTGAATTCCCGAGAGACTTTGTGGGGGTTGATTGGTTGGTTTGTCTGTTGTTAGTGTGTTGATTCTTACTTAAAAGAACAAAGGTTAGAAAGACTGAGTTTACTGAGTTTACAGATAGTGAGCGAGACACTAGTCTGACACACTGTCAGCTGGTCCTCTCCAAGCTTAGGACAGCCTAAAAAAGGCTGTGAAGGTTTCTCCCTTTCTCTCACTCTATATCAAGGCCGCCTGCAAAAGTGGTGAGAATTTCTTTCTATCCTTCCTTTCTTTTTCCCTAAATTGATAGTAAAAGACTGTAGTTGACAACTACGGAGAGTGATTGAGAGGGACACCTTTTGATGATTTCTGGCTTTCACATGTATGTACACACACACGCACATGCACACCCGCACATACACATGCATACACACACACATGCACACACACATGCACACACATGCACACACGCATGCACACACATGCACACGCACATGCACACCCGCACATACACATGCATACACACACGCATGCACGCACGCATGCACACACACATGCACACACACATACACACACACATGCACACATGCATACACACACATGCACACACACACACACACATGCACACGCACATGCACACCCTCACATACACATGCATACACACACGCATGCACACATGCATGCACACACACACACTCCCTTCTCTCTTACACACACTGTACCCTCCCACCCCCACTGGTATAGTCATGCACCCATCCTCTCACACACTATAATGCAAAGTGCCCTCCATCTCCTCCTATCCCCCAGCTCCCCACCCCCTCCTACAGTCGCTTTACACGTCCCTGACTTTGGTTTCAGCCATATTACTTGCTCTGGTCAATAGTCAATGGCTGTCGGCAGAAGAGACACAAGCAGAGATCAGAGGTATACCTGAGCAGTTGGGGTGACCCCTTGTCCCCCAGAATCACGAAAGGAACCAGCGTGACACCAACCAAGCCAGCCTGCCAGCCATCCCAGGCCTGCCTGCAGACACTCAAGTGGGGCCATGCTGGGCAGAGATACACTGAGACAGCAGTTCACCCGCAAGCTCCCCGTACACCCACCCCACCCCGGCCTTTCTGCTATATCCCCACACCCCACGGGGCTTTCACCACGATCTCCCCTCAGCGCCGAGCCATCTCCCATCCCGGCTTCCTCTCTGGTCTGTCCCTCACCCCAGCCTGGGCAACACCTTTGAGGGCCCAGGCTCTATCTCAGACATCTCAGAATGCTGCAGTGTCTGCTCTCTGGCACTTTGCTCAGTGAGTCCACTGGACAGAGTCAAATCAGGCTTATTTCTCAAGTCTGCCTTTCGGGCTCTGTAGGAACCATCGATCAATATCCCGAGAGCAAAGGTGAAGGAAGCATCTAAAGCGAGGCACCCTTTATGGAATTTCATTCCTGTTTTTTTTTTTTTTTCCCCTCCCTCTGTTGCCCGCCTGGTGCAGGAGATGCTGCGGCACCCAGGAAGCAGCCCGGGCTCTAGACAGAAGCGACGACTCCCACTCTGGCCTGCCTTCTGCATCTCTGCACGGGTTCTCTTAATGGCCTCCCGGCTTACACTGGGGACTGACCTGTCACTTCTGGAAAACCTTTAAAGGAAAGCAGGATGTAGAAACAGAGACGAAATTAATTCTGCCCCGTCTGAGAAGCTGCAGCAATCACAACACTGTCTCCCTGTACTGGATGCAGGAAAAATGTCTGTGCTTCGTTTTTGTCTTAAAGGGGGTAATTTGGGAGATTGGGCCAGTGGTCTTCCATAACGGCGGCTGTCCAAGGACAGATGGTAGTTCTGTGCTACCATCTCAGCAGTGAGCAATTTGGAGAAGCCCCAGTTGTTCATTTCCCAAGTTCACTTGGGCAGGGTCTTAGGGCTGGGCTCTGAGTCCCCATGGACTGCCTGACTTTGCCTTTCCTCAGTGCCACATGGGGTCACGGGGGCTTTTAAGCCCCACACACCCTATGGTAGCATTCCACTTTTGATCTACGCCCCTGAGCAGATTCCCGTAGTTTTCAAGTGTTCATCACCATGAAGGCAGCGAACTAGAGAGGCCTCCAAAAATAGAAAAAGGAAGAGGAGGATGGCATGAACCCAGCATCCCTCCCCATCCCCTGAGGAAGTGGCACCCAGCCCCACCCCAAGACGGGGTTTCTCTGTTGTAACTCTGACTGTCCTAGAACTCACTCTGTAGACCTGGCTGGCCTCCAACTCAGAGATCTGCCTGCCTCTGCCTCCCAGAATGAGTGCTGGGATTAAAGGCGTGTGCTACCACTGCCTGGCCCATTCCAATTTTTTAAAATTGTGTGTGTGTGTGTGCACACGCACGCATGCAGGTTTGTGCATGTAAGACCAGGAAATCGTGTTGGATTGCCTGGAACTGGAGTTATAGGTGGTTCTGAGCTGTCTGACGTGGTCCTGGGAATTGAATTTCGGGTCCCCAAAATAGCAGCATGCACTCTTCACAGCTGAGCCATCTCTCCAGACCTCCACTCCCATCTTGATGTTTGTTTTCCATGAATGAATGCAGGCACACATATGAGAAGACATGTTCATCCAGGAAGATGTGGTGGATTCTCCAGATCCGCATGACATCCTGGTGTGCTTTTATCCTTGTGATCCATTTGACAGCCTGCTGTGCTCCTGTCCCTGTGTTCAGGGACAGGTCATTCTTGGAGCTATCTAGAGCGGACACCAGCCTTGACTGGCACATGAGACATGTGCCAGTGACATCAAGGTTCTTATTGGAGACTGGGAATGCACGATGGAAATGTGGTTGAAAGGAACCCCAGGGTACCCAAGTCAATCCATTCCAGACAGTCTATAGAACAGAACAGGGACAACACACGCCGTGAGTCACTAGCTCATGAGCACTGTCCCACAATGCTACCTTAGAGACACAAATAAATGTTCTGCGTGTTAACCTATCTTCTTGCAGAATTGTGATCTAAGTCTACAAGCCAAACTAAAAAGAGCAGAGAGACGTGTGACAATGGAGTTCTTACTATAAGAGTTACAGAATGCCTCAGACGAAGACCCGGAGCTGGGAGTGGAGGGCAGGCTGTGGCTCTGTCCCTTGTCCAGCCCTGGTGTGGTATGGCTACCCCCTTCTGCCTGGAACTCGCTCTGTGGATTCAGATCAGGTCCAAGGACAAACCTTTTCTTCTTTTCTCCATCACGAAACTGACCCTGGTGTGTTTGTGTTCTAGCTCGGGGTTTGGTTTGGATTTTACATTTTTAGCGTTGGGGATGTAGCTCGGTTGGTAAAGTGCTTGCCTAAAGCACATTTTAAAGTGTGAGGTACTAGGGAGAAAAGCAAGGCACACCCGAGGGAGCGTGTGGGTGTGGATTCTCATAGAAGAGTTGCCAGCTCTGCTCCGCCCTGCCCCCAACTCCGCCCCGCCCCGCCCTTCCCCGCCCCGCCCCCACCCCGCCCTGCCCTGCTCTGCTTTACTGTTTTATTTTGCTCTTTGAGGCATCATCCCATGTACCTGGTCCCCAATGAAACTGCTATTATATAGCGAGAGGAGGAGCTTGAACTTCTGATCCTCCTGCCTCTACCCTCCAAGTGGTGGGCTTACAGGCATGTGTCCCCAGGTCAAGTTTATGTGACGCTGAAAACTGGACCCGCGGCTTCCTACCTTCGAGGGAAGTAGTCTACCAGCCAAGCACCATTCCCAGCCTCCCTGGCTCAGTTTGAAGGAGAGAGTAAAGGTCAGGGGAGCTTCTGCACATGTGCTGCAACGTTAACATACACACACAAAATATGTATATATCTGCAAAGAGGAAGGCGGGAATCTCCTGGCCAGAGTCACTGACAGGAGCAGAGACACTTCAGGGCGTCCGTTATCATACTAAAACCATATCCGTAGGTGAAGGCTTAAAATGCTAACGAGGCGCATGAGTGACCATGAAGCTGTGTGTGGCACTACATGCCATAGAGCAGGAGCGAGAAAGCCCGTATTATGCAAATGAGCCTGGAAGCTTTGCTATGCAAATGACCCCCGAAGCCCACGCTAAGAGATGTAAAAGCCCCTAGCTCTGTACGGCCTTGCCATTTGAGCTTCCCCACTTTCTCTCTGCTTTGGCCTGCTTCCTGCGTCTCTGAAGTGTACTGTTTTCTAATAAACAGCTTCTGCTACTATCCATGTGTCTCTGTCCGATTCCTTGTTTCAGGACACACGAATCCAGAGCTCCTCCTGAGGTGTCCCCCGAACGCCAACATCCATCAATCTCGACTCATCCCGGGTTATTTTTGTAAAGCGCCTCCATTTCGGCTGGCATGGATAATTCTCCAAACTATAGTAATTTAGTTTCCAGAACTAACGCAACTTGCTTTTCTAGTTTCTCGGCCTTCCCTATCTGGATTCAAAGACGGCCTAACTGCAATCAGGCATCATGCCTTCCCCTGTCACATGGCTTAGAATCTCCCACTTCCTTGTAAGGAGGGACACCTGGACTCTCCTCAGAGCTCTTGCCTGTCTATGGCATTAATAACTCTTCTAGTAAACTTCTTATCCCAAAAGACAGTCTGCCTCAGTGTTCCCCTTTGAGTTTCAAACCTGGAACCTTTCAGAACGTAAGTTCAGGTTCTACCAGATATTGGCTCAGGGTCAGAGTGTTGGATTCTTTAAACTGGCAGCCTGGGCCCGGCATGATGCTAAGGAACCAGCCTTCTACAACAAGCCGGAGGCTTAAGGAATTATTTTCTGCAGCATTCAGAGACAACTGTCTGCCAACGTATCTAGGAATAGATACATTATTACATACTATATATAATTATTATATATATGGCAAACTGTGATGCCCCCAAAGTTGGTGTTCTATAAACAGGAAACTCAAAACCAAAATGGAAAATCCAGAAAAGCAGCCATGTACATGAGTACATAGAATCTCAGAGGAACGAAGGGTTCACTTTGTCCATGCATACTCAGGTTCGTTTCTTTTGAAATTGATGAACTCGGAAGTTTTAAATACCGCCTCCTTTATATCTTGAAGAAGCTGCAGATGTTTTTCTGAAAAGCTGCTGTTTTATAAACAGAAGGGGATGTATGATCCAACCGAAAATTTCATTTTCTCCAATTTCTGCAAATTCTTACTCTATCATAAATTGCTCTGTGAACGAAACATCAGCTAACAAAGTACATGCTTTAACAAAGAGAAGAAACCAGGCCCTTGGCCCAGCACAGGAGCTGCGATGAGCACTAGACAGGCAACGTGAGAAGCTGAGGTTTGTTCTGCCCGGGAGGAGAGACCTTGCAAACCGGAAGTCAAATCCAGAGAGAACCAGAAACTCGCCCCGCTTTGGGAATGATTATGGTCACTCGGACAGCCTAGTTTCTCAGCAGGCACGGTGAAAACCCTACAGACTGCTCTTGGAACACCTGTCGTCGATTGCGTGTGGACTGTCTCCCAAGCAGTTAAAACGCTAAGGCTGAGAGCTCTGCAGATCCAGCCGGGCTTCGGAATATCTGAGGTACCCTAATTCTTAGTGTTACTCTGGCCGGGGCAAAGGCAGGGGGCTGGAACTGGAGACTCAAACTGTGGCTGGCCTGGACTGGAGGGGTGGGAATGGGCTCATTGGCTACACGGTCCTCAGGAAAAACTGCTGGTACACTGGTGCCGCCTAGACCCCGGTCTAGAAGGGACGGAACAAACACCACGCTCTTGAAATCTGGGCCTCACCCAATGTGAGGCATCGTGGGCAGGCCGAGCTTCCAGCAGGACTCTGAGAAGTGCCTGCTGCTCTTTTAGGGTGAGCTTCGCAAAGCTAGTGGAGGGGAAGATTGATCCCTCAGAAGTCTAGGAGACTTCAGAGCAGGCCTATAACGCTGAGCTCTGCAGACTGTGGTCAGGAGAAGCTTGCTCCCGGGGACCTGGTTACTGACTGACAGCATGTGGTGTCCTGGGCTTGGGTGAAGCTCTAAACCTGATGAGCAGCCCCAGCCTTGTGATTGGGACGTAGTATTGATGCTTCCTGGGTAGAGGCCAACTCAAGTCCCCTTCACAGAGCCCAGGAAGGGCAAGGCAGGCAGCCTTCTGCACAGCCCTATTGGAATCGCACAGCTGTTACTTAAGAGAAAGTACTCTCTGAACTAGAAGCTGCCTGCTATCAGAGCGGGAGCTAGCGCCCCACGGGAAGTAGGGGCAGGGCCCGTGGGAGACCACGAGCTACTCGATCCACAGCCTACAAAGCTAGTGAGGCAAGTTGGGAAAGGGAGTGGCCACGGGTGGGCCGCAAGGTTTGATCAATCCTGGGCTGGCAGAGTCCTGAATGATGGCTTCTCTGATCAGATTGAGGGTCCCATACAGCACACGGGTGAACCTTGAACCCCTGCTCGTGAAAACGGCCAGACATAAAGAAATTGTACGGGTCTCTTTATACGGCTTGTCCAGGATCAATCGATGAACCCACAGAGGTAGAAAATGGATTAGTAGTTGCCTGCGGCTAGGCCTTGGTTGCATATTAACGGATAGACAGGTTTTTTTCTTTTTTTGGAGGTGACAGTGTTTTCTGGGGGTAAGACAATGCTGGTGACTGTGTGACTTGATGATCCTATTAACACTAAATCATACACTTTGAAATTACCATTGAATTTCATGTTGTATGAGTTGTATCTCAATTCCCCAAGCTGTCTTCCTTAAGAATCCGTTTGTACCTAAATCACCAACCCCATCCCCCTCGTGCACGATTTCCTGAGTGTGACAGAGGTAACCTTCGTGGCTTCCTAGAGACGCCCGATGATGCCCAGTGAACTGTTTTTGCAGAGAAAAGGCAAGCTGCTTCCTTTGTAGTGTGGGGCATCTGGTGAAGAGGGGGATGGTCACACAATCCTGTTTCTGTCTTAAGAGGGATTTAAACAGTCCTCTGATCTTTTAAATATTCAAAAAGATTATTTTTGAAACCGGTGTTTAAATGGAGAAAGCAGGAGGTGAGGAGCTACAGCATCAAAGCTGGAATTCTCGAAGTTAATAAAGACTCCTCGCATCATGAAATTAAAGTGGACCGGGCAATTAGCAGGGGATTTTCTTCAGACCGGAAGGCTTTCTTACTTCGAGCTTCCTGGATCTCTGTGGACTAAGGGAAGCGAAGCCATTTTACTTGTAGATTTTGTTTTATAGGAATGTGAGTGCCTTCTGGAATCTCACTGCACAGGGATTTTCTTTTTTTTCTTTTTAAATCAAGGAAATATATACACCGATGTGTTCCGCTCTAAGAAAATGTGCCACCTAAACTCAAAACAGTATTACCTTAAATCATAAACGTTTATGGAAATGATATAAAATCACCTGCTGAATTCTAGGTGGTACTCAAATTACTGACACAAAACATTTTTCATTCCCTTCATAAAATTCCCACACCTGCACTACTGCCTCCTTTCAGGGCTGTAAGGGGGATGAGCCGCTGCCGGGGCTGCGCCCAGGGTGGAGCGGGCAGGGCGCTGGGCGCCCCGGAGGGGCTGACTCCAGCCTGTCGCACCCGCAGAGCTCTGTACAGGCTGAGCTGCTTTCTTCTCTTTCAGTCTAGTCTGTGCTTGGACACGGTTTATTTATAGCATTTCATGCAAGGCACCTAGGAGCCATCTGTGATGTAGGCTCCCTCCCTTTGGTGAGCGGTGAGCGCTTCTCAAAGGGAGAGAACCCAGTGGCTGACCTGGTGTTGTGTCTTCTGAGCCGGGTCACAAGTTCAGGGTGAAGACCCTGGAGTTTTGGAAGCTTGGAGAGCTCTGGCAATGGGCTCCTCCTGAGCCTGGGTCCTCTCATATGTCCACCTCCCCCCAAGGACCTTCCCCAAGACCCTAGAGCCTCCCTCCCCCCAGGCATAGGCCTCAGCGCATTTGGACATGTCATGGGCATCTCAGCAGGACGCACAGGTACCTGGTCAAAGGTCTAACCTCTCTGTTGAAGGACAGGTCTCTCGTCCTGGGTAGTGTCCCACCCTTTTGTGAGACAGGGTGTCACGATCTGGCAGGCTGGCCTGGAACTTGCCATGTAACTCAGGAAGACCTCAAATTCACCATGCCTCTGCTTCTGCTTCCCCGGTGCTGGGATTACCGTCAGTGTGTGCCACCGTGCCCTGCTCCGACACTTCCTCCTGCACATGAGACTCTTGGAGAGGCAAGTAGGTGACCTTGGGGAGCCCACTGAGGATCCGGACAAGAAGAGCTGAGGGCATCATCCATGATTTCTAAAGGTGTGTCTGGAGACTTGCTCTCATCCTGAACATGGAGGTGTGGAAAAGTCAGATGCGGAAAGCCACCTACCCTGGCTTACCCACCAACCGTGTTGCTGCCAAGGAAGTGAGGAGAAGCCTTTTTCTCAGTGTCACGTGAGTGTATTTGTTATGACACGTTCCTTCTCTACTCAAGGTGGCCAAACCTTTTCCATGGGTAGAAAACTCTACCAGTGGCTCAGTGCAGCCGAGTTTATACAGGCAGAAAGCAGCAACTCGAAGGTCGATGGATCTAGTTTGTGTCACGGAGGGTGTGCTGAACTCACCAAAGGAGCAAGAGCTGCTGGCAGGAGAGCGACTGGGGTGTTGCTTCTCGGAAGACTGATTTTTCTTATGTTTTCTTCACCAGTGTTTGAACTCTCGAGATCATTGCCATTTTGCCCTCAACTGTGCTTCAGATTAACCGTGTGTAAAGACTGTCTGGGAAGAACGAGGTGTCGGGAGCCCCCCTCCACGGCTTGGGCCAGGCAAGTTGGGCTCACGTGTGGTCCCTAAGGCTTCTTGCGGACTTGACACTTCTGTAACTACTGACGCGTGGGTGGTTCTGCCTGCATGGATGCCAAATGTCACTGTTTATAGCGTATTTGGTACGCTGTTTGGATAAAGGGTGGTTGCGTTGAAAAGCAAAAGAAAAGCTATTGTTCACAACGTGGCTCGGGAGCAGAAGGCTGAAAGGGTAATTCGGCAGTCATTACCCCACGGGTCTGCAGCTCATCTTCACGCTTTCTTTTGCCTTTTCCTCCAGCGCCAGCTCCGTTTTCCTCTCAGGAAAGTATATGCTTCAGGTGCCCCAGCCACGAGGGGCAGCCCCTCCGATCCCCCAGCGGAACAGTGCGCCAATATTTTAAAAATATTATCAGAACCGACAAGAGCCATAAAGGACATTCCTGGGATGAATGAGCTGTCCCGCCTCTTGTTTGGGATGTGGAAACAGGTGGACCCAACTGTCCAAGTCATCAAACCTAATATCTGCACTCTGTGCGTTGTATTATGTGTTACAAGTTTTGAAAAGGAAATACATTAAGATTCCTATTACGTTTTAAGTCATCACAGCTCAGAACAAGCTTTCAGGGTTGGGGGGTTGCAAGACCTAGGTTTAAATTCCACGAGCACAACTCCTTGCCATGGGGCCTTTACCCGCCAACCAGCTTTTCTTAGACTTAATTTCCGTATCTGCAAACTGGTAATAGAGAGAGTGCTTGGTGCAAAAGGTGCTGGGCATACAGGGTGAGCGGATGCCCTGGAGAACTCCATGTGAGTGATCTGAGGTAATCACCTCTTCTGAGTTTAGGTCCAGGCCACCTCCTGTCACCATGCCTTCTCTCACACCCACAGACTTCATCCTCAGAGACGGCACAACAGACTACACTCCCGAGCAGAACGCTCTGGAACCAAGGCAGGCAGTGTCAGCATGGTATCTGTGTCTCCGAACCCACAGGAGGTAGGAACGCAACAGGGAGTTTCCAGCTCCATAGCCCCCGAGCAGGTCATCCCACTCACTGCCCACTCTCCGCTGAAACATTGTTTTATAAGGTTCCTGACTTTGCCTGAACAAATCTCACACGACGTACTTAACTTCCAGTGGTTCTGTTCTGCCCCTAATCACTTCAAACCGCAATGGCGTAATATGGCTGCTTCTGTGGTCCTGGGAAGCGGGAGGTGGAAAAGGCTTGGGGAGGGGAGAGTGGAAGGGGAAGGGGAGGGACAAGAAGAGGGAGAGACAACTTGCCTGGGACCCTGCTGGCCTTGGTCTGAGGGCTGTGGAGCCTCACCACGGTAGGCTGGCCTGGCCTTTGTTCCAAAGGCTGGCATTTCTCCCCAAAGCACCAGTTCCAACTAACAAGGGGAACTCAAGCGAATCCACACGAAAGAGAAAGGCAAGTGATATTTTAATTTTACCCAGCTCAGAACACAACGTGACACAGGAATGTGCCTGCAGTTCTGACTCACGAATGTATCAGTGATTTATTTTAGGGAACAGAAATGTGTTCAGTCCAAATTGGCCGTGAAGTGAATAAACATTATTTTCCCACTGAATTCAGCTCTAAAACAACGGGAAATCTTTCTATGAGGGCTGGGAAGAAAAAAAAAACAAAAACAACAAAACCACACACCAGTGAAAAGCCTTCCTGCCAGGGGAAGCAAGCCCCAGAGCTGACCACACTGGCTGTGTGCAAAGGCCCTCCCCGCCTGTAGGCAGTCTGGGTTGCCTTCCCCGAATGCCAGACTGTAAGGATTGCTCCAATTTCCCCTGAACTTCACTCCATTCTGTTACTGGAGATTCTTTCGACACCAGGTCCAGCAGGACTTCGGTTCATTGGTTTGGGCACCTACCTAAGCAATTAGTAAATTCATAATTATGCACATCAAACTCATGTGCACCGGGAACTAACGGCTCTACAATGTTAGCACCTGAGCCTCACAGACACTCAGACTTCCTTGTAAGATTCAGCCCCTGCCGGGGCGGTGATGGCGCATGCCTTTGATCCCAACACTCGGCAGAGGCAGGCGGGTCTCTGTAAATCCTAGGCCAGCCTGGTCTACAGAGAAAGTTCCAGGACAGCCAGAGCTACAATAGAGAAACTATGTCTGTGTCTGTGTGTGTGTGTGTGTGTGTGTGTGTGTGTGTGTGTGTGTGTGTGTGTGTGTAGCGGGGGTGCAGTCTCTTAGCAGCTAATTCAGACCGGCTTTAGTCAGCTGGCAGCGTATGGTGGTTCTGCTTTTGGGGACTCAGATCTGTGTCTACCTGTATCTGGAATTCCCTAATCCGCAACGCCAGTGGACACAGGCTCCCGGGTTCTCAGCTCTAAACTGCACTCACAGTGAAGCTGGCACCTCACCTGGCCGTGCTGTCGGACCAGTCTGCACCCAGGGCTGCACAGCTAACCTAATTAACCAACAGTCCCTTTCCACCCTTCCTTTGTCTCTGCACTCCTCCGCCAGGATGGCCTTTACTGTCCACTCCTTGAGCCCTTCCTTCTTCATCCCTTGCGCTGTGACGCAGTGCAGCCCATTCCTGGGTACCTTCCTTCCTGTGATGACACACACGGAGTCCCACACCTGGTGTGCCAGTCCAGAGAACCAGGGCCTCACTCACGCTGGGCAAGATCTCTACCAGTGAACCATTTTACTTTTCATTTTGAAACTAAGTTTCCCTGAGTTGCTCAAGGCTGACCTTGAATTTGCTCTGCAGCCCAAGTTGGCTCTGAACTTGCAAATCCTCCAGCCTCAGTCTCCTGAGCAGATAGGATTACAGGCCTGTGCTGCCAGGCTTGTTTAATCCGTCTGTTTGCTCGGGCTCTGTCACCAACTGCTGTAGGACAGCCCGGCTCTCGCAGACAGGCCCCTCCTGATGCCTCCTGTTTCTGTCCAGCCTCCAGAGCGACGGCTGTCAGATGCCACCTCCTGCATAGTCTCCGCTGGGCAGGATCCTCAGCGCAGAGTTCTGGCCTACAGTGGGCTTGCTCTCTCTTCTCAGCGCTTTTGCAACCGCGTGCCTTCGGTGCTTGTGAAGTCATCTGGTTCTGCATGTCTAGTTGAGGACCCTGGGTGTGCTGGATAGAGTGGAAATGGTCCCCGCTGGCTCACAGGGAGTGGCACTATTAGGAGGTGTGGCCTTGTTGGGAGAAGTGTGTCACTGAGGGGTGGGCTTTGAGGTTTCAGTTACTCCAACCAGGCCTAGTGGGACACGCTTCCTGCTGCCTGGTGATCTGGATGTAGAACTCTCAGCTTGCTCTTCAGCGCCATGTCTGCCTGTCTGCTGCCATGCTTCCCGCCATGCTGACAACAGACTGAGCCTCTGAACTGTAGGCCAGCCCCGGTCACAGTGTCTCTTCACAGCAATAAAGCCCTAAGACGCAGGGCTACATCTCTGTCATGATCCTGGTGCTGCCAATGCTCTGAGTAGACAATGACATTCTCCCGCCCCCCCTTTCCTTCTCCAGGTCATCTTCTCCACACGTAGCCCCTCATACCTTCCATTCTTTTCTGCTTCCTTTTGGCAATAATAGGAACTGCACTGAGAGCCTCCTGCATGCTAGTCAAGTGCTCTGCCACTGAGATACACCTCCAGCACCCCTCCTCTTCCTCCTTTTACTTTCTGAGACAGGAGCTCGCACAGTTGCTCGGCCTTAGCCTCTGGATTAGCTGGGACTTCGGGCCCATGCCACCAGGCGTGGCTACCTTCCATTCTTAGACTGCTCGTTTTTATTGTTTATTTTTTATTGACTAATCTCGCTACTCAGCAATTTCACACATGCTTATAATATATGCTGACCTTCTTCCTCCCCCTTTTCTCCCTCCCATCCCTGCCAACACCCTCCCCGATCCTTCCCAGGCCCTTTCCCAGATTCATGACCTTTGGTTTTGTTTTGACCCATTTAGTTTAACTGGGGCCATCTGTGGAACCACCAAATTGGAAGCGTCCGCTGGGGCCTTGCTGGGTCGATCGGCCCTTGATTGAAGGTTTTGGTCTCCCTGCTTCCTCAGTCTGCCATTAGCAAATCATTTAGTGGTGAGGGGTCCTCGGAGCCCCTTCTCCACCCATATCTGACTGCTGACAGGCCCATTCTTGTGCAGACCCAGTGAGGTTTCTGCAGCTCCTGTGAGTCTGTGTGCATGGCTGTGCTGAGCACAGGTGTGATTTTACAGTCCTTGTTGTCTGGCTCTTCCCTACTTCCCACTCCTCTCTTCTGCGGTGTTCCCTGAAACTCACAGAGGTGGTAAATTCTCTGTGCAGCCTTGAGTCTCCGTATTCATCACCGTTCACTGGAGAGGCTTCTCTGATTAAGGCTAAGAGTAGCATCAAACCTTTCCTTTGATCAAACACCTCTCTTGAACAACCTGTGACGGCTAATCTTCCTGATGGGCTTGACTGTATTTGGAATCACCACGGAAACGTATCTCAGGGTGTAATCTATAAAGGTGTTTGCTGAAGTGTCTAACCAAGTGTCTTCCCTTCTAACCGAGAAGGGAAAACCCACCCTGAGCGTGGGTGGCACCATCCCAGGGGCTGGGATCCCAAATGGAGAAGGAGAAAGCGAGCTGAATGGCAGCCTTCATCTCTCCCTGCTTCCCAACTGCGAGAGCCACGTGGCCAGTCCACCACGCAGGACTGCATTCCTTCTTAAATTATGAGGCGATGTAAACTTTGCCTTCCTGAAGTTGCTCGGCCAGGTACTTGCAATAGCAATGAGAACAGTAACTGACAGTTACCATCTCTACCCCCAGTAAAGAGATACTCAAAGACCTTGCTACCTGGGCGGCCCATTCATTCCAAGTTTCACTGCTATATATATGCGTGGTGTATATATATCGTGTGGGTGACACAAGAACTAAGGCTCGTTCCCTTATAAAAACCTTGCTTTAACGTTCTTTTCTTGTCTGTGCATGATGAGAATATGTCAGCATGTTTGCCATGGCGCATGTGCAGAGATCAAGGGCAGCTCTGTGAAGTTGGTTCTCTCCTACATTTATGTAGGTTCTGAGGATCAAATGGGTTTATAGGCTGGCACAGCAAGTACCTATGCATGCCGAATCATCTCGCTGGCCCAGAGACTTGTTTTGGATCTATTTTTTTCATCTTAATTTTTAAATTTGAAATTATTTACATTTAGAAAAACACAGATGGTAACACAAGAAACATCTATATACTTAACCACTCAGTGTGAACATCGCATATACTGGCTTCATAGCACCATAAAAAAAGAAATAAGGGAAAAATAGAACCATTTGCCAAGTGCCTGTGGCGTTGGCTGCTCCCCAGGAGCTACTGCTATTAAGCAGAGAATGTGTGTACAGGTTCAGATCAGCTCCAAGGGTGGAGACAGTGGCCCTCAGCACTGAGAAGCAGGGATGGCCTTGGTGTGCAGCTTACTGTAGTCTAGAATGTGCCTGCATTAGTTACTTTTCTGCTGTTGTGAATACCACGGCAAAAGCAACTATAGAGTAGAGAGGGTGTGTTTGGGTGTGGGGTTCCGAAGTCAATTGTGGCAGGGAAGGGAGCAGAACACATTCCATCCACACATCAGAAGCAGGGAGAGGAGGTGGGGTGATGTTATAAACCCTCAGAGCCTATCCCCAGGGACATACTTCCTCCAGCCAGCCTCTGCTCCCTCTAGATCCCATAAGCAGTGCCGCCAACTGGGAACCAAGTATCCAAACCCCAAATACATGAGACCACGGGGAGACATTTCTCATTCGAATCACCGCAGTCCCTTGGGCTACTTGCCCTTGTCCTCAGTTCTGCTCTTGACATCACCCGACAGCCACTTATTACGTCTCCCATAATCCTCAGGGCGTGTCTTCTACTGGTGGCCATCTTGATTCTCATCAGTACTGTAGAATATTTGAGGAATAAACATTTTGGGCTGGGGGGTGGGGGGGGCAGAACACTGCCTAGCATGTGTTCCATCCCCAGCCCCAATTAGGAAGTGTTAGGATGTTGTCTGGACATCGCGGGCAGGAGGGGAGGCAAGCCACGCACTCTGCAAGGCTTGGCTCCAGCCTTCTCGTCCACACACGCTAACCACTCCAACCAGTGTTTCTGATGCATCCATCCCTTTGGATCAGGATCTGGGTGTGAGCTCTCTGAGGAGGTGGGGATGTACCCAGTGGCTGCCCCTTCTGTCTGGCGTGTACCCTGGCACTCTTGCGCTCAGAACACTGGAGACAGCAGTATTTTTCTCCTTGTGCACCGTCTTCTCACTGTTGCCCGTGGTGGCGAGGTCACAGCTGGCAAACCACAAATGTCATTACAGAGAAGTGAAAGAGGGAGCCAAGGCTGAGACCTAGAATCCCGGGGGTTGGGGTAAGGCATTGATTGGGGGGGCATCAGAATCTTCTTCCAGGTTTCAGTTGGTTATTTCTGTGTAACCAACCCACTCCAGATGCTTAAACCAGGACAGTTTCCTGGTCTTGGATGGGTGGAGATGTGCACCTGCCATGTGGCAGGCACTGACAGGCTGATTGGTCTCAGTTCTTCTCCATGTGGCTCCTCATCTTCTATCAGGCTGTCCTGGGGTCACTCAGAGCGGGGGAATGGAGTCTTTAAAATGGGGAAGTGCACGGCCCTAGAAACCAGGACTTGAGACTGGCAGATGCTATCTCCAGCAATCTGCTGATCATAGCGGGTCAGCACAGCCAACTCCTGGGTTAGAGCAGAACTTGGTCTTTTCACGTGGGCCCTAGGAAAAATGGAGGTATTGAGAAGAACCAAGAACTGAGACCACTTCTTTTTTTGTGCAGTAAACTGCCAGAAGGGCACTAGGAAACTGTTTCATCTTAGTTACGGTTTCTATTGCGGTAATCAAACACCACGAGCAAAAGCAACTTGAGGAGGAAGAGGTTTATTTCACCTTACAGTGTGTAGACTATCATCCAGGGAAGTCAGGCAGGAACCTAGAGGCAGGAACCTGGAGGCAGGAACTGAGGCAGAGACCATGGAGGGGCTCTGTTAACTGACTTGCTCCTTATGGCTTGCTCAGCCTGCTTCCTTATACCGTTCACGACTACCAGCCTAGGGGTGGCACTCCCCACAGGGAGCTGGGCCCTCCCCATCAATCATCAATTAAGACCATGCACCCCAGGCCTGCCCACAGGCTTGTCAGTGTGGCATTTCTCAATTGAGGCTCCCTCTTCCCAAATGACTCTCTCTAGTTGGGTGTCAAGCTGACATAAAACTAGCCAGCTGGTCCTCTAGCTTAGAGGCCCATGTGCTCAGTAACTCCTCTGGTTCTGCTTAGAAGAGGATGGGTGGGAGAAACTACTTATAGATTTTGTCTTAGAATTATAGCTCTCTCTTCATCCTTTCTCAAACACACTCTCAAATTCTTGGCACAAATAATATCACTCAAAAAAAATACAATTTTTTAAAAAATGTTAAAATGTTTTTCTTCCACTCTTCTTAATAGTTCTCATGTGTGATTTTCCTTTGCCTCTGCTTACCCAGCGTTCATGATGATCTACCTATCCGCCTTTCACACTCGTGACTAAGTGAATTTTAAACATTCGTATTTTTTTTTTGAGAATTTTTGAGGGTTGTCCTCATGGTTTCCATCGCCCACTCTTTTCCCTCCAACGATGCCTGTGCTACCCGACTCCCTCTCAACTTCCTGACCGCGTCTTCTTTAATTACTGTTTACACACACACACACACACACACACACACACGCGCACACACATACATACACACACATACACACACACACATACATGCACATACATGCACACACACATACACACACACATACATGCACATATACATACATACACATACACATATACATACACACACACATGCACACACACACACACATACACACATACATGCACATATACATACATACACACATACACGCACATATACATACACACACACACACACACACACACACACACACACACCCTACTGAGTACATTTAGTGCTGTAAGTACCTATAAGTGTCTGGGGCTGACCACCCGGGATGGATAATCTATCAGGAATGTATCCCTGAAGACTGACCCTACTCTTAGCAGCCATTAGTTGCCTGTCAATCATTCCTAGGGGTGGGGTCCCTTGAGAGCCCCTGTACAATCTGGGTCATTCACAATCTCTTAATCCACAAACGAGCCAAGTATAAATTATAAAAACCAGAGAGGTGAATTAACCAGTTTTAAGGATATTTTGTAGTGCCCAGATCTTTACATAATCCCACCTTCGATACAAATTGATTTTACATGAAGTTTGATGTATTAAGAAATAATTGCTTTTATCTGTTTTTTTCGACACGCGGTCTTCCTCTGTAGACCACG